>CM062812.1:146116181-146528681 GCA_031772625.1 Pinus tabuliformis
AAAAACGAGTCTCCTTTAAGCTCTTTTCATCTGACTTGTAAAATATGAAAAGATTTCCGAGCAATTGGCCTCTCCAGCTCGTTAAAGCGACTGGAAGTGCCATCCCTCTAGATTTTAATCTTTTTGGACCTGAGGGATTATTACACAAAAAGATCGATCACTTGTCTTGTTCGGCTCGTTAAAACTATCGAAAATTCATCCCTTTCGTATTATTTTACAGTTTTTCGGACTTAAGGGATTACATTATGAAAAAGGACCACTGGAGCTGCCTTTACGTCCCTTTTTTAGAATCTCTAAAATTGAAAAGGACTGAGTTATCTTTGTCGTTAAACTCATTAAAACAATAGTGACAAACTTGTCCATGTAGACAAAAGCGAGTTTCACTGTCGCTAGGCTCATTAAAACATAGCAATGGGTTTGCTCGAAGGGCAAATATAGAACAAGCATATGTTATCCTCCTCAAGCTTGACAAAAATAAAGAGGTACTGGTCAGCAATGACTAGGGAAAAAGGGAATAAAACTTGAATAGCTTCATTGATAGTAGGTCGCTCTTGAACATAACACTTTCACTCTGTCACCATGATTGAGTCGGGTTGGGTTATTCCTTTCACCGGTCATATCACCATTGGTCCACCATACCATCCACCTTGGGGTTAATGCTACCAATCCATTTTAGTATCGACGTTATGTTCAAGAGAAGTCACTCAGAGAATTCACCAACCTAGCCAACGTCTCATCCGCTGCAATACCTTCACTCTCCATTTTTCATGACTACCACCTTAAACCTTGTATCATCAGATCGTTTTCACCTCCACAAAATCATTTGCTCTATTCCGTGTCATAGATGTGGGATTCATTAAGGCCCTCCTATGACAGGTCACTTCTTGTCGACATCAGCTCATTATCCAAGAAGTTGACTTAGGGACAACCCTTTCAGTACTTTGAAGCTTGCATGCCTCAATGGCAAGTTTCTCACTTCCAGAAACAGGTTTACATCAATGGCCTTCAACCGAAAGATTTTACGTGGTGTTCGACATCAGCTCATGTATTCACACCACGTGAATTGTACTGCAGTACCTTGAGGGTCATCATCATTATCGGTGATTCCTCTCATGCCTGTTAATAGCTTACATCATTGGCTGGTAATCAGGCGATGTCTTTCCATGTTCGACATCAGAACATCTTTTCACATGGATCAACTTGTACTTCGGGCAAAGATTGAACGAGTTTGAAGACCCCGGATCTAGTTTCATCCATCTGGGCTGCGATATATTCAGGAAAATAAAGACATCAAATGTACATCATTGCTGCATAGATAATCATCCAAACTAAAGGATGATGGCTCTACCAGAATCATTAGTCTGCCACATAGATGATTGTCTATCTTATGTACATGAATATGAATTTATAAAGCTGAGCATGGGAATGCCCGCCTCAGCTAGATCATGAAAATATTGTGAAGATAATGTATTGTATTGTATATTATTATAGGTCACCTTCCAGTTCGAAAAACCTCGGATCCTCATTATAAAGCATTTCACTCGACATCAAAAGGATTTACGACCTCGTGCTTTAGGGGGCAACTGTTATAGACATATTTGGGCACTGCAACCCCAATCACATATGTCCATAAACCAAGGGCTTCTAAACGCCTAAAAGTGTTATTTCATACCCTAAAGGAACAAGGTCAGCTGATTACATCATCTCCCAGAAGTTCTCCATGAAAAACTACTCAGAAATGGTCAAAACAGGACCATACAGACTGCTCCATGCATATGGTGCGATGCATCTCACCTATTACACATGGGGGATGTGATGCATACTGGAAATCCCTTTTGTAGGGTGTGATGAGCGAGAGCAGACAAATGGTAGAAGCAGTGTGCTAGGTGGAAACCCAGAGAATCTTCTAGAAACTACTCATATGACACATGCCTCTCTGAATTCACCCAGGGATGAGTAAGAGATCTGAAATATCCAAGTGGAACCAAGAAATATTAGTGAAATGACACTAATCAAAGTCCCAGAAGCTGAATCACTCTCCTGAAAACATCTATATATGGATCCCTCATCCAAGAGATCCAGAGGCTGGAATTTTGTAATTTGCAAGGAAGTGTTGTTGGTTTCTCTCTGAAGACATTGTTGAGTGATATTGCTTTGTATAAGGTGAATAGGGCTTTCATGCTGGGAGGATGATGCTAGATTAGATAGCCTGGCTGTAATCCTCTCTTCTACTACTTCTATCAATAAAGCTATTTGAGTTTTCCTCCATATGCTTGTATATCTCTGAATCTTGTTTATGTATGCATTTATATGGTTAATGTACATCTGATCCTACATTATTTATGGTTATAGATCTCTATGCTTTGATGGTATTTTTCTGCCTTGGCTCTACAGGTGTTCTTTGAAGCGGGACAAGTGAGAAAGGAGTGGCGAAAGCTCTATCAAAGGAGAGAGGAAACAAGCAAGGAGACTAGCGAAAGACTGAGGTTGGTGCTCTCTGCTTCTCTCTCATCTATCTCTCATAAAGGAAAACACAAGTAACTTTAATCTATTTGTTTCTAAGATAGCTACCCATCTTAGTGGGACTAGCAGCTCTGAATGGACACTAGTTTTCCCAATAACACCGAGTCTCCAGTTTTCATCCTCAGGTTATACAGCTTTTTCCACAGGAACAGTTTATTCACCAGAGACTTAGATTGGTACAAAGTCCCTAACTTGTCCCACAAAGCCTTCGTTGTAGCTTCCCCTGATATATTCAGCAATACTGAATCTGAGATACACAATCGTATTATGCTCTTTGCCTTCTGATCCAACTTATTCCATTCTTCATTGAACACTCCCATTGGTTTAGTACCCGGATCTACTGTGATCCACTGATCTTTATCCACCAAGAGATCCTCCATTTTGAGTTTCCACAACTCAAAACTCTGGCCATTAAATTTCTCAATCTCTATCTTTCCACTGCTCACCATCTTCTTTCACCATCAGAATCGATCTCGCAGATCTCCACTAAATAGGCCCGAGCGAAACCCCTTAGAAACAAAGGCATCCCCTTGAAGCCAAAACAACTCTGATACCAAATGTAGGTTTTAACCTTGTATAGAAATTACCTGCATATGAATTCTAAAACACAGAAAATAAATAATGCGAGAGCATAACACATAAAACACATATACACAGAGATTTTCCCCGGGATCACAAAACCGGGACTACCAGCTTGATTTTTCAGTATGTTCCTTTCAATGTTATAATACATATTTATACATGCCGAAGCATCCAATACCATGGACCGAAAAACCATCGCGTCCAAAACCATGGACCAAAAACCATCGCGTCCAAAACCATGTGCAAAAAACATGCACAAAAACCATAGGTAGGTCCGCCCAACCTAACATAGGGTCAAAAACCAAAATTTTCTAGGGCACTGCCCTGAACCCCACAGAGTGGGGTTACCTACACCCCTCAAACCCCCTGTGACCCCCCCCCCCGCTATACAATTAGTGCAACGAAGGGGGGCTCTGCCCCTCTTCTGACCCCCCGGTTAACTACGTGGGCTAGTCGTGGAAAGAATATAACACAACCCAACATTCTCCCACTTGTTGTTTTCTTTCCATAGGGGGGCAGAAGAGAGCTTAGTCATTTATCCAGCCCTGCAACGCCCATTGTTTCTCTACACCAAAAGAACTTCTCAGAGCTCACATATTTTTTCAATGCATCTGCAGTATTCTTCAAAATGTCCACCTTTACCAGCAACACCTTTTTGTCTTCTGTCATATCCCTCACAAAGTGATACTGAACATCAATGTACTTTGTCTTTGAATGATATGCAGGGTTATTTGCCAAGAAAATTTCACTTTGGCTGTCACAGTCTATCCTTATAGCTCCATGTGCTAACCCCATACTTGAACACAATCTCTGCAACCAAACTTCTTCCTTGCTTGCATGAGTGGCTGCCATGTATTCTGCCTCTGTAGTTGATAGTGCCACTACAAATTGTTTCTTACTCATCCAACTGACTGCACCTCCAAATAGATTAAACACATACCCACTTGTAGATCTTCTCTGATCCAGATCTCCAACCCAATCTGCATCAACAAAGTAACAAATATCCAACACTCTGTCCAATCCTGGTCTTCCTTGGTAGCACAAACCATAATCACTAGTGCCATGCAAATGCCTGAAAATCTGCTTCACTGTTGTCCAATGCTCCTTCCCTGGTTTTGACATAAACTTGCTCAATACTCCCAATACATGTGCAATGTCTGGTCTAGTACATACCATTACATACATCAGGCTACTGACTACACTTGCATATGGAACATGGGACATGTCCTCTTCCTTGCTTTGTGTCTTGGGACACTGTTCAGTAGATAACCTCATACCTATAGGAATAGGAACCTTCACTGGTTTACTATCCTACAAATTAAACCTCTATAGTATTGTCTTGACATACTTCCTCTGGTTTTGCCAGAGCTTCCTCTTTTCTCAGACTCTTTTAATTTCCATGCCCAGAATATAGTTTGTAGCACCAATATCTTTCATGTCGAATTTAGAGGACAATTGGGTCTTAAAATCTTGGATAATTACTTTATCATTTCCAACCAGCAACATATCATCCACATATAAGACCAAATAAATAACACAGTCACCAATTAATTTAAAATACAAATAGTGATTTTCTTTGCTTCTAGTGAAGCCAAGTCCCTGTATAAATGTATCAAATTTCTTATACCACATCGTTGGCGACTGTTTTAACCCATATAGAGACTTATTTAACTTGCATACCAGTTCTTTCTTACCCTTCACCACAAAGCCTTCAAGTTGCTTCATGTAGATTTCCTCTTCCAGATCCCTGTGAAGAAATGTTATCTTCACATCCATCTGTTCTACCTCAAAATCAAAAGCAGCAGCAATAGATAAAAGTAATCTAATAGAAGTTATCTTGGCATCAGGAGAAAAAATATCACCAAAATCAATTCCTGGCACCTAGGAATAACCTTCTTCTACCAACCGACCTTTGTATTTCTCCACCTTTCCTTCTACATTTGTCTTCTTGAACACATATTTGTTGCCAATGGGTTTCCTTCCAACCGGCAACTCCACCATATCCCAAGCCTCATTTTTGTGCAAAGATGCCATTTCATCAACCATGGCCTCTTTCCAGAGTTTTCCAGCCTCTGAATCTACTGCTTCATTCACAGTTCTAGGATCATCATCAGTAATAGATAAAGCAAAATTTGAAGAGAAAGTAGATGGAGTATACCTTTCTGGCTGCCTTCTTTCTCGAACTGATCTTCTCACACCCAGAGTTTGCGGCTCTTCATCTTCTGATTCCTCCTCTGCTGTAGAGTCTGATTCTTCCTCCTTTAGCTCAAACTCTATCTTCTCAGGTTCCTTTGGTTGGAATTCATGTTTAATAACATCTTTCACATCTCTGAACACCACCTCTCGGTTGTACACAACCTTCCTTGTTACTGGGTTCCAAAGATTATAACCCTTTAAACCATCCTTATATCCAATAAAGATGCGCTTTTCAGATTTACTATCCAACTTGGTTCATTTCTCCTTTGGAACATGTACATATGCATCACATCCAAATACCCTCAAATGTGAAAGAGAGGGTTTCTTACCAGTCCATACCTCTTATGGAGTCATATCCTCCAACGCTGATGAAGGTGATCTATTGACTAGGTAACATGCTCTCTCCACCGCCTCTACCCAGAATTCCTGTCCTAACCCAGCACCACTAAGCATGCTTCTTTCCCTTTCCATCAACGTCTTGTCCATTCTTTCTGCAACTCCATTTTGTTGAGGTGTATATGGAGTATTCTTCTATCATGCTACACCACACTTCTTACATAATTCTTCAAATTCCTTACTGCAAAACTCTCCACCGTTATTTGTTCTCAGCACCTTTATCTTCTTCTCTATCTAGTTTTCCACCAGAGCCTTAAATTCTTTAAACCTATCAAAGACTTCAGATTTATTCTTAAGGAAATATATCCATGTATTCCTCGAGAAGTCATCTATAAATGATACATAGTACACAGACTTACACAGTGATGGAACCTTCACAGATCCAAACACATCACTGTGCACAAGCTTTAATATCTGTTTCGCCCTCTTACCACCAGAGGGGAAACTCACCCGATTCTGCTTCCCATATACAAAATTTTCATAAAAAATCAAAATCCAAAGAGTTATTACTCATACCTTCTACCATACCTTTACCATGAAGTATTCGAAGGCCCTTCTCTCCAATATGTCCAAGCCTTTGATGCCACAGCATGGTCTTCTCTCCAGAGACCACTATATTTTCTGCTCCACTTTCAGGAACCATAGAACTGTTGCACCCATCAACAACAATGCTACCTTGCAGCTTGTACATAGTTCCAATTCGAACTCCCTGCATCAATACCAGTGCCCCCCGAGCCATCTTACATGTATCCTTCTCGAACACTGTTTTTACACTTGCATCATCTAGCTTGCTTACAGAAATCAGATTTCTAGCCAATGCAGGAATATGCAAAACACTCGAAAGTGTTCTAACCCTTCCACCTTGCAACTTCAGCTTTACTTTTCCATGACCAACGATTCTAGCCTTCCTATCATCCCCTAAGAATACATCACCACCATCGTACTTCTCATACTCACAGAACCACTCTCTATGGGGAGTGAAGTGAAAGAATGCACCTGAGTCAATCAACCATGCCTCATGATCTACATGTGTACTTGAAGAAGCCAAGTACACATCCCCACCTTCATCTAAGGTGGTTTTCGCCTCTACAAAAGGAGCATCATCAAATCCCTTTCCTTTATCAAGAGCTTTAGATTTACAGTCCCTTTTATAGTGCCCTTCCTTTCCACATTTCCAGCACACCACCTTTACAGGTTTTCCTGGAGATTTAGATCTCCCTCTAGATTTAGGTCTCCCACTTGATGACTTATTTTTGTTTATGTTCTGAGACCGTCCTCGTACAGACAAGGCATCACCATTCTAGCTCTCCTTATTTTTCCATCTCATTTCTTCCGTCAGCAAGGATGAGACTACTTCATCAAATTGCAAGGTAGTTGCATTGCTACATATTGCAATAACTAGACTATCCCACGAATCTGGTAGAGAACACAACAAACTGATACACTTATCTTCATCTGGAATTTTAATATCAACAGATAATAACTGACTTACCACAGTATTGAATGTGTTCAGATGCTCTATCATCGAGTCTCCATCTTTCATCCTTAGGTTATACAGCTTTTTCCGCAGGAACAATTTATTCACGAGAGACTTGGATTGGTACAAAGTCCCTAACTTGTCCCACGAAGCCTTCGTTGTAGCTTCCCCTGATACATTCAGCAATACTGAATCTGAGACACACAATCATTTTGTGCTCTTTGCCTTCCGATCCAACTTCTTCCATTCTTCATCGGACACTCCCGTTGGTTTAGTACCTGGATCTACTGTGATCCACTGATCTTTATCCACCAACAGATCCCCCATTTTGAGTTTCCACAACTCAAAACTCTGACCATTAAATTTCTCAATCTCTATCTTTCCACTGCTTGCCATCTTCTTTCAACACCAGAATCGATCTCGTAGATCTCCCACTAAATAGGGTCTACCACAAGCCCGAGCGAAACCCCTTATCAACAAAGGCGTCCCCTTGAAGCCAAAACAGCTCTGATACCAAATGTAGGTGTTAACCCTGTACATAAATTACCTGCATACGAATTCTAAAACACAGAAAATAAATAATGCGAGAGCATAACACATAAAACACATATACACAGAGATTTTCCCCGGGATCCCAAAACTGGGACTACCAGCTTGATTTTTCATTATGTTCCTTTCAATGTTACAATACATATTTATACATGTCGAAGCATCCAATACCATGGACTGAAAAACCATCGCGTCCAAAACCATGGACCGAAAACCATCACATCCAAAACCATGTGCGAAAAACATGCACAAAACTATAGGTAGGTCCGCCCAACCTAACATAGGGTCAAAAACCAAAATTTTCCAGGGCGCTGCCCTGAACCCCATAGAGTGGGGTTACCCGCACCCCTCAAACCCCCTGTGACCCCCCCCCCCCCTATGCAATCAGTGCAAGGAAGGGGGGTTCTGCCCCTTTTCTAACCCCCCGGTTAACTACATGGGCTAGTCATGGAAAGAATATAACACAACCCAACATATTTAGGGTCCGTGAAGAATGATCAAAGAACTTCATGAAGGTTTCAAAGCCGAATAAGAGAAGTACATTGATGAGCCCTAAAGGGATTATAGGTCTCTGGGAAGGAAGGGTTAGGGTATAAAAACAACATCACAACTATCTCAGGGTGCGGAAACTTAGTTCTTGCATCCCCCCATACTACTTCGAATGAGGCTTCAGTCCACGCTCCTCAGGTTGATGCCAAAAGGGCCAGTAGTGTAGGGATTTTCTTGGCTAATTAACGCTAAACCTAGGTTTGGGTCTATCACGCCAACACTCCTATTTCCTTGCACATTTTCCTTGGGAATTAGGCCATATTTAATTGGGAAATTCGACAATTAATAGTTGTGCAATCCTCATAGGCCTTCCTATGATTGCATGCACCACCTGTACAATTTGGATGATTATACAACTGATATTACATTGTCCCTAAACTCCAATCTTAATTGGTTTTTTCTCCGATTTTACATGCATGAGTTAATTATGAGTGAATCTTCAGTTCACTGGTTGATCATTGCTAGTTACACCCCACTACTACAAGTTACACCTCACTACTGGATCTCCCACTAATTCCTCCATCAGTTGAAACTACTTTAACTGAATTTAACTTAGTTAAACTGATCTAAATAATTACAACTCAAAATAAAATCAACAGGGCTCCTATAAAATATGAAACACTCTACATGACTCTAGTCAGACCCTCAACTCGAATTAACTGAGCCAACTAAATCAAATTAACTTAGTTAACTATTACAATTTGTCATGAGATGTGGAATTACAATTTAATTCCTAATTTAATTCAGGGAAAAAATTAAAATAGGATTTTCTTGTTACATTTTCAATACAACATCTGCAACTTCTCTACCTAAAGATTATGTTGAACTTTTTCCTTCTACTTGCCGATTGTTGGAAAAAAAGATGTGATGAAGAGAGAAACTAATCTAAAGGAAAAAATGATTGTGGAGACTTCACATAAAGAATTGTGTCTTCTAACCATAACTCATTATTAGGTATGCTTGAACGAGTACCATGTTGCTACCCTAATATGTATTCCCAACCCTACTAGTGAATGCAAATTAGTTCTGAATTGTGTTTTCACTCTGAGAGAGAATGCTTGCTTCGCCTATCTAGGTTAAAATATTAGTAACTTAATTGATGGTCAGGAATATATATGAACTAGAGGAAGACAAAGACCTTTATGAATAGGTTTGATAAAGTAAATTGTTATGTGGGTTTAACGCTAGGTGGGCAGAGGTGGTGAAGTTATGCCAAAAATGGTGAAATGATAGCCAAAAATAACCAGAAGTATTTGACACAACTAACACCCCACACAATAGCTTGTAAAAATATACAACTTAATCTAATATGTCACCTAAAACATTTAATATTGCAAACTAACGCTAACTTTCAAGTTAACATTAGTTCGAGTTCATATGTATCATGTATCACTTTACTTTATCTAAACTTTTAGATGAGAAATATATCTCTTGACAAGGAAATTCAACAATAAAGTCATTAACCAATAAGAAGATATCATTTTAAAATATGAACATCTTGGAAACTATCGGTTCTCATCCCTTAACAATTAAAAGATCGAACTCAACCATTATTATAACAAGGGAGCCACTATCGTAGCGGTAGTCCCTGCCGGGGTTGAGAACCTAGGGCCACTTGTTTTGCATTGTTTCTTGATTGAATGACTGCATACTCGCTAAGGGATTGAACGACTGCAAAAAATACCTGCTTCCGGTTCAGATTTGGCATCTGGTTGGTTGGCTATTCCGTGAGGTTTGACTTTGTTTTTTAGTGAGTAGGTTTGGACACCAAGCATACTTGTATTGAATGTTCTTGACCACTTATTATGAACATGAAATTCTGCCACCACCCCACTTGTATTGAATGTTCTTGACCACTTATTATGGACATGAAATGCCGCCACCACCCCAGACGGGTTAGTCGCGTTAGAATCTAAACGAAAATCCGATTCAATGCCAAACTCTCTTCGCAGCATCCCGCATCGGATTAAAGGGAGAATGAACGTTACCGACCTACCTATCAGTAAGTTCCCTATTCTAGATAGATAGGTACTGTAACAAGTTCCTATTAGACAGGCACTAGCGAATAAACCTATCATCAAAATCTTTATATTCACTAAAACAATATTTCACTTCCGATTTCTAACCTCCTCTCCAGGCTGCCACCCACATTATGAAAAATCCCTGACGCCCGTCCTCGCCCCGTCAGCCAGTGGTCCCTCCCTGAGCCCTCTCTCCTCCCTTAGTGCTCAAATCATTAAGGCGGAACAATCCTTCTGCACAAACCTCCATCGCTTAGTTATAGTTTCAAATTTATCATTTGTTTTTAGTTCATAGTTATTTTTAACAATATCCATGTGTTGTTCCTCACATATGGATCCTAACTTTTCTGAAAATTTATTGTATCAACAACTATTCCCTATTCGCAATGGATCCCAACTTTTCTGAAAATTTAGTGTATCAACAACTATTCCCATACAACTTAGATCTACGCACATTTAAAAGTTAATGTCAAAATAGAAATATGAAAAAAACACTATTTTGAAAATTTAGTGTATTAACAACTATTCCCATGCAACTTAGATCTACGCATATTTAAACGTTAATGTCAAAATAGAAATATGAACTAGGAACGCTAGTGAGGACAACCATGAGAGAGCGCTGAGACATTTGTCGCCAAGAAGGACAAGAGACATACAAGTGCCTGACTGGGTGGCTAAGTGTCAAATGAGAATATACAAGTGTCAAGCCGTCTTCCCTACATGCGCCAAACTTTACTTTTTACTACCCTTCCATCAATGCACTCGCTCCTGTAATTTTCATTTTTCACCATTTCATAAAGACTTCTTTCTTATGGATAGCGACAAGGAACGGAGATGTAACCACGGTCCCAAAATTACTGATAACTTAATCAAACCCTCCCCCCTTTCCTTGCTATCTTTTCCAAAATGATTAGTCAAGTAGACAAATGACTTCCATCGCGGGAAATATTGTCACCTTATCCCTTGGCCATGTAGGGTACAGGCCGAGCAACCAGTAACTCGATCTTGTTAACATCAAAACAAAGCTTACCGTAAGCCACGTCACCGACTAACTATAATCGCAATTAATTCATGGCCCACATGCTTGCATGCAACCCACGTTGCCTCTCACTGATGTCACGCACGTCTTCTAGGTGATCGCAAATGCCTGCTGAGGAATCAAAGAGGCCGATTTGAACAGTAAAATGCTTGCAAATGTCTTGGATTGTCTTATTCCCAATGTCCCCAATCTCGAACATGTTTGTCTGCAAACGGGAATGGAGCATTATCCGGGTGCTGATGAAATTTCCACCATGGATTTGATTACTGATCCTGACAAGGTTCCGGATCAGGAGAGACTTCTCAGGCTGACTAATGGCTCGAAATTCAGCCACCATGATAAGTTGCAGGACGTACTGTTTGAAAAATTAGGAGTAGAGAGTGATATTAAGATCAGCTGGTCCATCAATCGCCCCACTGTAATATTATTCGGTTTGGCCAGTCGTTCATTCCCATGGAGTGGATCATATAGCTTTTGGGCTTGGATTGATTTTGTACTGGAAAAAGACTGGTGCACGTCTCAGGGAACGAGGGATGAACAACATTCTTGCTGGTAGAATAAAGGTACTGTCTTCTAAACTTCATGATGAACTGAAGCCTTAATTCTGTTGTTTGCTGTTATATCCAAGGTTACTGCAGAAATCATTCTACATGAAATTCAAACCGCAAACTATGTGCTTTTCATTTCAACAATAAATTGTTGAGCAAAAGGAAAACATTTAACAAAAAGTTTGGATAATCACCTCAAGTCACAAGTAAGTCTTGAAACCTACGTAGTAACTGATACTCATTTGAATCCTACTCTGTTGTAATTTACCTTAACTGACGCTTACCTGCAGTAACCAAACATGTGAGTTTTGCCCACTAATACCTCAATTCTCAAAAGAAATGCGAAGTGTCTTTGGAGGATAAAGTCAGTTATAAGTTATGATGAATCTGCGCTTCAAGAAATCACTGGAGGCTGCTTCAGCGTGATTTTACAAATTTCAATTTACCGTATTTCAAAACTTTATGTCTCCTACCTCTAAGTCTCCTTTCTCTTTCTAGTCCTCTATTTGTTCAGAGTCCAATTATTTTTAACTGTTCTTGTTCTTGCCAGTATTAAACAGTTTCTACCCACCATGTCTCCATTAGACACATTTCTAAACTCAAAAATGAAGATGCTAACCTTCAAACTACCCAATTGTCTAATTTCACCAAGACCTTAAGACCAGTAAATTCAGTGAATTTTGAATTCAATTCCCAGCTTGATTTTCCTCTTTTGTTGCCCAGTGCAACCCATCTCATTTTATTTTGAGTGGATCACATCAGATTGATAAGCAGCTTGAGAGGCAGGCTCAAAAGAAGGGAAACGGATTGCATAAGAAATGGTAGATGAATTCTTGCCTCTTGAGCCTTCTCCTCTTCCTGTTCAATATTATTTATATTGTCTGCAGTAAATAAACACGGTTAAACCACAAAATATGGATTCATTTAAAGGCGAGGAAATTAAAAAATGAAATGGCTGCATTTTTTCTGTTCTACAATGTTCGATGTGACCGCCAAGCTGGACATACCCACTTACTTATTTTTCACTTGACCTGCTTATGGGCTTTCTGTCATGTTATGTCTTCCCAAACTGGTGTCGGAGATGCAGGTTAAGGAAAATTTTAAAAATTAAACATGTAAAATTAGCTAGCTTATGTGTGAATAAACCCCAGAAATTTTCTTTTTCTATGAAAAGCTTCTGCGCTTTCTGTCATGTTATGTCTTCCCAAACTGGTGTCGGAGATGCAGGTTAAGGAAAATTTTAAAAATTAAACATGTAAAATTAGCTAGCCTATGTGTGAATAAACCCCTGAAATTTTCCTTTTCTATGATACAGGTTTCATTTAAAGACGCAAATTTTAGCAGATTTTAGCATAGAAATACCAGGGGTTATGCCGATTCCAGCCAAGGATGTGCCGACTCCCGTTCAGGACAGGTCTGACGATGCCTTTCACTGGTTCGTGAAGCATTCCTCGCGCCTACCAGAAGCCACAGGGATTTTGATAAACACCTTCGAGGAACTGGAGGGTGAACAGATCAAAGCACTGAGGGATGGAAAGGTTGATCCCACCGATGCTAGGCGAATGCCCCAAATTTATCCAGTCGGCCCGCTCATATCATCCTCGCCCGTTGAATACGAAGCAGATTGCCTCAAGTGGTTGGACTCTTCGGTTCTGAACAAACAAGCGCCCTCTTCGGTTCTGAGATCATTTCAATGAATTTTCATCTCGGCAGCCTGAACAAACCCATCTCGGCAGCTGTAAACAACCCTGGCAGCCAGCAGTGACGACAAGTGTAAGCTTGTAAGCTATGTAACCTGCCCCAACTGCCAGTTAAAAAACTTAGGATAAAATCGCTTCCCCTCGCTAAAAACAGCATTGGGGCACGTGAAGCCTGCAATAAGAGGCTAAATTCAAAAGTTTGGTTAAAATTTTCATAACGCAAAATTGTTCCCAATAAACTTTGGTTAAAATAGAAGTAACCCAAAAAAAAAACGGGTCAACTGGTGAATTAATAGACGGTCAACGCCGTATCGAACGCTATAGTCCCTGCTATGCCAGAGGCAGGGACTAATAAGGACCGAAATGTAGTTTATGACCAAAATGTAGTTTAACATTGTAGTTTATTAAACCTTGACAAAATTATATATACATACTCGTGGGGAACAATTACAACCATTGAGAGTGAGTAACCCTCTCGAACATCAATTTATTTGAAATGAACATTTATATAAAATTGTTGTTTCAATTTTCCAACTTTGTAGTAGATAAAATGGGTCCTTACCACGGTCGAAAGATGGTTTACTAAATTTTATAGTTAAATAAATTTGTATTATTATTTGTTTATATGAAAATTATAGGGATTTCACGTAATGAATTTCTGAAATATCATGTCTCTGGGTGGTATACAAAACAATACATTTAATTTTATTAAAAATACCTCTAAAAATCACATTATTTAATTTTCTCTCTATACGAACCCAATACATCTTCTCAATTTAAGAAACCCATACTTTCACTAGATATTTTAGGTATATATTTTTTTTATTAACATTTTTTATGCCCTTTATATTGTTTATTAACTTTGAGCTCCATACATCTTCTCAATTTAAAAACCCATACTTTCACTAGATATTATAGGTACATTTTTTATTAACATTTTTTATGCCCTTTATATTTTTAATTAACTTTGAGCTCCATTTTTTATACTGATCAATATAAAAACCCTTTACCCTGTATTATTGGCTCAATATATTATGTCATTTTTTCCTTAATATAGATCCCCCATTATGAATGCATGTGGTGTGATATTGCTCATGTAGTGAAGCCCACAATGCACAATATAGTTCCATGTGATAATTGCCTTAGATTTTTTTTGCCATAATTTTTTGATGTAGTTGCAATATTTATGCTATGAATTTTAGATATTTGTGTAATTATTTTTCACTGTTGTTAAGTTTCATAGGAAAACCACTCAAAATTATATTCATTAAAAATAACTAATACTCACATAAATAGCATATTTATTATTAGTTATTGCCACTATAATTTAAGCAAGTATTTGCATAATAATGCATATGAACAAGACGTAAATACACCACATTTACTAGGTATTAGTACCCACCACTATTTATGTGTTCTTCAACACTTTAATAAGTAGGAGTAAAAATGTAAATAGGCAAACTTATTAGTAGTTACTACCCAATAAAATTTATGATGTCCTTGTTCATTAGTAGCCAATTAATTTTTCCACTTCATATATTAATTTGCAAATTTTTTTGCTAAACTACCTTACAACATTTATTAAAAAATTAAAACATATCTTAACTCTAACACGCTAAATATGTTACGAAGAATGTACCACAAAAGTACGAATTCACTTAACAAAATAAGAATAGGTTTTTAAATTACAACGATAATTATATTTAATATTATTTAGATGTGTAAAAAAAATCGGGATTAGAGTAAACTTGAGTTATAACAAAATAAGAATGCGTTTTTAAATTACACTGATAATTAAATTTAATATTATTTAGATATGTAAAAAAAAATTGGTATTAGGGTAAATTTAAGTTATGTGGTTAAATTATTTATATAGTTATATGGTAAATATATATTAAATATACACCATAATAAATGATATTTAATGTTTACTGATCAAAGGTATAATTACATTTCAGAAATAAGGAATTACATAATATATTAGACAATTGTAACTGATGTTGTGTATTATAAGGAAAAATTATCATTAGTGGGAAATTTAAATAAAATGGGAAAAATGGTGTTACTTATTCTAGCATTTAAGAGATAACTAATATAGATCTATCTTCACTATGAATTTAGCAATGGATCAAACCTTTTGAGGTGAGAACTTCTTTTAGAATGTAAACTTTGAATAAAATGTTTGCACCTTGATATATATATATATATATATATATATATATATATATATATATGACTAGTAATTTTTTATTGTTTATGTTGCATTATAATGTAAAGATAGTTTTGTTTTAACTTTTAACTATTTTATTTCACTATAAAGTTGATATAATATTATGTTGTTTCATATGGACATCTAAATATTTTATTTATAGTTGAGAGTGAGACTAAAATATTTTTGCTACTTCTGTTTAGTATGGACACTGAGAATGAGATTATTGATGTTTTAATACACTTTTAATTAAACAAACCAAATATGTATATTCATTTTTTTTATAAATATTTTATTTATAGTTGAGAGTGAGTGAACTATTTTTACCACTTCTCCTTAGTATGGCCACTAAGGGTGAGATTATTAATGTTTCATAATACTTTTAATTAAACAAACTAAACATGTATATTCATTTTTGTCTTTTTATTATATGGGACATGAAATATTTTATTTATGGTTGAGAGCGAGTGAAATATTTTTACTTTTCTCCTTAGTATGGTCACTCGAGTGAGATTATTTTTTCTTCATAATACTTTTATTTAAACAAACCAAACATGTATAGTCATTTTTGTTTTATATATATATATATATATATATATATATATACACATGTCAACTCCAAGTTGAACACAACATACTTACACATCTCTCTTACTGGTCTGTAGAATGAGTTTCTCAACTCAATAAACATGTTATGATTTTATATGACGTAAATATACCAACTTTATTTTTAGGATAATAAATGTGTAATAACTTGAGTATAAGAAGAATGATGTTACTTATTGTAACATTTAAAAGATAATAAACCCATTATGATTATATATGAGCTAAATATACCAATTTTTTTTGAGAATAAATGTGTAATAACTTGACTTATATGTTGATTGTGTCAAGATAAGATAGAATTTATTATTTATTCACTTTAATTTTAAAGTATAATTAATTTTTGCATGGTGTACATAATAGACAATGGTGGGGTGTAAACTCCATGCACAAAAATCCAACCATGTTAATTACTCGTATGGCTTAGGTTGAGTGTGATCCCCAGGTGATTTTGATGGCTTAGATGCCCTTAGGTTGTAGTTTCTCAAACCACAGGTCAAGTTTGATGTAATCTATGAAGAACTCAAACAACTTGACAAAAAAAAGTATAATTAATTGTTACGAATATTATGTAATTATAATTATTTATCATTACTAAGTAACTATACTTGTTATTGATAGTATGTAATTGTACAATTTTAATTGTAGTTACTTACACAAGTGTTACTTTGGTCAACATTAGCTAAATTAATAGTGGTTAATAATCAAATATAATCATATTCTTATATAAGTGCTAAGGAAAACATAAATAGTGGTGATAAGTAACTCCTAGTAAATATATTTATTTACATCTTATTCCCATATATTTGTATGCAAAGACTTGCTCAAATTATGGTGGGAAGTAACCTAAGAATAAAAAAATCACTACACAAATATCTAAAAATAATGCATGAATATTGCAACCATATCAGGAATTTATGGCATACAATATGTAAGGCGGTTATCCACATGACATTATCTTCTTTGCAATATGGTCCAATCATATGTTTGAATCTGAGAAATGTGAAATCGATAAAACTCAAAAGACCCAAGTTCAAATCCCCTTTATTGTGACCCGGGCTACAGGGAGGAGGACATATTGTAGCCCCCATAGGTTTACTAGTAGTTACGTGTCACGAGGTGGATGAATTCCTCCAGATTATAAAAGCATAGGTTTACTAGTAATAGTTACGTATCAGGAGGCGGATGAATTCCTCCAAATTATAAAATAAATAAATAATTATTTTTGAAAATTAAATATTAAATGTTGAATTAATTAATATTAAATTAGTAGTGGTTAATGAGCAAATAGATTACTAGAATTTTCCCATAACATGAACTAATAAATATATTATATGGAAAAATTTACCATTAATAAAAAATTTAAATAAAATAAAGAGAATGATATTACTTAGTGTAACATTGAAGAGATACTAAGTTTATCATGGTCATATTAGCTAAGCATACCAACCATGTCTAGGAGAATAAATGTGTAGTAACTTAAGTTACTCGGAACTAAGAGATAGACCATTCAAGAAAACGGTTTATATGTGATTTGTGTCAAATTGAGATGGAAATTATTATTTCTGCACCTTAATTTTATAGTATAATTAGTTATTACGAATATTACGTGAATATAACCTTCTTGATAGGTACACTAACCTTCTTCTTAGAGTATTTTACAAGAAACATAGATATAAGGTAAAGAACAATTTAAATGAGTGTTACATTGGAAAAAAATCCCTTATCTATCTTGTAAGTATTTTTTGCTTATGTGATGTGTTACCAATTATGGGTGTTACAAGTTATCTATGTTGTATTACAATTATCCCATATTACAGACATATAAAATGATTTTATGGAAGATGCATAAGAAGTTAAAAGATCAGAATGACATGGCAGTCTTGGTCACTACATGCATACACATAAATATCAAAAAATGCTAATGAGGGTGGAAATCCTCAGCATTTCATGATAGGAAAGCCGGTTAGGTACTTAGAATGGCTCAAGTGACTACTTTTAGAATATATTTAAAGATATTCAAGACATGAATAATAATTTATTATTGAAAACATACTAATAGTTCACAGACTTCTAGAGTATATCCCAAAATATTCCAGACAAGAAAAAGAATTTATCATACAACACAGAATAATAGTGATGTCAGATATTATAATTTGCATTAAAGCTCGTTAACCACACTCGGATAAATGTGTAAGTGTTAATTTCATAAATGTAGAACAATATTATATTATATCAAAGATTGTAAATAGAGTTCTAAACCTCATACAAATCCACAATCATAAAATTATAAAAACCTACTCTCTAAAGATTGTGAATAACAAATTAAGAATACTACTCTAAAGTTATTAGAATTTAGAGAGAAAAAGACAGTGGAAAACAAAGAAATGTGCATAAACTTAGAAAATGAGATTTTACACATGAGGGGTGAATCCTCTAATAGTTTCTTGGTCTTAAATCTATATAATGGCTCATTGGGTTCTTAATCTTAAATCTATACAATGGTTCATTAGAACCTTAGTCTTAAATCTATACAATGGCCCATTGGACTCTTAAGAAGCTTAAGCTTTAGCCTAGATTTTTTTTTTTAAATATTGTTTTCTATATTAGTTAAATGTTAAATTTTTTTTTTTTTTTTAATAAAACAATAAAATTCTAAATATAAAAAAGAAAATTAATAGGGTAGACACTTTACATATTTGGTGTCCTCATTGTTATTAAGGAAAATACAATAATTTATTTATGGAGTTTTTATCATTATTAAGAAAATACAATAATTTATTTATGGTGTCTTCATTTTTTTATTTTTTATTTCTTTTTGGGTGGTTCACGGACACCCACGGTCACTGGGTGGCCACTACATCTAGGGAAATATTTGAGCTTGATCAAGGGTATCAAGTCTCGCGGCCAATAGCTAGGCCTAACCCCAAGGGCTTTGGGGAGAAGTGACCCTGTGACCTCCCGAACGGCGAGGCACTTATTTGACGAGTTGAGCTAACCCTTGGGGCTTGGTGTCTTCATTGTTATTAAGAAAAATACAATAATTTATTTATATTCATTCTGCACTAATTTTATATTGTAATAAATTACCAACTCTCTTACTTTACTTAAAGTCAAGAATTTATATATGTTTCTTTCTCTCAATAAACATTAAAAATCAACTCTTGTAACCTTATCAAAGTTATCCTCTAACACTAGCTTAATACTTAATTGATTGAAATTTTGGTTGCTTCTAATAACAATAGTGTAAATTAAAAGTTTTGAAGGATTATTTAAACGAGATTGATTTCAACCCTTTTCACAAGATCTTCATTAAGAGTCCAACTTTAATATTTCAAGATAAAAAGTATCTTCATTTAGCCTTTTGAGTGCCCTCATGCATGCCAAATAAACATCAATGGTAAAGGAAGGAAGATAATCCAAGTAACCAGTAGGCCACACTACACGAACTTGTTTACCGACTTTCCACATTCATATTTGGTCAATCTTACCTATGCGAAATGTTGGGAGTCTATCTTCCTTTATGCAATCTTTTTCCATTTGCAATATTATCTCATTCTCTCTAATTTGCAAGGAAGCTAATTTGTAAGGAAACCAATTTTAGGGTAAGAATTTCAAATATGAAATACTCATCAAATTTGACAATTTTGTAGCTCTCATGTCTGTTTTGATCATTTTAACAAAAAATGTTAATAAATAAAAAAACATTGACTATATTTGATGAGTAATTTTCCTATCACTCTATTCCTAAAGCCAATTGAACCACATGTCAACCTTGTTGTTGACTTTATTTTACTTTGTTCTCCATGTCATCCACTTTCTTGGAAAGTTAACTATCACATGCTTTGCTCTGGAGTTGCTTTCCAATCATTCCTTTGGTATACTTTTTAATTGTGTATTCTAAAATATTTTCAAAACATAATGAATAGGAGCTAAATCATTTTTATTTATTAAATTTCTAAAACATTTTAAAATATGGAGTCACTTTCCAATGATTTCTTTGGTATACTTAAATTTAATTGTGTATTCTGAAATATTTCCAAAACATAATGAATAGGAGCTAAGTATTTTTATTTATCAAATTTCTAAAATATTTAAAAATCTATAATGAAAATAAAATAAGATAAGATTCTCATTTAGAATTGATGAGTTTGAGTAGACAACTCAGGAAAAAACTATTTTTCAACTTGTATTTTCAACTTATCTTTAAAATATGGAATGACTTTCTAATGATTTCTTTGGTATACTTAAATTTAATTGTATATTCTGAAACATTTTCAAAACATAATCAATAGAAGCTATGTTTTTTTATTTATCAAATTTCTAAAATATTTTAAAATCTACAATGAAAATAAAATAAGATAATATTCCTATTTAGAATTGATGAATTTGAGGAGACAACTCAGGAAAAAACTATTTTTTCAACTCGTATTTTCAAACTATCTCCCTATGATTTTACTCAAATTTCGATTGGGAGCACTCGATGGATGCATAATTTAATTTTTCATCCAAGAATTACCCATGTTGCATACTTTTTAGGGACCTACTACACGAAAAATGTGAAATACATGAAAAAATGTGACTGCAATCACAATTTTTATGTATTTCACATGCAATCACGTTTTTTCATGTATTTCACATTTTTTTGGTAGTAGGGTCCATCAAAAGTATGCAACATGGGTACTCCTTGGATGAAAAATTAAATTCCACATCCGACGAGTACTCCCAATCGAAATTTGAGTAAAATCATAGGGATATAAGTTGAAAATACGAGTTGAAAAAGTAGTTTGTTTTTTTTTTTCCTCCAAAAATGGTAAACCATCCCCCATGGTTGACATCAACATATTGAATCCTATTTGTTTTTATAAAGTTTATTTTTGTTGTACATTTTTGTTTTTGAGGCCCATTGTTTAATACTAGACTGCCAAAATGGACTCTCTCTTTTTAGCACTCCTCCTACACGAGCTCAGATTCCTACCTATTTCCCTAGATTAATATGGAATCATGACACTTGTCTCAGCATTAAAATGCTACAGATATGAGGAATTATACATGGCCACCTTGTGAAACTAAAGAAATGAAATTTCCTAGGGAGATATGCTCCTGCATTAGAGAGTAGTAATCCTTAGCGTTTAATGATAAGTTAGAAAGCATGGTGGGTATCTTGCTAAATCTAATGACTCACAGACCTCTTGAGTATATTCCAAGATATTCAAGACATGAAAGAGAATAACCCAAGATAATAAAGACATGACAGAAAAGTTACCATACAAGAAAGAATGATAATGATATTAGATATTGAAATTTGCATTAAAACTCCTTAACTATACTCATACTACTATACAAGTATTCATTTCATAATTGTGGAAAAATATTATATATCAAAGATTGTAAATAAAATTATAAACCTGATACAAATCCAAAATTATATAGAGTGTATGACTGTACAAACCTACTCTCTAAAGATGGTGAATAACAAAGAGCACTACTCTAGAGCTAATAGAATTAATAGATAGAAAAGGGATGTGGAAAGAAAATATAATTAATAGATAGAAAATGAATGTGGAAAACAAAGAAATGTACATAACCTAAGAAGGAAATAAGTTTTTCACATGAGTAAATCACCTAGTAATTTTTTGGTCTTCAATCAATAAAGCGACCCCAGTGAGCACTCATGATACTCAGCTATATGCAATAAAAAATCCAAGGATTGTGGAAAACAAAGAAATGTACATACTGAGTAGGAAATAATTTTTGTACATGAGTGAATACTATTTTACACGTGAGTGAATCCTCTAGTAATATTTTTGGTCTTCAATCAATAAAGTGACCCCATTGAGCTCACAATATACTCAACTATATGCCATAACAAATCCAATGATTGTGGAAAACAAATAAATGTACATAGACTGAGAAGGAAATAAGTTTTGCAAATGGGTGATTCATCTACTAATTTCTTGGTCCTTGACCAGAATTGTAAATTCAAAGAACTACACAGATATAGGAGAGTGTTTTATCCAATGGCCCAATAAATAAGCCACCTGTCGAACTCAAGTAACCGCAGTTGTAAATAAAGGTTCAAGGCTCCATAATCATAGGTAGCAAATAACAAAATAATTTTAGGTTTTGAAGACCACCCCCCACCCCCAATTTCTCTCACCTCTAGAATAGAATTGTGCATCAAGATAGAATTTCTAGATTTCATGTTTTGAAACCAACGATTTCGTCCATAGTCTAGGCATCTCAGCCAGAGTTTGAAACCACAAGATTGAAGATCAAGGGATATTGCAGTTCTACAGACTGAGGAAAGGTTTTTTTTGGGTGAGATAAGATGACTTGGTGCTAGTGGGGTTTAAATTGTAAGCTGAAACCTCAAGGGAGAACCACGACTGCAGAACCCCCCCAATCCTTCTCCAATTAACCTCACGGGTCACCCCACCTTGTAATCCATGGGGACCGTGGATTTTGGCCAATTATTCCCTATCATCAGATCATTGTGGTGGGTAGGAAAGAACCTCAAGGGAGGAACCACGATTGTAGAAACCCCCCTCCCCCCATAATACACACCAAATGTTGACTTTCCATTTAATCATGGTCATTGATTTTGAAGGCTGCCAGAGGGACAAGAACAACTAATCACTTGCAATACCAAGGCCTTAAGGTGAACACATCATTCATGGTTTTCTTTTGAGAGCACAATTGTGCATTTGGTTTCAATGCCTAAATATCAACTCCCACCAATTAGAGTTGAGAAAAGGATTGGTGTAGCCAAGTGGTATCAGGGATTCTCCAAAGTAGCCAGGTGGGTTGCATCAAGTGGTATTAGAGTGATAGTTATACTCCTCGGGAATAAAGAAAAAAGGAAGTGTCCATAAGAAAACTATAGGAAACAAATCATTTAGAAGGACTTCTTGTGAATGAGAGAAAGCTAAAGAATCAAATATTTCTAACCAGTGAAGGAAAGGAGACTACTCATGAAGGTAATGAAGAATCAAAGTTTTTGAGAGGACCAGAAGAAAAAGAAGAGATTTCAACCAAAGATAGGAAATTTTCGTAATTTCTAAGTAGAGGAGAGATGCCCATAGTATCGAAAAAGAAAACATTGATTTAAGTTGTCAAACTAATTATATGTATGTAGGAAATGTTGAACGTGAATATGGACAACTTTCAAAAGATTTTATGAAAGAGGATATCTAGTGCCAATGTAAAAAGAAAGTAGAATAGAGACTGAAGAATGATTAGAATGGATTGGAGAGATATACCAGTGAAGAAGAAAAGTTGGAGGAATTTTTGAAAGCAAGGAATGCAGAAAGTTGAAAATATTAGTTTGAGGAGACCTAGCAGGTAAACTAGTCTTATGTTTTTTATTTTAATATAGTTAAAGAGTTTGGTGATTGCAGGCAGTAGCAAGATAAAAAAAAAAAGGAGATTTTTGGCAGACAACCCTCATCGCAGAGAAGATTTTTCTAGTTGAGGTTGGGAGAGATTACAGGATAGAGGAAGTCCTCAAGAGAAGGGTGAAGACCATAAGTGAATTTCTTGACAGGTGAGTAGAGTGAAACAGACATAGGAGCAAGAGAAGCTTGACAGGTTCCAGAGGAGGTGAACCTATGTTACCAAAAGACCAAGCCCAGAGGAGAGAAGTTTGGTAAGGTGTCTTATGGAGGCTTGTTTGCAGCTCACAGTGAGCATGGAGAAGCTAAGAGAGAAGGAGAAAGAGATTTCCATTGATGGTCATGTTAAGGGTTCAGTTGAAAATCACAAGAGAGTGTAGAAAGATGCCAAAGAAGAAGGCATCATGAGAAGGAAGATTATCCAAGAGGATTTTGGTAGAGAGATGGTTGAATTAAAGAGAGGCTCAGTGTGATAAACATGATGCTACAAGAGAGGGAGAAGGAAGACAATAGATGTGGATGAGATCTGAAGAAAAAGATATAATGGCATGTTAGGAAGTTATATGCTAGGAAGCTAAGAAGGAAGTTGAGGCACCTATTGAGTACTTGTTGAGAAATGGAGAACTCAAGGAAACTGAGTACGAAGAGGAGTAAGTTCATCATTTTTAACTAGAGCATGGAGGATTCCTTGGAAAATAAGATGAGGAAGATGTTAAGGAGAGATTGAATGAGAGTCTCATGGACTATATGAAGAGTCCAGGCCAACAAAAGAAGTTGTTAATAGAAGGTGTGGTGGTAGAGGGACCAAATGGGGCTAGAAAGCATTATGATTTTGATATTGATGTTTTGTGTATGGTTTCAGGTCACAAGGATGAAAACTAATGAAATCATCTACAGTTTTCGAAATGACATAAGAGAATGGAGAAATACCTTTCCAAAGCATGGAAGGAAGACATAATTTAAAATCTCTCATAAAAGAATATCATTAAGCATTATCTCATGCATTATGGCAACCAAAAGGAGATCCATATGTACCAAGAGGAATTGGTGATGAAAGAAACAAAAGAGGCGAGATGGCCCCATGTTTTTAAAACTAATTAATTGTATGTGAATGTAGGCTTTGCAAGTCAAGAGAATGGATAGATTTTCCAAAAGAAAGAAAAAGGTGCAAGAAATGCTTCTAAAAAATAGAGGCAAGAAGAAATATTTTTTTTCCTAAGGAAAAACAAAGGGAGCCATGTAACCGACTAGCAAGGTTTGTCAAGACAAGAAACTAGAATGATTTGGTTAGTAGCCATGCTAAATGTGAAGGGAAATTATTTAAAGATGTTACGAAAGTAAAAAAAATTGAAGGACAACCACTAAGAGTTGTTATAAACAAAAGTGTAGATGAGGAGGACAAACACATAAGAAAGAAGGGACATCATCCTACTACAATGTTGTATATAGAATATTGGTTAAACAATCCAAAACTTTAGGAACATTTCATGAAGGATTAAGACTTCCAAGATAGCCAAAGGAAGGATCAAGGAGACAAAATGAAATAGTTAGAGACAATGCTCATGAACTTCGATGAAGAAAAGGAACCTGAATTTAAAATAGAGAAGGTATTTGCTCTCTAAATTAATTATGTGATTGCATATGAGACAAATTGAAGAAGGCCTCATGATGATGAAATGTTATCTCATTCAAAGTAAGGAGAGAAGCATGAAGAAATATAGTTCCTAAAGCAACTATTTATTTTGGTAATTTTTATAAAGCTTAGAACATAATGACACATGGGATTGCAAGAAAAGGACAATGAGTGTTGTTAGAAAAATGAGAAAGAGGGGCACATGAGAGAAATATGTCTCATGAAAATGAAATTTTACTTCATTTTAAGCCAAGGGAGATGGATCCTGAATTTTTATTGAGAGAAGTTGCAATGGGTAGAAATGGAGGAGGACGTATAATTACCAAACAATGAGATCGTTGTAAAAAATTCACTTCATGTGTAAAGGATGGAAGTCTATCCTCCATGGAGTAGCCATGGGAAATACTATCAAACTTCCTTAATGAAGAATGGCAACTGGAAGCCATCAAGTTCTTGTAGAAATTGGTGCAAATGAAGATTAATTTTGAGAAATTGTGTATGTTGGTACTTGAGAAGATGTCTGATGATGAAATGGAAAATACGCCCATAAATTGTTTAAATTCAAAATGTTATGTCATAAGTGAGAATTATTTATAGAATTTCCTTGCAAGAGAATAAGTTGGACATAGAGGCTAATGAGATGTGGATGTTGATGGTACCTAAGTAACGGTGTAGGAAGAAAGAAGAAACAATCATCTACAGAACCTCATTGATTTTCAAAGATAACATCAACTAAGCAAAGAAACAACAATCTAAAACATGGGATCCTAGAAAGACAAAGAAAATTGTAGGACAACTAAGAAAGTAAGCCAATGACCATCAATAACACAAGGTCTAGGATCCTAGAGAATTTAGAAAAACAATGACTATGACCAGGAGGTCATATAATTTTCCACTTGGGGAGTCTAATGTTGGAGCATCAACCCCTAGCCAGTCATTTTAAATCAAACCCAAGGGGGCCATGAAATTATCCAAAGGGGAAGAAATTATCTCAATTGTAATTGTATAAAATTAGGAAATCTCATGTAGTTACAAGTGTCCAAACCATGGAAGAATCTAGATTGTTAGTTTGTTTTGGTGATTTGATATTATGGCCAAATGGGCCTTTGTTAAAATAATAAATTTCCAGCTGAGGTGTCAGGTAGTTTTAGGCTATTGGACAAATTTCCCATTTATCTTGTTCTATTAAGATATTTCTTGACCAATAGGAAACTATCAATATGTATAGTTAGGATCTCGATTGAAGGAGTGGGTGTAAATCTCAAGAAATGCAAGAAGAGAAACTTCGAAATCTCGGAAAGCAGGCACACAAGACCTCTGTAAATACTTAATTTTGGGAAGTTAAATGAAATTAGGGTTTTTTTTTCTTATTTATGTGTTAACTTTTTATGTTCCCACTCTCCCTCTCTCTGACTTGTGATTTTTTGGACAAATTATAATCACATTCACATGCCCTTTATTTCCGTTGCTTGTTTGAAATGGTGGTTCACTTATGTCTAAAATCAAAGGGGATATAACCAAATCAACATTAAATATTCCTGTGTAAATCTCAATACCTAAAAGTATATCATGAGTTCCTCAGATGGATAGAATTGCTAATTTGAAGAACTACCCAGAGATAGGGGGCATACTTTATCGAATAGCCCATTACACAAGCCACCTATTAAACTCAGGCGACCAGAGTTGTATCTAAAGGCTCAAGGCTCCATAATCATAGGTAGAAAATAACAAAAGAATTTTAGGTTTTGTCGATCCCCCATTTTTTCCCAACTCTAGAATAGAATTGCATGTTTGGATATAAGTTTTGGATTTTGTGTTTCGAAACCAACAATTACATGTATAGAGTAGGTGTCTCAACCAATGTTCAAAATCACAAGATCGAAGGTCAAGGGATATTTCAATTGTAGGGACCGAGACCAAAAAAATGTTTGGATAAGATGAGAGGACATGGCACAAACTAGGTTTAAATTGTAAACTAGAACCTACAAACGGAACCATGATTGTGGACCCCTCCTCTCACAACTGACACCTGGGGTCAACCCCCCACAATCCATCAAGACAATGGATTTTGGTCAGCCATTCCTCTTTGTTGGATCATTTTGGTGGGTATGCAGGAATCGAGATTAAATCCCCCCTAGTAACGTAGGGGTACACCCCCCCGTAATACACACCAGTTGTTGACTTTTCATTTAATCAGGGCCATCGATTTGGAAGGCCACCAAAGGGACAAGAATGATTGGTCACTTGCAAGACCAATGCATCAAGGTGAATACGCCATTCAGGGTTTTTTTTTGAGAGCACAATTGTGCATATGGTCACAAGGCCTTAATATTAACTCTCATTGGTTAGAGAAGAGACAAGGCTTGGTGTAGCCAAGCAGTATTAGGGATTCTCCAAAGTAGCCAGTTAGGTTGCATTAGAGAGAGAAATTATGAAATTTGTTCTTTTTACAACTATATCAAGAACAATAAATGTTGGCATGCTCTCTAAAACACCTTTCATTCCATAGTTGAAATATGGAATTGATTCAATTGCATTTGTTGTAATGATGACAATATAATTTCATGGAGATAAAATATTTTGGTTAATAATCATATTACGAACTAAATCAGTGTTAGAAATTACATTAAACATTGGCACTTCTAAACCAACCTAGATTCATATTAATTCCAGATTTGCCAAGCGCTATGAGGGATGAAATCTCCTTTCATTTTAAAAGAGGTTTGAACCTTAAGAGGTTTGAACCCCCTTGGTGCTTGGTAGATCCAGAGCTAAGATGGATTTAGGCAGATATATATATATATATATATATATATATATATATATATATATATATATATATATATATATATATATATATAGACTATTGGAAAAACCATGGGTTGTCAAAAATTGGAGCCCAAGAACCACCAACTATTTTACCTAAACTTTATTTTGATTATTACTTTTCTTATTTTATTTTATTTTATTTTTATTTGTATGTAATTTGACCAAGTTAAAAATTTTACATAACAAGACAAAATAGGACATTGCAACATCTCTTCCATACTAAGCTAGAGAGCACCTCTTAGTGAAACTGGGACCTTTTGTGCCTAATCCCATCTCTGTAACCACGTCCTTGGTCTATGTTTTATTTGGGTGTGGTGGTTTTCATTAAAATCACCCCTTAGAATGTAATTTATTATTGAGCTTTCGTTGGTAAATAAAAAATTTAAACATATATCCCGACCCTTCAATGAAGTGTATCATATCAAAATCTGAATCTGGGGCAATTGATCAAACTTTGCTTAGTGTTAATTTCAAATCTAGTCTTTCACTAAATTAACATAATTTTAGTGGAATCAAAGACATCCATATCAATAAGTGCCCACCTTCAAAATCTAACAATTTCCCTTAACAAAGAGTAAAATCATAGGACTATCATATTTTCGTTAAATTAACCTAACTTTTAGTGATATCAAATACATCTAGATCAATAGGTCCCCATCCTAAAACTCAATCTTCATCCTCAAATAAGAATCAAACCGCAATATTGTCATAGATAATATGTATAATTATACCATTTCATGATGCGTAGGGTTGTTACACTATTGGTGGTTTACATTGGTACCTAGTTTTTCTTATGGTACTTATACAATGGAAGCTTATTTAAATTATTTGTTTTTTCCATTATAGAGTGTCTTACATAGATGGCTTAGCTAAATTGACGAAAGTGATAACACATATTAATTTTTTGTTGGTTTTCCAAGTAAAGGGTTTTCAAGGTGAATATTAACTTTTTTTCTTTTAAGTTTTTTCCCTATTGAGATTCTCCCTAAGGTTGTTATAATATCATATTTCTACATCAAATATAAGAGTAGGATAACACCATCACAAGTATGGTAGACCCTTCTACAAATGACACAACTACATTCATATACATGAGTATATTCCATTCCTTGTTTATGCCCTAAAATATATAGGGGAGACCAAAACCAATGTAGATAATATTAAAGGAAGATAGTCTTGATTTAAGCATGGAAGATAGGTTAAAGGAAGATAATGTTGATTTAACAATGGTAGATTTAGAAAAATAGCTTTGTCTAAGCATTCTCTTAAAATGAACCACTAACTTTGCCTTCAAAAAGTGATGATACTACCTAAAGCGGAACATCATACTAAGATGAAGGCACATGAGAAAGTGGAAATTGAAATAAATATGAAAAGTCATAATAGGGATGATGGCACTAAAATAAGTCGAACTTGGATGCTTGCCTTACATCTTCTTCAAAACTAATGACATAAATATATGAATGAGGAAGTTAATTCTTACAGTCAACCAAGTTAACTATTGAAGGTTGTGAGTTTCTCCATGTTTATATATTTATGAGGTGATGTGGTAATATTATCTTTGGATATTTAAAACTCATGAGAATGATCCATTAGTATGGATCAAAACACTGAGAAATCTATAAGTGAAATGCATGTATTTTGTATTATATCTTCACAATATATTATGTAATCATGCTTTGTGATAAGAATGGGATAAGTATTGATCTGTAAGTTGTCGTGTATATTCCACTTGATAGTTTGTCATAAAAAATCTAATAAAATTATACTTAAAAATCTGAAATCTACACTATCAAGGTTTATTTATATTCATATTTTTGGATCTATAAATTATTGTTTATTGTGTATGCATGCAAATTATAATTGTGTAGAAAATAGAGAAACACTAAAAAAAAATTGACAAACCATGATTGGAACAAGATATAACATGCGAGATCCTTTTGGGAAAAAACCTAGCTAGATGGTGAGTTCGTTCCTCTATTTCTCTAAATAGAAAATGGTTGTGAGTATAAAGAATTAAGGCTTGTTACTTGTGGACTACTACAGTGCACAAATCATCTTTATGTGTTCTCTCCCTATCCCTCTCGGCTATTCTTCTTATCTATGGAACAAATGCACTCAAAAATAATGGAACCACTTTTCCTCCTAGTGGCCTAGTTATAACAGAGTATGATATCCAACTAGTGGTTAGGTTTAACTCCTTCAACTCTTAACTAGAGTTACAATATGAACTCTTGCATAGCCTTCTTCATCATGTTCACATGGCTATCCCCTTTTCCATCAATAATGGGGGTTGATGTGGCATCCTGTTGAATTATGGTGGTCCAAACAAGAAGGTAAACTTCCAAGTGGCACAACTTTTGCATAAAAACTGAAATTCCTTCTACAAATACCAATATCCCATTCAAACTACATTGCTTAGTGTAAAATTCTGCTTATCTCTGGGAAGATTCTTGGTAGAAATATATCATACGTGAGGCTAAAATAAAATAACAAAAACTTGTTAGCAAATTCTAAGAATGAAAACTCCTAACAATGTTTTCTTAGCGTCGAGGTGTAGTGAATAATTGAAAGAGCATTGTCATTGGGATTTTTCCTTTATAATTGCACACAAGAAAACTTGTCTACTTGAAAGAATAGGAACATATAGCTAGAACATATTGGTACCTAAAATACTTGGTGGCCTTATAATTTTTCAATTAATCATTAACAACATTAGATAGGTACTGACGATAGTCAAATATGACAAAGGATTTTTAACAAGTGAAATAGAAGATAAAAAGCCTAGTATGACTTCATCTATTGTTTGGGCATGTTCATATCCTAGCAAACAAATAATTGAAATGATATGTATAAATACCTTTGATAAAATATTTGAAGAATACATAGATTATGTTTTAGTAATGAAGTATTTAGAGGTAAAAAGGATGAAAGAATTACATATTTTTCCTCCATGCTTAATTCATGATACAATTGCCTCAGGAATTCTTCACTTAAAGGTCTGACCTCAATAGGAATTATAAGATTTGGCATTTGCAAAATTGATTTAGGGCTCATAAATAAAAACACAAACCCAATGTTTGACACTTTTTCTTGTTTGCTTGGAAGATATCTATCAGAACACCAAGTGACAAACTCGGGAAATGGGTGAGTTTGGGGTATTATAAATTGGGCCAAGTAAGACTCCCACACTAATGAGATATGATGCAAATATTGAAAGCATTTATGTACAAGGATTGGGAGTACTAAGAGTTGATGTACAATATTATTTAATTGAGCATGCTCATGTAAACTCTCTACCACACACCTATCAACATTCGACAGAAAATTATTAAGTTGTTGTGTTGCTATTAATTTCGTAGTACCAATTTATCTACCTTCCATCGTTGAAATGGCTTTTCACTAGAAACTTTAGCATCAACATTTTTATTTTTATTTTCATAGTTATAACATGTAAAATAGGTACTTGTAAATTTTGTTTAAAATGGGTCAAGATTTTTTTTGGAATATTAGGTTTCAATTTTCTTGAAATATTATGTTTTAATTATGTAATTTATAGTAATATAGTTTGGTTTTTTCAGGGTATTGATTTAATTGATATATTCAAAAACATGCAAAAATTTGTATCTCCAAATTTCAAATAAAAAAGCAAAAACATTTAATGATAACACTCCTCCATATAATAATTATATCATTAAAAACCCAATGGTTACGCATCTCAAGGTATCATAGCTCTACGAGCTACCAGATTGCTAGTTGTTCTTTGAGGGTATTCACTTCACCCCGTCATCTTTTATCTAAGTCTAAAATATATTTGGACCCCATTTTACTTGTCACCATAATTTCCATGCAAAGTTCCATATGTGTGACCCACCTGCATGGATGACACATGCTTCCCATATTAGATTTGGTTCGAGGTGCGAGAGTGGCATAAGCAGGGGTGATAGACCATAATCCAACAACATATACAAGTATAGATCCAGATGCATATTGAGTTCCTATTATTGGGCCAACAACATATCTAGTAGCAGAGACATGCGCATTATGTTACTTATGGCATATATACTATTTGGTAGTTATGTTGGCTAATCATAGGTCTCATCTATTCGAGTATGGCTTCTCCCTCTCTGAGAGGTACTTATGTTTTGTTATTGGATTCATTATAGAACCAATGGAGTAAGGAACAGGGATTTTAAGAGCTAAGCTATATGTGAGTGATTATTTTTGTAAGTAATGAAGCAATGGAGATATTATATTCTAGGGAAAGATACAATTATTCACACTGATTGCAAGCCATTATAGTTTTTATAGACTAGTTGGGCTTAACACTACTATGTATGAGTTTGAGTGATGTTTCAGATTGCTGAGATGTGGGATTTCATAGAGTATTTGGACACTTTTTCCGCTAATTCGTAGAACCTTGGAGGTGGTGAACAAAAGCGGGGCATCCAAAGTGCCTCTGCACCTCAAGGGGCTAGTTAGACTAGGTCTAGGAGGGGAGAAATCTGATTGAAAGAATTGTTGCTTGCTTCTTAATTCGTTTGTTGCAGAGGACCTTTGGAAACATATCATGGGAAGTAGAGGAAGAAAAGGCCCCATGGGAATATAAAAAAGCATGTGGGTGCATGCATCCAATCAAACATCCTTTGTACGATTAGCTCTTTAATTTCCCCTAAATTATGTATTTTGTTTCATGCATCTTGGCCCAAGAGCAACATGCATGAGAAATAGTGGGAAGCAGTGAAGGAAGAGTGCAAACAGATAGAAATTTCATCAGAAAACGGTAATTGAGATAACACTATACCTCTTTCCACTTTTATACCTTATATTGATCCCCTTCTTACTTGTTTTGTTTCTTGTTGTGTTTATTGCTTTCCTTCCTTATTTTTAGTGTAGAGGAGGGTATCATAAACTATCTCATTTTTTTCTTGGTTGCCCAATGACATGTGTCATTAACATGTTGTCTTCTTTGTCAGATGAATAATTTGCATCTTCCAGAGTATATCCAACGTGTAGAAATTCCTTGTAGATTCAAACTGCAAATTGTAATATTCTAAAATAATTGACTTGAATCTACTCTACACATCAGCGAAAACAATAAACGATCGATGAAGTCATGAATCATAAAAGAGAAAGAATTCAATCACACATAACACAAAACTTTTCTGGGGAAATCCATAGCTAAAAACTTGTGCTATCTATATATTGAATTAATAAAAAAATATGAGAAGATTAAAATGTTTTGCTTAAGCCCGAGCAACCTCTACACTATCTCTATCTATCTCACTACTTCCTAGACAAGCTCAAGCCAATACTTAGCTAATTTTTTTGCCTTCCAAGCTCCTATTTCCTTATGCAGTTTACTTTGGAATTAGCCCATATTTAATAGGGAAATTCCACAATTATGAATTGTGCAATCCTCATAGGACTTCCTCTGATTGCATGCACCACCTGTACAATTCAGATGATTATACAACTGATAGTACATTGTCCTGTTGTGCTCTACAACAACCCCCCATTTCATACCATTTTAATCATAAAACTATAATATGAAATGGGTCCCTTTTTGTTTTTAATTGGTATCAACTTTGTATTATTCAAAAAGGTCTGAAAAACAAAATGAAAGCATTATAAAAAACCTTTTTGACAAACCAATTATTTGGTCTTATAATATAAATAATTAATCTTTTATCATTGCGATAAAGCGATCGCAAGATCGCATATCGCAATGACAAAGGAAGCATAAATTAAAGGCCCATTGGTTTTCTCCGATGCGATGACATGCAGTAGGCTATCGGATATCGGCAATAATAAGTTCCCATAACAAAAGTGCCTCCCGCTCCAATGCAATGTGATTAAATGCTTTTCGCTCCAATGCGATGCGATCACGTCCCTTTCGCTCTGATGCGATGCGATATTGCTATCGGCGATCGGGGATATACCATGCATGCTTTTTAAAGTGCCCATACTCCCAATGCGATGCGATGCGATATCGCTATCGGCTATCAGGGATTTCAAAAGGTGTCAATATAAAGATTTAAGTTTTCCCTGACACCCGATTGCGATAAAGCCAAAAGCGCAAAATTCAAAAAGCCATTAAAGCAGAGGTATTACGATTAATTCGTATTTAAGGCCTTATCTTTCAAACAGTGATTCACCTGCGCTCAACCGCCAAAACGTCCAAGGCACACTTAAACAAATCATGCGGCCGATAAGAGATATGATGAGCATTTAAAGGATTGGCAGGTTTTAATGGCCATTTAATGAAATAGTAAGCTTAAAAAATCTTCTCATAGATTGTATCCACGGCCACTTTAAGTTAATCCCTCAACATGCATTGATCAATATATCTCACTCATATTTGGTTTTCGCTACCAATTCTCTGTGTTACGCTTATTTCCACTACTGTGCAGAATTCTTCCGAAGTAATAGATTCAAACAGAATGGGGAAGAAGTCTAAGAAAACCACAGTCGCTTCCACTACACCAGCCACAGGACAAGCCGTCGCTGATCCAGCAACTAAAAAGAAAGGATTAATATCTGATACTACATGTTCAGGACTTGGCAAGACCACTTGGCAAAGTACCTATAATTTGATCGAAGCCGAAGAACCAAAGGTGACGGCAGTGCAAGCTACAGCGGGTTCCAGTAGAAAATCTGATGGTACTTTGAAAGACTTGGCCGACTCTTTCCTGCATCGGATAGCGGCTCGGGAACAAATTCTCCCATATACGGATGTAGTAAAGTGGGCAATTGAGGAAATCCCAATCACAGACAGAACCTTCTGCACCAAAGATGGGAGAATCTTCGGTTCATTCAAGGCTGATGATTTGAGGCAAATGTATCATTTGCCTGAGCCAGAAAAGAAGTACAACAAGGCATTTCTAGAGAAATTCCGAAGTGAGAATGAAACTGAATCCGAACCCATTCGGGAATGGAGGCAAAATCCGACGAAACACAAGCATGAAACTTCCGGTAAGTACTCTGTTGATTCTCTATGTTCTCTGTATTGTTATGCTGGGATAATGATGTGTAGATTGTGGGGGTTGCACGATTCCGCTAATTTCACTATAGAAATGGTTCCCTTGATGGAAGCGACATGTAATAGTGAGATTATGGATTAGGCAACCATACTGTCAGATAAGCTAGCGACAGCAGTTCTTAGTTTTAGAACTAAAACTTCCGTCTCAGAAAGGTTTATTCCCCCATTCTACTACAGTGCTTATATACTAGATACCCTGTGTTTTAATTCTGAGTTTCCTGTACTCGGCTGGAGGTGGACTCCACAAGACCCCACGCCTATTCACATATACCATCAGAAATTGTGGAAGACTTCCTATAAGCACCATTTGTACCAAGTCTGCAACGGCTTCATGTTACCCATTCATTATTCTATTTTTAATAAACCTGCTCCCAAGATTTCTTACCAAGCAGGGATTGATTTGACATCAATAGGAAGATGGTTCGGAGAGGAGAAATTTACTTATATAAGAATTTTCGGCAGCCAAGCCGAACCTCATGTTCTTCCTTTGTACATACCTGATAAACTGCTGGCAAGGGAGATAGCCTATCAGATTATTGCCGAAGGAGTTACACAAACTCTGAAGAAAAATAAGAAGCAGGTCTGGCCCTCCTTTCCTCTGAGATGTGGTGTCTACACTTTGCATGATTTCAAACATGCAGAAAAAGAAGCTACGAAAATGAAATCATTAACTCTAGCGACTCTCCCAAATAGGCGATTTGATCCCAACAAAGTTGCCTATAATGCACTTGAACAGGCCAAATTAACAAAGTTTGATCATGTAGAATATAAGTTTGATGACCTGTTCTCTTCAGCTGAATCAATGTATCAAGTTAGATCGCTGGCCATAATGCAATACAAAGATGAAGGGTTAGCTGAATTCAATAGACTTAGAGAACAGAGGTTGCAAACTCTACCTCTAGATCTGTTAGCGACAACCCCAGCAACAAGACCAAGCGAGCCTGAACAACGACATACTAAGGAACCTCTGGTTACAACAAAAGAACAGGAGAAAGTGTAGGAGGAAACCCAGAACAAAGAACAGGAGAAAGTGCAGGAGGAAACCCAGACTAAAAGGCAGGAACAGAGAAACATAGAGGTAAATGTGGATACTCAAATTGATCCCAAATTGCTCCAGGAATGGCAGCAATTTGATTCAATTATCAGTAATCTTGAGTGCTCAAAAGACACCGAAACTTCAAAAGTGGCAGATACACAGGAGACCACTTCAAAATAGGTTCCAACTGGAACCAGCGGCCTACCCAGTTCAAAGGAAGTAGAAATAATCCCAAAGGATCCCTCCGATCAAATTATTTTGCAGATAGAAGAAATTCCTCCTTTGGATGTCTTCTATAGCCCAAGACACAAAGCTGTGGTAAAACGATAGAGGAAGAGGAGAAGGACTGATCAACCTTCCCTTTTCCCAGAACAGACGGTCACGGGCAATGTGGTTTGGAAGGAGGAATTCGACCCCTCTGATGACCTAACAAAGCTATCACAATATGCTGGAGCCTATTCGGCAGCAACAATAGACAAGGCATCAGAGGTGAGTCTTTTATTAAAAACAAAAGACCAAGAAATCTTTTTATTGCAAGCACAGCTAACAGAAGCACAGCAGAAAGCGGAGCAGGCATAATAGCAATTGTTAACACAACAGCAAATAAATAATCAATTAACTCAACAATTGCGAGAAGAGAAACAGAGGATTGATCACAGCGCAGTCCTGAAGCAGAAAGAGTTGTCTGAGGCCTTGGCACAACTGAGGGTAGCAAATGAACAAATGTTGAAGACAAAATATGAGCAGATTGCTCAACTATCAACGCAGCTTGAGAAGACAAAGGGCGTTCCACAGATAGCCGAATTCAAATTAGAAGCATTACAGATAAATAAGGCATTAATAACACAAATCAAGCTTCTATGTCAACAAATTGCCCAGGCGGAACCACTATGCGAATTGACGGCATCAATAAGTAAACAAACAGAAAAGGCTAGAACATAATTGGATCAAGCTGAAGAAACATTAACTGAATTTCTTGACTGGCAAGATACCGATCAGGGACAAGCGGCAAATTTACCAAGAATTTTAGAGTCACATAAAGAAATATTGTTTACAGAATGGAAGTCCCAATTAATGAAAGCAGAGAGGGCAATTTAAAGATGCAAATCAACCACAAGTAATTTGGTTGAATTGGTTAATAATACTCTCTACTTGTCAAACATGATTTCCCAATGCACTCCAGGTAAATTGACAGCGGTGAAAACATTGGAGCAGTCATGTTATCTAGATCTAGAGGAAAAGGGGAGATTAATTGTTGGAATTAACAGTTTAACATGGGACACCTATTGGTTCTTCTTGGTAAAACCACACAGTCAAAGAGCCGCCCTCAAATGCCTTACAGATGCAATCGGGTATATTATCCCCGATATTCAGGATGCCACCTATGCCACCCAGCTTAACTCTCGCCTCAACAGACCGCCCGAAGTGGAGCCAATGCTTGCGATAAGTCAGCTCAAGTTTAAAGGCAAACAACCTACTTGATGATTCATGTCGCCGACTGCCAGGTTGCTGAGAAGGATATATTCAAGATCATTTGATACCAATTAAGTAGGATTTTAGTTTCATAGATAGTTAGTTTAATTTAGTATTTATAGACCCTTTCATTGTTTTGGAAAGGGTCGTAAAGTTTTGTACTTGACTTAAAACCTAAAGTTGCACTACTATACTTCAGGCATATTCTTTTATAAAACTGGACCAATCATTCTGATTTTGGCAAAGAAGCTTTTATGCAAATGTGCACTACTGTCTTTGTTTGAAAGTATTTCTGCGTTAGAGGAAGAATTTCAAATAGCGATTGATATTGGAGAGTGACTCACAGCTCATATGGTACTATTATCTATGTCTGAATCCATTGTTTTTATATGAATTGTTATTTGATCGCCTTTGCTATTATCGAATATATGTATGTGTTTTAACAGCATTTCTTTATTCCCTCCACTATTGGATGTTTATGGTAATGCTTTTCTTTTGATCATATATGTATTGATGATATAAATGATGAGTATAGCAATACTGCGTTAATCACCTTGTTTAACTATTTAAGCAAAGTAATCCTTGAATGAGTAAATGTCCATGTTTATTAGATGGAGTCATCTACATGCCTGTTAATAAACATAGATCATCAAGCGCTACACTTCAAAGTACAATAGTTCCCAGGATTAGTAGTAATTCTTTTTATTTCGCTGATAAATTAAGTTATTCGCCTATCATTAGATTAGTCAATCAATCATTCATTCATCCTGTTTATTCATTACTGGGAAATTGGTCCCATTATCCCCAGTCGGAGCCACCATTCCAAATGGAAAAGGAGCTGTATTAAGGTCCGGACCGGGTGGTTATCCCCCAATGTTGATAAAACGATTTTCGAGGCATCAACATGTCCCTGAACTCCAATCTCAACTGGTTATTTCTCTAATCTGACATGCATGAGTTAACTATGAGTGAATCTTCAGTTTACTGGTTGATCATTGTTTGTTACACCCTAGTACTAGATCCCCCACTAATTCCTTCGTTAATTAGAACTAGTTTAATTGAATTTAACTCAATGAAACTAAATTAAATAATTAGAACTCAAAATAAAATCAACCAGGGCTCCTATAAAATAGGAGACACTCTACATAACCCTAGTTAGATCCTTAACTCGAATTAATTGAGCCAACTAAGTCAAATTAACTTAGTTAACTATTACAAGTTGTCATGAGATGTGGAATTATAATTTAATTCCTAATTTGATTCAAGAACATAATTAAACTAGGATTTTCTTGTTTCATTTTTAGCACTCCCTCTCAACTAGAAATGGATTATATGCTACCTCGATCCTGCCTCTATGAAGCTTGAATTTTCATATTGACAATGCCTTTATCAAAATATTTGCATCCTGCTCCTCTGTAGGAATGTACTCCAACAACAAGATTCTCCTCTGCACACAATCTCATAGATGGTGATACCAGATGTCGATATGCTTGGACCAATCATGAAAAACTAGATGCTTAGAGATTTTGATACAACTCTTATTGTCACAGTAAATCACTATAGGATCCATATGTTGACCAAATAACCCAACAAGGATATTCCTCATCGAGATAACCTCACAAGTTACTTGACTAGCATCCATGTACTCTTCTTCTACTGAACTGAGTGTAGCTAGTCGTTGCTTCCTATTGTACCAAGAAATTATTGTTGAACCAATACTAAAGATTCCCCCTGATGTGCTCTTCATGATCGGATGGTCTCCCTACCCAGTCTGCATCTATTAATCTTTGAAGCTTCTCTCCCTCTGTCTGCCTGTACCAAAGACCAAATTGAGTAGTGCCTCTGAGGTATCTCAACACGTGTTTAGTTGCCTTCTAATAGATTTTAGTTGGCTTAACCATGGCTTGACTAAGTTGGTTAACTGCAAAAAACATGTTTGGATGTGTGTTCACCAAATACATAAGTGAACCCACAAGCTATCTATAAATAGTGGCCTCCACTACTTCATCTGAAGTAACATCTTCCTTCCTCCAATTACCTAATAGAGGAGTCTCCATGGGTTTGTTTCTCTCCATGTGGAACTTCTTCAGTATCGCATTGGAATACTTTCCTTGAGAGACAAATAATTCCACATCTCCTTTCCATACTTCCATGCCAAGAAAGTAATGCATGAACCCCAAGTCCTTCATCTCGAGTTCTCTTGCAAGATCCTCTTTTCAAGTTTTTATCAGCTTCTCATCACTTGTTAGAATCAAATCATTGGCATATAATACTATAATAAAAAATTTACCTTCAACCAAAATATGGTAAAGGTTCGCATCTGCTTCAGTTTTGGTGAAGCCCAACCCAGTGAAATAGCTATCAATCCTGGTGTACCAAGCATGGGGTGCTTGTTTTCGTCCATACAATGTTGCTTGAGTCTTCACACATGCAATTCTCTATTGAAGGTCTCAAATCCTTTAGGCTGCTCAATATACACATATTCCTCAATCATACAGTTGAGGAATGTTGTCGTCACATCCATATGATGTATCTTCCATCCCATCTGTGTTGACAGTGCTAGAATAGATCTGATTGAAAAGTACCTTGCTACTGGAGAAAATGTCTCATCGTAATCAATTCCCTCCACCTGAGATAACCCTTTGGCCACAAATCTGGCCTTGTGCTTCTCCACACTCCCATGTTTTGCTTTCTTTACATTGTAAATCCATCTAGAAATCACCATTGGCTTGTTTGTTGATCTTGGGACCACTTCCCAAACATTGTTTCGGATAATGGAGTCATACTCCTCAACCATGGAATCAACCCATACTGGTCGATGCACTACTTCCTCGAATGAGGATGGCTCAACCTCTACACTCTCGCTCATTATAGTCATGTAGCCAGTGTACTGATCTTGTGACCTCCTCTACTTGTGTTGTGATGTGGGTGCTCCCACATTCTCTCTAACATCATGCGTCAATTTGTCAACCTCTCTACTGTGCTTCCTTCCATCTCTGGAATTCTCTGCATGAGTGGGTGCTTCCACTCTTTGCTCCTCTGCATGTGGTTGCCCCACAACATCCTGAGGTTCCTCCTTTGGAGCTAAAATCTCCTCATCTGCATGTAAATGAATCTCCCTCTCAAGGCAACATCTCATTGCCTTCTCTTCATTGAAATTCACATCTCTATGAACCACAGTCATCTTGTGGGATGGTAGGTACACCTAATAGTTGTGAGCTGTATCAGTGTACCCCAAAAATATTCCCAACTTAGTTGTTAGCTCTAGCTTTTTCTGTGCGTCCTTGATAACATGATAGTAGGCTAATGAGACAAAGATCCTAAAGTGTGCCACATCTGGTTTCTTTCCTAAAAAATCTTCTTCTGTTGTACTCATCCCGAGAATTCGATGAGGGTTTATGTTCTGTAAATAAACAAGTGTGTTGCATGCTTCAGCCCACAAGTGCAACGATAGGCCCTAATCATGTAAAATCACTCACGCATCTCCCACAATACTTTTGTTCTTCCTTTCAGCCACCCCATTCTACTATGGGTTATGAGGTGTTATTAACTCCCATCGAATGCCTTCTGATGCATAGAAGTTCTTGAATTCATTCGGCACATATTCTCAACCATTATCGCTACTGTGAGCTTTAACTTTTCTGTCAGTATATTTCTTGACAAGTTCTTTAAATTCACCAAAATTTAGCAAACGTCTCATATTTCTTTTGCATGAACAAAATCCAGCACTTACGAGAAAAAAATTAACAAATATTATATAATACATGTGCTTGGCCATGGAGGCTATCAAGAACGGTCCACAAACATATGAGTGAACTCAATCAAGGATCGCTTGCTCGACTGTTTTTATCATGAAAGGAAGCTTTAGTGTAATTCCCCAATGTACACCATTTACATGTGTCCCTTTTCTCTAGTGTACCCTTGGGAAGTCCTATAGAAATTTATTGCATGATCTTCAATTCTCCAAGGTGCAAGTGACCCAATATTCTATGCCACAACTCACTGATGTCTCGTCTTTGCACCTTCTCTGCTTTTGTGCTCAAAGCAGTGCAATATTGTACATCCAATTTGTAGAGGTTCTTCACCCAAACCCTGATTCACGTCACTTATCCTAAGGCTATATGATGAAGGAAAACCTTTCCCTTGCTAAATATCACATTGTATCCATGATCCTCCAAGATGGAAACTGAAACCAAATTCTTCTTCAAACCCAGAACATAGATGACATATTTTAATGTGATAGGAGAACTATGCTCCCTCTAAACAGTAACTGTATTGATGTTAGTTGCACTATACCTCCCATCATCTCCCATCTCGATGTGCATCTGGAGGTCCTTCTACTCCAAGTCATTGAAGAACTCTTTGTTTACAGTCATATGGAATGAGGCTCCACTATCTAGGTACCACACACTACCCATCACTGATGTCACCATGTAATCGATGAGAGTGAAATCCAACTCAAATTGTGAAGTGATAACTTCACCTGCCGCTCCTCCTAAGGGATTCTTACCGACCTTCTTGTGCAGACACTTTGTGGCATAGTGTCCCAACTCGTGACAGTGAAAATATTTAATCTTCGATATGTCCTTCTTCTTTCCACCCTAACTAGAATCTGATTTGGAATGGGATAACTTCCCCTTCCATTTCTTTGCCTTTCAAGCTAAGGCATAGTTCTTCTCATCATCATCCTTGGATGAGGATCCATCTCTGGTGTTTCACCAAATCTCTTCTTATACCAAGTTGGACCACAATCGCTCCCACTTTAGTAGCTTCTCCTTCCCATTAACTCAATCTTGGTAGTTGTACCAACTCTTGGGAAGGCCTAGAAGTGCTAGGATCACTATATTGTCTTCAACAACCATAACACCGACACTTCCAAGCTCATCCTGACATTGGGTGAACTTGGTAAAGTACTTTGGTATTGAGTCTTCCTTCTCCATCTTGATCTTTCTAAGCTTGTTCTTCAGTGCCAGCTTCCTGTGGTCACTGTTGTTTTGAAAAAAGTTTGTCAAGGCCTTCCACATTGCAAATGGAGTTTCCTTACTTTGGAGGCTCAAGACAATATGATCTCGAACTCCTTCTAGGATAATATTTCTCGCCTTTGACACACATTTTCTATACTCTGTTAGATCTTGAGCATCAACTGGCTTACGAATATATTTGTCTACGAATTCCTTAAGCTCATTGTCTTCCAACATTGCCTCCATCATGTCCTTCCAAGAAATATAGTTTGAACTAACCTCAAGGGCATATTTGAGTCTCAATCCATAGAACGACATCATGCTGGCTCTAAAGTATGATACTACAAATTTGATTTCTCTTGCAAAATACAAGCTCGTATTATCCTCTTCTATACTTATTTTAGCTCTGATACCATGTAGAAATTCCTTGTAGATTCAAATTGCATATTGTAATGTGCTAAAACAATTGACTTGAATCTACTCTACTGACCAACGGAAACAATAAACAATCGATATCATGAAGCATAAAAGAGAAAGAATTCAATCACACATAACACTAATTTTCTGGGAAAGCCACAACTAAAAACCTCTGCGATCTATATATTGCATTAATCAGACAATATGAGAAGATTACAATGCTTTTCTCAAGCCTGAGCAACCTCTACACTATCTCTATCTATCTCACTACTTCCCATACCAATTCAAGCCAACACTGAGCCAATTATGTTGCATGTGAAGCTCCTATTTCCTTACGCGGTTTCCTTGGGAATTAGCCCATATTTAACTAGGAAATTCCACAATTATGAATTGTGCAATCCTCATATGCCTTCCTCTAATTGCATGCACCACCTCTACAATTTGGATGATTATACAACTGATAGTACATTGTCCTTGAACTCCAATCTCAACTAGTTTTTTCTCTGATTTGATATTCATGAGTTAATTATGAGTGAATCTTTAGTTTACTAGTTGATCACTACTAGTTATACCCCACTATTACAAGTTACACCTCACTACTAGATATCCCACTAATTCCACCATCAGTTGAAACTAGTTTAACTAAATTTAACTTAGTTAAACTAAATTAAATAATTACAACTCAAAATAAACTCAACCAAGGCTCCTATAAAATAGGAAACACTCTACATAACTCTAGTTAGACCCTCAACTTGAATTAACTGTGTCAACTAAATCAGATTAACTTAGTTAACAATTACAAGTTGTCATGATATGTGGAATTACAATTTAATTCCTAATTTAATTCAAGGACAAAATTAAAATAGGATTTTCTTGTTGCATTTTCAATACAACGTCCACAAATTCTCTACTTAAAGATTATGTTAGAATTATTCCTTCTACTTCCTGATTATTGGAAAAAAGAAGGATGTGATGAAGAGACAAAATAATCTAAAGGAAAAAGTGATTGTGGAGACCTCACATAAAGAATCGGGTCTTATAACCATAACCCCTTATCAGGTATGCTTGAACGAGTACCATGTTGCTACCATAATATGTATTCCCAACCTTACTAGTGAATGAAAATTAGTTTTCAATTTTGTTTTCACTCTGAGAGAGAATGCTTGCTTGGCCTAGCCAGGTTAAAATATTAATAACTTTATTGATGGTGAGGAATATATACGAACAAGAGGAATATAAAGACCTTTATGAATAGCTTTGATAAAGTAAATTGTTATGCAAGTTTAGCGTCACCTGGGCAGAGATGGTGAAGTTATACCAAAAGTGGTGAAATGATAGCCAAAGGTTGCAAGAGGTGTTTAACACAACTAACACCCAACACAATAGCTTGTATAAATGTGCATCTTATTCTAATATTTCATCTAAAACATTTAATATTTCAAAGGCTCGCAGAAACTAATGATCATAGATCTAAGTTTTAACAACTTGATTGGAAAAATTCGCTTCTCTCTTGATCGTGACTAGGGCTTGTGCACACTCTGCAACCTCCCCTCGGTGCTTCTCTTTCAAGCCTTCGGGGCCTATCCTTCAATGGCGGATCCACAACAGCATCCTGGCACTCCCTCCTTCAAGGATATGGTCTCTTGTCGACCCAGGCCAGGTTTCATTCTTCACAAAGTTTGCCTCCAGCTCTACCTTCTATATGCCACCAGGAGGAAGCTCTAACAAAGAAGAAATGACTCATCCACAGCAAAAGGAGCTGCCAAAAAGGAAGGAAGACACAGTGAAAAGGTTAACCAAGGATACTCGGGAAGACAAGGGCAAGACCGCAGACTCGCCCTTCCCTGCTAACGTCAATCCTTCAAAATCTCAGGAGCAGCCACAGGATCAGGGGAAAAAGACTAAGAATAACAGTAACCCCAAAGTGAAGAAAATCCCAGAACTGGAAATCCAGGATCCTGGAGTAGCTGAATAAAGAGAATACATGTAGGAACACGTAGTTATATGCAAGTTCATGGGAATATGGCCAACTGAAAGAGCACTGAACTGGTGGATTCATAGCAAATGGACACCCAAAGGGGAGATCAGACTTCAACTGGGCTCCAAAGGATTTTTCACAGTCATCTTTGACCTCCTAGAAGATAGAGACAAAATTTTTGAAAGAGGACCCTATTTCTATAATTTAGTCGGTTTATACATGAGATTATGGAGCGAGAACTTCACACCTGAAAAAGAGGATTTTACTAGGGTTCCAGTCTGGGTACACCTCTACTCCTTACCAACTAATTATTGGGCTCCTTTAGTCTTAAAAGGAATAGGAGACCAGCTAGGGGAGTATATCAAAATGGCTGAAGGCACCAAAACGAGCCATTATGTTTCCTACACCCAAATCTACTTATATATAGACATATTTGGTGCCCTGCCAGAAGCAATCAAATTAATCTTCAAGGATGAAGTCTGGCTGCAAAGTATAGACTATGAACACATTACCTTCTGATGTAGAAAGTGGCATGAGAATGGGCATATTTTCTGAGACTGTCCCATGAATAAAACCCCTCAAACCCAAGAGCAATAAAATAAACAAAAAGACAATGAAGGATTCACCAAAGTCATCTTGAGGAATAAGAACAACAGGAAAATAGCTATCCCCAAGAAGAATCTATCTAAAGAAGCAAGCCAGAATCCATTCAATGTACTGAACAGTACCTAAGAGCAAATGGATCCTAATGAGTTGATAGCAGATGAAGCAAGAGAGGAAGAAATGAACCCACTAGATAGCGAACATGATGAAAGGGATACAAGTAACACCAACAAAGGAAAGGAACAAGTGCAAGAGGACACAAAAATATAGCAAGTAGAAACAGAGAAAACACTAGAGGAAAACACAATAGAGGAAGCTCTGCAAGGGGTATACCTTGAAACAATTGCAGAGGAATGGAAACTAAAAGGAATAAATGCCATATCAAAACAACAGTTACAAAAAATCGAAGGAGATTATCTCCTCCAGGAAGAATTAAAACTCAAAGCTCACCATACAGTACAAGAAAGCACGATTTCAAAAGGAATATTAGCCAATATTCTAGTAGAAGGACTCAACCTCAAAGGCTCAGGCAGAAAGCGAGGACGAAAGACCACTAGTCATCTCCTTCAAGAACTGGGTGCCAAGCTAATCAATGAAGGAAAGGTAAAGGCTTTGGCTCTATACCCATCTGCATGTCAATGAATTTCATCTCTTGGAATATTAGGGGACTAAACAGTCCTGGGAAGAAACACATCTTAAAAAGCAGAATCTTGTCTAATCATCCCAACATCCTTCTAATTCAAGAAACGAAACTTGATTCGAATCACCCTCCCTTCCTTCTCAACTCATGCTTCAAGCCTTAAATCTCCTTGGCTAATGTGGCTACAGGTACAATGGGGGGCATAATGATGCTTTGGAAAACTCTAAATTCGATCTTATTTCCTCTCTGGCCACTCACCATTCCATAATAATGATCCTGAGAATCATAGGCACCAACAAGACCATTTGCATAACTAATATTTATGCCCCGCACAAGGTGACAGACTGTATCAAAATGCTACAAATCATATCCAATCTCCTTGACCCTCTACACCACCCTCTCAAAATCATAGCTGGTGATTTTAATACGATAACGAACTTATCTGAAAAGAAAGGAGGAATCTAGAAGTTAGACAAGGACTCTGAGGCTTTCCTCACTACCATAGAAAAACTCAACCTCATTGACGTTCCCACTAGCAATGTCTTATTCACCTGGAATAATAGAAGAGGAGGAGACCGTCAAATAGCCTCTTGTTTATACCACTTCCTTCTTTCTGAGGCAACTTATCTTACCTCCTAGGAAATGGAGGCAAGAATCCTTCCGCAAGTAGGCTATGATCACTGGCCTATCTCTCTCAAGATTCAAATTTCCATTGGTTCGAAAAATAAGCCTTTTAGATTTGAGGCCTTCTGGTTGGATCACCAGGATTTCATGGATAAAATGAAACAATGGTGGACTTACTCTCCCATTAGAACTGGAAATAAAATGTATACTTTCCAACAAAAGTTAAAATACATCAAAGAGGAAATAAAAAATTGGAACAAGGATACATTTAGCAACATCATCACTGATAAAAAAGACTTGGAACACCAACTGGAACTTCTCCAACAAAAAATAATTGAAGAAGGGCTTATAGAGAATAGTAAGAAAGAGGAACAATGACTACAACAAAGCTGGGATGAAAGATCCATTCAGGAAGAAAAGTTGTGGCAACAAAAATATAGAATAAATTGGCTGAAATGTGGGGAAATGAATACGACCTTTATCCATAAAACAATGATACATCACAGGAGGAACAACAGAATTCTGGCTCTGAAAAATCAAGAGGGTCATCTCATTCACTCTCAAGAGGATTTGGAAACAGAGCTCAACCATTATTTCAGCTCTCTTCTCAAAGAGCCAAGGAATGATCAAGATCATGACATCAAAAAGATCAACAAGAATATCCCCAAAATCCTCATAGAGGACCATAACAAAATGATCCAAAGGAAAGTCTCCCTCTAGGAAGTGGAAGATGTGGTCATGGGAATGCCCAATGGCAAAGCTCCAGGCCCAGATGGGTTCACCATTGATTTCTACAAAGCTTGCTCGCCTATCCTAAAATTGGAAGTACATACCTTGTTGGAGGAATCTTGAATTCAGAAGTTTGTCCTCAAAGCCCTTAACTCTACTTTCCTAACTCTGATACCCAAGGGAATCTCTACAGATTCCGCAGACAAATTTAGGCCCATAGCCCTTTACAATTTCGTATACAAAATTATCTCCAAATTTCTTTCCAATCAAATCAAAGTCATCCTCCCTCTCCTCATCTCCCATCAACAGTCTGGCTATGTGGAAGGAAGACAAATCATGGATAGTACCATCCTCTCTCATGAGCTTATTCATTCTCTTGAATCCCAAAAAAAAAAAATTCAGCTAGACATGTCCAAAGCCTTTGACAAAATTAGTTGGAAGTATATGAGACATGTCCTGGAGGCGTTTGGGTTCCAAAAATATAGCATCAAGTGGATCATGGCTATGGTGTCGGGAGCTTTCTTCTCCATCCTTGTGAATGGATCACCTTCGCAACCCTTCAATCCTTCAAGGGGTATCAGGCAAGGGGATCCAATATCTCCCTTCCTCTTTATTATAATGGTTGAAGGGCTAAGTCACTCTATCTCTGCTTCCCTTCATGAAAATAAGCTCTTTGGTCTCCAGCCCCATTCCTTCGGCCCCCCCTACAACTCACCAACAATTTGTGGATGATACCCTTCTCATGGGCCTCCCTTCTATCAAAGAGGCCACCTCTTTCATGTCCATCCTGATGGACTTCTCTGCTGCCTCTGGTACCTCCATCAACCCCCTAAAATCCAAATTGTTCTTCTTTAACACTTCACTACCCATTTGAAGGAATATCGCTAGTCTCCTCGCTATTCCCATTAGTACTCTCCCCTCCACTTACCTTGGTGTTCCCCTTACAGATAGGCCTCTCTTCCGGGCCACTTGGGAGAACCTGATTAACAAAATGGAGAAAATAATTGCCAACTGGACCTTCAGATCTCTCAATTTGGTTGGTCATCTTATCCTGGTTAAATCTGTCCTATAGGCCATCCCGCATTACCTGTACTCGGCTCTGGCAATCCCAAAAGTGATTTCAAACAAAATCAGAAACCTTCATAGGAACTTCTTATGGTGAGGTGCAGAGGTCAAATAGAAATGGGCTCTAGTAGCATGGGAAAAAATCTGCAAGCCCAAAAACGATGGTGGCCCAAGTCTCAGAGACATAGACCTCTTGGGAAAGGCCCTGGGAGCTAAAAACTTATGGAGATGGATTGCCAACCCCAACTCCCCTTGGGGAATCCTTTGGAAAGCTAAGTACACCCCCTCCTTAATGCAAGAGAAAATCATTAGGCTCAATGGAAACATCAAAGGTTTAGTCATCTAGAATCAATCTTGGGAGAATAGGGACATCATTCAAAGACAGTTTTTGGGAAATAGGCAGCGGGAACAAGGCTCTTTTCTGGAAGTATGTCTGGAAAAAAAGGTCGGAGCTTGATCAAGACCATTATCACCAAATCAAGGCTGAAATGGAAAACAGGGGGAAGATCAAAGTCAACCAGTACTGGGGAAAAAGTGAAGAAAATGACAGATGGAGAAATTGGATGAAACAAGAGGAATGGACTCCCCATATGAACCCCCAAACCTGGTCAGACCTCTCTTCGGAATTACGAAAAATACAAATCCTCCTTGACTTTGTTGAGGATAAACTCAGATGGGGGAAAAACTTAGCTAGACACTTCTTATTAAGAGAAGCCTACAGATACATAGCAAAGCACGATCAACTCCAACCAGATCCGAAGTGGAATTCCATCTAGGATAGGAAGAACTGGCCGAAAATTTATATCTTTCTATGGTTAGTCATGCATAGAAAAGTTTTAACGTGGGACAATATAAGAAGAAAAGGCTTTATTGGCCCTTCGAGATGCCCCCTCTACCAGCAAGAAGAAGAAACCCCCAATCATCTGTTAAATGTATGCCCTTTCGCGTCCAATTTATGGAATTGGATTTATTTGGTCTTTAAAAGCTCTAATCAGGACCCCTCTTCTATCCAAAGTACCATCGCGAACTGGAGAACAGTCTTTTCCCCACATCCTCTGGTTAATCGTGCATGGAATTTAATTCCTAGTCTGATCTGTTGGGCTCTGTGGAAGGAAAGCAACGCCAAAATATTTCGTGGATTCTCCACCCATGAGGAATTCATTATCTCGAAGATCAAAAGCGTGCTCCGGGAAACAGTGACCTCTCTTCCCACTCAGACTGTCAAAGCCCCTCCCACCTTCTTCAAAGTGAGAATTCTCTCAATGCTGGATCTCCTTCAAATCAAGGTCCGCGAAGTCACTCCCCTCCCTAGGCAAGAAAATAAAAATAACACTTGGTGGCCGCCAGAGCAGGGGACCTTCAAGCTCAACTACGATGGCGCAACTAAAGGGAATTCGGGCCCAGCTGGTTTTGGAGGAGTCTTCAGAAACTCCAAAGGAGAGATAATCTGGATTTATGAGGGAAATATAGGTTCAACTACAAACAATGCCGCAAAACTTCATGCCCTGGAACATGGCATCACCATAGCGCACGAACTAAACCTCAGTCCTCTGATAGTTGAAGGAGATTCCATGCTGGCCACCCAAATCAGCAAAAAACTTCAGCAGGGTATCAAGGTGGACAAAATTTCAGAAAACTGGTGCCTAAACAAAATAATACAACAGATCAAGTAGGGAATTGATAACATGGCAGGCCTCCACTTTCAAGCAATCAGAAGGAAGGGAAATAAACCTGCGACAAACTGGCAAATGAGGGTAAGACTGGTACCCTACACATGAAGTCCAGAGCGTGGCACCAAATTTTAGATTTAGAAGCCCAAGCAAATGTTCTCCAAAGAGAGATCATTATTGAGGAGGTCGATGCCAAATTTTCCTGGATTCTGGACCTTACTTTTACCCAGGCGAGCGAAAACCTATATGTACATACTATCGAAACATGGTGGCAAATGAAGACCATCATGGGCCTTGCTACGTAGGAACAAGAGGAGTGCACCAAGGCTCTGGACACAAAGATTGACTAACTCTCTTAGAAGTTTGTAATGTATGTAGAAGCCATCCACCACTACAGATTCTTCACTTAGGACGCTCAGAATTACACTGTCATCAAGAAGAAGTCAACAGCGAAGGTCCATTCAATTGTTGAAGGATCCCTGAGCATCAAGAAAGAAGACGTTGGGGCCTCCACAAGTCGACGGACACCACTGTGCAACAGGAAGGAAGCTCTCAGGAGACTCGCATTCATCTAGATGAGGACCGGGTCACCACCAACCAAGACTGATGTCGTCAGTTTCATTCCCTACTTTTCTTCCTTTGTTTATGTTCTTCTTCCTCCGCGAAAGGCCCTCTGTCACGGAGGATATCAAAATCTACGTGGTTGGCTGCGACAATGCTTTCTTCTCCTTTCTCAGCTTCTATACTCTCAATTTTGAGAATGTTGTAAAGAGGGCTCCTCTCGGTTTCCACCTTTGTACTTAGAACTCTCGTCTGCCAGCGTAGTACTGTAAAAACGACAATTCTATGAATTTCACTAGTTTTTTGGTTGAGCCTTGTGTTCGGTTCTCTTTCCCACACAAGCCAAATTTTGTAATCTGTCCGTTTACCAAGTCATATATTTTATCTTATTTGAAAAAATAAAACTTTCAATTTAACATTAGTTCGAATTCATATATATCACTTTACTTTATCTGAGAAATATATGTGTGGAGAAGGAAATTCAACAATAAAGGTATTGACGAATAAGAAGATATCAGTTCAAAATATGAACATCGGGGAAATTATCGGTTCTCATCCGTTAACAATTAAAAGATCAAACTCAACAATTATTATAATAAAGACTGAAATAGTAGTTTAACGTTGTAGTTTATTAAACCTTGATAAAATTATACATACATACTCGTGGGGAACAATTACAACCATTGAGAGTGAGTAACCCTCCCGAAAATCAATTTATTGCCTATTGGTGGCATATAAAACAATACTTTTAATTTGATTACATATTGAAAAATACCTTTAAAAATCACTTTATTTAACCCTCTACTAATACTAATCCTATACACCTTCCCAATTTAAAAAATCATACTTTCACTAAATAGATATTGTAGGTATATATTTTTTTATCAAAATTTTTTATGCCTTTATATATTTTATTAACTTTGAGCTTCATTTTTTATACCGGTCAATATAAAAACCCTTTGTCCTCTATTATATGTTGAATATATTATGTCATTTTTCCCTTAATATATATCCCCAATATGAATGCACACCCTTTACTCTCTATTTTATGCTTAATATATTATGTCATTTTTTCCTTAATATATATCCCCAATATGAATGCACCGTATGATATTGCTCAGGTAGTGAAGCCCCATAGCCAAGGTAATGTTTAACTTTGTAAAACAAATATTTAATTTTCAATATTATTGAAGAAATATTTTTCAAACATTTTATTGGACCATAACTTGAAGGTTTTATTCCAACCTTTGCACAATACAATTCCATGTGATAACTCACTTAGATTTTTTTTTCCATAAATTTTGGATGTAGTTGCAATATTTATGCTATGAATTTTAGATATTTGTGTAGTTACTTTTCACTGTTGTTAAGTGTCATAGAAAAATCACTCAAAATTAAATTCATTAAAAACAACTAATACTCACATAAATAGCAAATTTATTATTAGTTATTTCCACTATAATTTAAGCAAGTATTTGCATAAAAAATGGATCTGAACAAAATGTAAATAAGCATACTTACTAGGAGTTACTACCCACCATTATTTATGTGCTCTTCAACACTTTAATAAGTAGGAGCAAAACTGTAAATATGCAGACTTACCCACCAAAATTTATAAGTCCTTACCATTTAGTAGACAATTAATTTTTCCACCTCATATATCAATTTATAATTTTTCTGAAAACATAATTTCCACCAAAACAAAAAAAACTAAACTAACCTTATTAATATGAAAAATTAAAACATATCTTAGCAATGAGCTAATCATACAAATAATAAATATGCTGTATTGAATGTATCACAAAAGTAGGAATTCACTTAACAAAATAAGAATAGGATTTTAAATTACAGTGATAATTATATTTATTAGATGTGTAAAAAAAAAAATTGGTATTAGAGTAAACTTAAGTTTAATAATATTATATGGCAAACGTATACACTATCATAAAAGATATTGTTGTTCCAAGTGTATTATCAGGAAAATTTACCATTAGTGGAAAATTTAAATAAAATAGGAAAAATGATGTTACTTATTCTAACACTTAAGAGATAATTAATATAGATCTATCTTAATGATGAGTTTACTAATGGATCAAATCTTTTGACGTGAATTTTTTTTTAGAATGTAAATTTTGAATAAAATATTTGCACCTAGATATATTTGATTTTATATATATATATAGATACTACTTGTAATTTTTCATTGTTTATGTTGCATTATAATGTAAAAATTGTTATGGTTTAACTTTTAACTACTTTATTTCTCTATAAAGTTGATATAAGATTATGTTGTTTCATATGGACATCCAAATATTGTATTTATGGTTGAGAGTGAGAGTGAAATAGTTTTGCTACTTTTGCTTAGTATGGACACTAAGAGTGAGATTATTGATGTTTTAATGTACTTTTAATTAAACAAACCCAACACATATATTCATTTTTTTTTATTATAATTTTTTTATTTATGGTTGAGAGTGAGTGAACTATTTTTACCACTTCTCCTTAGTATGGCCATTGAAGGTGAGATTATTGATGTTTCATAATACTTTTAATTAAACAAACTAAACATGTATATTCATTTTTTTTATTATATGGGACTTGAAATATTTTATTTATGGTTGAGAGGGAGTGAAATATTTTTACTTTTTTCCTTAGTATGGTCACAACTATTTTTACCACTTCTCCTTAGTATGGCCACTGAGAGTGAGATTATTGATATTTCATAATACTTTTAATGAAACAAACTAAACATGTATATTCATTTTTGTTTTTTTATTAAGTCCCACTTGAAATATTTTATTTATGGTTGAAAGTGAGTGAAATATTTTTACTTTTCTCCTTAGTATGATCACTGAGAGTGAGATTATTGATGCTTCGTAATACGTTTATTTAAACAAACCAAACACGTATAGTCATTTTTGTCTCACACACACACATATATATAGACGTGTCAACTCCAAGTTGTACACAACATACTTACACATCTCTCATACTCGGTTGTAGAATGAGTTTCTCAGCTCAATAAATAGGTTATGATTTTATATGACCTAAATATACCAACTTTATTTTTAGGATAAAAAATGTGTAATAACTTAAGTATAGGAAGAATGATGTTACTTATTGTAACATTTAAAAGATAATAAACCCATTATGATTATATAAGAGCTAAATATACCAACTTTTTTTAGGAGAATAAATGTGTAATAACTTAATTTATATGTTCATTGTGTCAAGTTAATATAGAATTTATTATTTATTCATTTTAGTTTTAAAGTATAAATTATTGTTTCAAGGTGTACATAATAGACAATGATGAGTGTAAATTTCTTGGGCAAAAATCCAACCATGTTAACGAATGGTGTGTCCTAGGTTGGGTATGATCCCCAAGTGATTTTGACGGCTTAGATGCCCCTGGGTTGTAGTTTCTCAAACCAGAGGTCAAGTTTGATATAATCTATGGAGAATTCAAACACCCTGACAAAAAAAAGTATAATTAATTGTAATGAGAATTACATAATTATACAACTTGACAAAAAAGTATAATTAATTGTTACGAATATTATGAAACTATAATTATTTATCATTACTAAGTAACTATAGTTGTTATTAACTGTAAGCCACAGGTCAAGTTTGATGTAATGTATGGAGAACTCAAACAACTACAAAAAGAAATATAATTAATTGCTACGAATATTATGTAATTATACAACTTGACAAAAAGAAAGTATAATTAATTATTATGTGTCATATCCCTCGTGTAACTCATCGTAATTAACAGTTGTAAATAGTTAGTCAGTTTCGGAACTGATCCAAAAACTCTGGAACTGTTTCTTGATGCAAAACGGTTTTCTTGATGGGATCGAATAGGGAAAGCTCGATTACGAAACGGCGGAACTGATTCTGGAGGAGATTTGTTTTAACCGCATTGGGTGTGTGCGTATCGAGGAGTTATTTCTTGCTTGCAGCTAGCAAATCGTGGAAGGTCGTGAGCCTGTTATGCTTTTGGGATGAAAACCTTTACAGTTTCATTGTTCACACTTGTTTTGACTGGATGTCTGTTCTATCGTTTCCCAGTCGGTGATCGTGCTATTTTCATATCTCAAATATAATTTCTGGCTTGGAAAGCGAGAGGGAGTGTAAAAACGAGGTAACCAGAAGAGCGAGCGGAGAGTTCCATGTGAAAAGGAGTGAAAACAGGACCAATAGAGAAGTTGCGTTTTGTAAGCGTTGGGCGTGGTTTTCAACAAAGCTGATAAGCTTTCTGCAGTCTCCATCTGAGCTTGCTTTGTGATGCCGACATGGATGGGAAGCTCTGTCAACCCACCAAACACCTGTGGCGCCTCTCCCCACAAAGGGTTGAATTGAAACCGTTGAGTATGTACCCAGCCAACGGGATTCGACAGTCACTACAGTGTGAAGGCAGGTGTTCAATATAATCCAGGTCCTAGGTTCGAGCTCCAGGAGCAATGCCTAGCTGTAGCGGCGACGACGGCTAGTCTTCTCTGGAACCTTCAACGTCAAGGCTGGATGAACCTGCCATGAATAAGATAAGTAATCATACTAACTTTCTTAAAGAAAAGTTGTGAATATGTGTTATTGTGTTTAATAGCTATTGCATTCTTGGAGAAGAGAATGAGTATTAAAGAAAGGTTATGAATATGTGTTATTCTATTTAATAGCTATTGCATTCTTGGAAAAGAGAATGAGTATTAAAGAAAGGTTATGAATATGTGTTATTCTGTTTAATAGCTATTGCATTCTTGGAGAAGAGAATGAGTATTAAAGAAAGGCTATGAATATGTGTTATGTTGTTTAATAGCTATTGTATTCTTGGAGAAGAGAATGAACATTAAAAAAAAATAGATCTATATAATGCATTCTTGGCATACTAAAGAAATAGATCTAAATAATGCATTCTTGGCAAATTAAAGAAAGGGAAGCTAATATTGCATTTATGGAAAGAAAGAGTGCATGTAATAGAAAGTTGCTAATGAGCTTAAATTCTTGTGTTGTTAGCTGACTTCGAAAGTTCTTGAGATAGATATGCATTGCATGCATGGTAGAAAGTTTCTAATGCTGTGCTTCCAGATGCATAAGTGTGTTTTATATACATAATAAATATGGTTTCTTCCTAGAAAAGAACGCATACTTCAAGTATGATGATGAAGGATTCTAATAGGGGTTTTCTTGGAAACAAATTAGAGATTCTTTCTTTAAGAGAATAAATAAATAGTGTTTTTACTATATTGAGAAACCATACTTGTTTCATTATAATATTTTGTGAACTTTATATACTAAAGAAGAGCTATTAGGATAAGCTAATGGATGCTCAAAGAACAGTCGTTGTGTCATAGAGATATGTTCTTTATATGTTAACAAAACTATGTCGCATGTGCAAGGGCGCAAAACAACTATTACATTGTGTTACATGTTTAAAAAGAAAACATGGACTTGTAAACTAATGGTTAGATCTCTTAGAGAGAGATATGTGTGAAAAATGGAATCAGAATGTACTGGATAGATGTACTAGTAGTAGTATGTGATGCTTGCTCATGCAGATGAGAAGATGATAAAGACCATTTTTAGAGGTTGTTTAATGGATTATTGATAATGTAACTAATCTTGTTGCCAAGATTGTGTCAGCAGCATTGACAGGAAAAGATGGCGGTTGGTGCCAAAGGAAAGTAATATTTAACAATGGCAGGAAAAAGGATTATTCGTCCATGCAGATGAGATCAAGCTGCAGTAATGCCCGTTGCTAGAACATTTATGCCACAAGGAATGTTGCATGTGGCGGTATGTAAATGATAGAATACATGTATATTGTATTAGCTTTCAGCTAGTTATGTGACAGCTTAATGATAGTTCATTGTAAATATTTTAAGACAATGGTTAAGGGATGGAATCCCTTATAAGCCATTGAGTGAGGGGTGAAAACCCTCACGAGCGTTTAATAATAAGATTAAACGTTTGCTGGTTTTCACCCTACGGGGTTTCCAGGGTACATCCGTGTTCAATGGTGTGATTGATGTGATTGCCTTTTTGTGTCAGACGGATGATGTTGAATCCTTGATGTTGATGGATCTTTATTAGATTACATGATTATCTAATATGGTTAAGGATATCAAGAAATGGATGCATGGATTCATGAGACAGTTTTATGTTATTACAGTGATGGTTAAAGATTACGCAATGCTTATGAAACTTACTGTCTTTGATGGCAACTTACTTGATGCACCAATGAATATTATATTTAATGGTTGATAATGATTGAGGAGTTGTGAATTGGTTAATTACTTGTGGTTCTAACTCCCTACTTTTACCTGCGAGGTTACCGGGGTATGTTACAAGTGGTATCAGAGCTAAAGGTTGCAGTACTGGCGCCTTTGGGAATTGGTAAGCGGAAAGGATATTGAGGTACGCCATCAGTAGGCATTAACTCAGGTACGAGTTTAATCAGTCGCATATTCATTTATGTCGTACACTACTTTTGGCATGATAGGTGTGATTCATGTTTATAACTGCTTTAAGTAGTAAGTAATAAGTTGTTGCATAACTACGTTCATAACGTTAAATTCCTGATGAGGATAAAAGACAATGAAAACTTTTGTCACACCTAAGAACAATACTGAATACTCATTACATTCATGAACAATATTGAACACTCATTGAGGAAAGTGACAATCAACTACCAAGTTTGATTTGCAAATATGGCAATAACAATGATGCATTTAATGAACAAAATTGAAGTTACAATGAACAAAATTTAATGAGCCAATGCATGAATATAAATTAGGGGAACATCCTTGAATAGGATGAAAAAATTGTTTTAAAAAAAGACATTAGAAGAACCCCTTAGATATTGAAAACATGCAATAAGTCAACTAGCGAGACTTGATTGTCATAACTAACTTTTGATTCAGTCTTGTCATGAATGCATGAAGACGATTGGTAGTTGAGATTGGTTAGTGTTGTATGACTAACCCATAGAACTTATATGCATTAATTGAATTGGACTAAGATTGCTACAATTCGTAAACAAGTGAAGTTGATTGATGTCACATGCATGGAATATGTGTGTGAAGATTCTTACTCTCTCTGTGCTATAGTTCTAGTTGTTTATGAGAAGAGCTCTTAATTTTATTCACCATGAGAATGCATGATGAATAGTATATGCTTATGTCTTAATAAATTTAATGATGATTACCCTCTAATTAAGTGAAATCCATTAGCATGGTATGTGCTTATGTTAATCATCACTTGTTGGAAGATAAAAACCATTGGAGCCTCGATTTAAGGATGGTTGAATTTATCTCTACTATGGGAATGATGGATTTCTTATGCATGTTGCATTCCAGTGTGAAGTTAAGGGTAGAGGCATGTGCAGTGGGTAACATTTCTAGGACCTATTCATGGTATAATTACAGGTGATAATTATTCATTAATAGACTACCTGTGTTAGTACAGTTGTCAGTAAACTCTAATTGCCTTCCCCAACCTTAGATGCTTCCAAAGGAAAAGGAAGCAAGGAGAAGGAAGAAGACCGTGCTGTAGGGACAGACGGAGATGGGAAAAAGAAGATCGCTAAGTCTGGTGATGACCAGATAAAGCCAGCTTTGGGTATCAGAATCTTGCAAAAGACTCTAATTCTGGGAATGATTAGATAGCGCTTGATGTGCATGTGAGTATTCCTTGACCATGCTTAAGGAATTGGAAAATGATAACTATAGTGTGTTTCTGTTAATGATTTTCGTAATGTCTCCTTGAAGTCATTATTCTGAAATGGATACATAGTAGTGTTATGATATTTGTTTCATCTAGCATCAAGTGGTAACTCTGGTGCATGTGTGACACTTAGGAGATTATGTTTCTAATTGCATAAATAGAGAAATTACTTCCGGTAAGGGTGGTTTAATTTGTTAGTTATGCATGTTCATCAAAGGATAAGATAAGTATCTTGCTCACTCTCTTGAAGAATACATATGAATGTTTATATGATTTCTTAGTAGAGGAAGTATTTGAATGCATGCAATGAAAGAATGGTTCTTTTCTAGTTTTTCTTGGTAAAGAAAATGTGTTAAAGCATGCAATTAAAGATTGATTATTTTGTATGCTTTCTTAATAAAGCAAATAAGTAGTTCTTATTGGGAGGACTCCACGTGAGTCTTGCATGTGAGATGCTTGTCTCTTGTCTATAAAATCCTTGCTAAATGTGGCCAAAGTAACTTCTTGAGGAAAGAGTATAATACATATATACATAAACATAGTCTCATCCTAAGAGTATGCATGCTCCATGTATGAAGATGCAGGATTTTATGAGAACTTTCTTGAAAATAAAAGTAGAGGTTCTTTCCTTAAAGACACATTAGAATAGTGATCATACAAGAACCAAAATCCTTATTTGTTCATGAAAAGAACTGTGTATGGAAGTAAAGTAATTGTGTTAGGAGAACACATGTTGCATATTGGTAGCTATTGTGACTTTGGAATTATAAGTCTGTGTGTACTTAAAGAAAGTGGTCATGTTAGCTCCCTTGAAAAATAATAGTCTCTTGGAGAGATTGTCTTGTGGGATGAGCTGTGTTGATTGCTTGATTTTGATGCATAAACGATAAGTAAACCTTGTTTTTGCATCTTGATTTTTATGCCTAAAGATAGATATCTTTAATCATTTCTTGAAAGGGAATCTTGAGAAACCCTCACATCGGAAGATAGAGAAATGAGGATTAAAATGACTTCCTTTAAGAAAGAGGTATGTGATTTGTTGTATAGTATTCTAGTGAAAGGAATATGGGTTGTATACATTAAAGAAAGGCTTATATGATAAGCAATGGTATGCACAAAGATTAGTCATTATGATATAGAGTTATGATCTTTTGTATGTTAGAGAGAATATGTTTAATTACATTAACAATGCATGACCCAAGTTAGCCATAGTAAACGTGAGATAATACTCCACTAATGATGGTTGAAATTGGAACGACAGACTATGGCAAAATTGGAAATGCTTAGATTGTTAACTCAACGGTTGTTGACATTTATACATTAATGAGTATTTGCATATGCTTTTATACATGACAATATTGTATGCATGAACATTCTTGGGAATGGAATACGTGGTAACTGATGCATATTTATAACTAACGTTGCTGATGGAATTAAGTAGTGGTAGCTTAATGGCAACAAGAAAACTCATCACATAAATTGCTGCAATATGAAATGCAATTATAAATGAGAAAGAATGATGTTATATGATATGCAGGAATTATGTTATTTGGAAAACTTGCATGCATACAACGTGTATGATGATATGTTTCTCATCAATCTTGATGTTGTGGACCCATGTTGGGGTTAAGTGTAAATGCATGGTATACATGCATGTCTGTTGTGCTAATGATAATGTTCATATGGTTCATTGTGTAAATTACTTTGAGAAAGAGTATTAAAAGAGAAAATATTCATGCTATGTCTGGTTGGGATCAGATGGCATAAGAGGAAAGAATTTCCTGTGTACGCTACGTCTGGTTAGGATCAGATAGCGTTTACTGGCGAGACCAGTGTGATTGCGGTCGAGTAGGACCTGCGTTTACTGGCGAGACCAGTGTGATTGCGGTCGAGTAGGACCTGCGTTTACTGGCGAGACCAGTGTGATTGCGGTCGAGTAGAACCTGCGTTTACTGGCGAGACCAGTGTAATTGCGGTCGAGTAGGACCTGCAAGTGCTTGGGTTGATGGCAATACCTGCCCGGAGTTGGGTTGATGGCAGCTACCTGCCCGGAAGGGTTGATGGTACTTGTCTGCCCAGATCTCCTCTCCTTAGAATTCTTGAGCTGGTTGGCCAATGGGATTCTATGTTAGACCTGGTAAGGTCTCTATCGAAGAAACTGTCTGGATGTGAAAATGACTCAGTTTGGTTGTGGAAACCAGTTTCCATGGGTTGGGAATTCTTTAGTCCATTGTGGTCTCATGGCTAAAGGAATTAACTAATCAACTATATGTTATGTTAGAAATAAATTTTACATATAGTGTGTGAAATGTGTTATGCACTTCTAACAGGAAATGAGTTTAATGTTCAATAAGGAGTAATTGGAAATTTTAATTCCTTTATTGTATTATTAATTTTATGAACATCTTAGTGGGAGCTAAGACAGTTTTTGCTGGATGCAGTGATTGACAGTTTTGATGGTTAGAGAGCTAGGTGCTCTTTTGGTACTTTTAGAAGTACATTATGGATGTCTTTAAATTCATGCAGTGTGCACGTGAGCAGTGATTTATCATTGGTTGATTAGTGTTAGTGCTCTTTAAGTACTTGTAAAAGTACTGTGATTTAGGAAGCATCTAACATTGCACAATTGATTGCTAGTCAAAAGTATTTCATTTGACTCAAAATATAGTGACTAATGTGATTGAATTGTTAGTCATATATTACAGGAGTTACTTACCATGGAAGGTTGAAGAATTGTCCAACCTCTATTAAAAGGCTTACATGAAAGCATTCATGATTTTCAAGCATAAGATGGTAAGTTATGGTAAGTTGACTCATTTATTATGAATGAATAAGGGCCAGGTGGTGGCGATTAGAAGTTGCATATTTTTGCAACTATTGATGCTTGAACTAATGATATTTCTTATGACTATATCATTACTATTTTGTTTGTGGTCTTTTCTTGGAACGAAATCGTTGATTTCAAGAGAAAGGATCACATTTGGTGTGGTTTAGATGGTAATACCATGAGTAAGGTCTAAAGTTCCAATGAAAGATGAACACCGAGGACGGTGTTCTTGTTAAGGGGGGGAGTATGTCATATCCCTCGTGTAACTCATCGTAATTAACAGTTGTAAATAGTTAGTCAGTTTCGGAACTGATCCAAAAACTCTGGAACTGTTTCTTGATGCAAAACGGTTTTCTTGATGGGATCGAATAGGGAAAGCTCGATTACGAAACGGCGGAACTGATTCTGGAGGAGATTTGTTTTAACCGCATTGGGTGTGTGCGTATCGAGGAGTTATTTCTTGCTTGCAGCTAGCAAATCGTGGAAGGTCGTGAGCCTGTTATGCTTTTGGGATGAAAACCTTTACAGTTTCATTGTTCACACTTGTTTTGACTGGATGTCTGTTCTATCGTTTCCCAGTCGGTGATCGTGCTATTTTCATATCTCAAATATAATTTCTGGCTTGGAAAGCGAGAGGGAGTGTAAAAACGAGGTAACCAGAAGAGCGAGCGGAGAGTTCCATGTGAAAAGGAGTGAAAACAGGACCAATAGGGAAGTTGCGTTTTGTAAGCGTTGGGCGTGGTTTTCAACAAAGCTGATAAGCTTTCTGCAGTCTCCATCTGAGCTTGCTTTGTGATGCCGACATGGATGGGAAGCTCTGTCAACCCACCAAACACCTGTGGCGCCTCTCCCCACAAAGGGTTGAATTGAAACCTTAGTTGAAGTTTGGAATTGTGTTGAGTATGTACCCAGCCAACGGGATTCGACAGTCACTACAGTGTGAAGGCAGGTGTTCAATATAATCCAGGTCCTGGGTTCGAGCTCCAGGAGCAATGCCTAGCTGTAGCGGCGGCGACGGCTAGTCTTCTCTGGAACCTTCAACGTCAAGGCTGGATGAACCTGCCATGAATAAGATAAGTAATCATACTAACTTTCTTAAAGAAAAGTTGTGAATATGTGTTATTGTGTTTAATAGCTATTGCATTCTTGGAGAAGAGAATGAGTATTAAAGAAAGGTTATGAATATGTGTTATTCTATTTAATAGCTATTGCATTCTTGGAAAAGAGAATGAGTATTAAAGAAAGGTTATGAATATGTGTTATTCTGTTTAATAGCTATTGCATTCTTGGAGAAGAGAATGAGTATTAAAGAAAGGCTATGAATATGTGTTATGTTGTTTAATAGCTATTGTATTCTTGGAGAAGAGAATGAACATTAAAAAAAAAATAGATCTATATAATGCATTCTTGGCATACTAAAGAAATAGATCTAAATAATGCATTCTTGGCAAATTAAAGAAAGGGAAGCTAATATTGCATTTATGGAAAGAAAGAGTGCATGTAATAGAAAGTTGCTAATGAGCTTAAATTCTTGTGTTGTTAGCTGACTTCGAAAGTTCTTGAGATAGATATGCATTGCATGCATGGTAGAAAGTTTCTAATGCTGTGCTTCCAGATGCATAAGTGTGTTTTATATACATAATAAATATGGTTTCTTCCTAGAAAAGAACGCATACTTCAAGTATGATGATGAAGGATTCTAATAGGGGTTTTCTTGGAAACAAATTAGAGATTCTTTCTTTAAGAGAATAAATAAATAGTGTTTTTACTATATTGAGAAACCATACTTGTTTCATTATAATATTTTGTGAACTTTATATACTAAAGAAGAGCTATTAGGATAAGCTAATGGATGCTCAAAGAACAGTCGTTGTGTCATAGAGATATGTTCTTTATATGTTAACAAAACTATGTCGCATGTGCAAGGGCGCAAAACAACTATTACATTGTGTTACATGTTTAAAAAGAAAACATGGACTTGTAAACTAATGGTTAGATCTCTTAGAGAGAGATATGTGTGAAAAATGGAATCAGAATGTACTGGATAGATGTACTAGTAGTAGTATGTGATGCTTGCTCATGCAGATGAGAAGATGATAAAGACCATTTTTAGAGGTTGTTTAATGGATTATTGATAATGTAACTAATCTTGTTGCCAAGATTGTGTCAGCAGCATTGACAGGAAAAGATGGCGGTTGGTGCCAAAGGAAAGTAATATTTAACAATGGCAGGAAAAAGGATTATTCGTCCATGCAGATGAGATCAAGCTGCAGTAATGCCCGTTGCTAGAACATTTATGCCACAAGGAATGTTGCATGTGGCGGTATGTAAATGATAGAATACATGTAAATTGTATTAGCTTTCAGCTAGTTATGTGACAGCTTAATGATAGTTCATTGTAAATATTTTAAGACAATGGTTAAGGGATGGAATCCCTTATAAGCCATTGAGTGAGGGGTGAAAACCCTCACGAGCGTTTAATAATAAGATTAAACGTTTGCTGGTTTTCACCCTACGGGGTTTCCAGGGTACATCCGTGTTCAATGGTGTGATTGATGTGATTGCCTTTTTGTGTCAGACGGATGATGTTGAATCCTTGATGTTGATGGATCTTTATTAGATTACATGATTATCTAATATGGTTAAGGATATCAAGAAATGGATGCATGGATTCATGAGACAGTTTTATGTTATTACAGTGATGGTTAAAGATTACGCAATGCTTATGAAACTTACTGTCTTTGATGGCAACTTACTTGATGCACCAATGAATATTATATTTAATGGTTGATAATGATTGAGGAGTTGTGAATTGGTTAATTACTTGTGGTTCTAACTCCCTACTTTTACCTGCGAGGTTACCGGGGTATGTTACATTATGAATATTATGTAATTATAATTATTTATCATTACTAAGTAACTATAGTTGTTGTTAATATTATGTAATCGTATAATTGTAATTGTAGTTACTTACACAAGTGCTACTTTGGTCAACCTTAGCTAAATTAATAGTGGTTAATAATCAAATAAAATCTTATTGTCATGCTTTCGGAGGAATTAATAAATTAAGATATGAAGTAGATAAATTAATACGGCACATGGACTTGCATAAATTTTGTTAAGTAAGAACCACTAATAGTACGATACATAAAATGATTTTATAAAAGATACATAAAAAATTAAAAGATGACATACGTCTCAAGAAATGATGAGAATGACATGCAATTAGTGTATACACATAAATATCTAAAAATGCTAATGAGGGTGGAAATCCTCTACATTTCATGATAAATTAGAAAGCATGTTAGGTACGTAGCAAGTACTTGAGACCTCTAAAGTATATTCCAAAATATTCGAGACATGAAAGATAGTTTATTATCGAAGACATAACGATAGTTCACATACCTTTAGAGTATATCCCAAAAAATTCCACACAAGAAAGATAATTTATCATACAACACAGAATGATAATGATGGTAGATATTAAAATTTGCATTAAAGCTCCTTAATCAGACTCAGATCAGTGTACACGTGTTTATTTTATAAATGTAAAAGAATATTATATTATATCAAAGATTGTAAATAAAGTTCTAAACCTCATACAAATCCACAATCATAAAATTATAAAAACCTACTCTCCAAAGATTGTGAATAACAAATTAAGAACACTACTCTAAAGTTACAGAGAGAAAAGGATCTTGGAAAACAAAGAAATGTACATAAACTGAGAAAATAAGATTTACATATAAGGAGTGAATCCTTTAATAGTTTCTTGGTCTCAAATCTATACAATGGCCCATTGGGCTCTCAAGAAGCTTAAATTTTAGGCTAAAATTATTATATTTTATTTATTTTTTAAATGTTGTTTTCTATCTTAGATGAATGCTAAATTTCTTCCAATATAAAAAAGATAATTAATAGACTAGATACTTCACATACTTGGTGTCCTCACAGCGATTAAGAAAAGTACAATAATTTATTTACTTATATTCATTCCCCACCAATTCTATATTGTAATAACTTACCAACTCTCTTACTTTACATAAAGATAAGAAATTTATATATTATCGCTTCTCTTAATAAACTTTAAAAATCAACTCTTGTAACCGTATGAAATTTATCATATAACACTGGCTTAATACCTAATTGATTGAGGTTTTGGTTCCTTCTAATAACAATAGTGTAAACTGAAAGTTTTGAAGGATAATTTAAACCACATTGATTTCAACCCTTTTCACAAGATCTTCATTTAGTCTCTAACTTTAATATTTCAAGATAAAAAGTCTCTTCCTTTAGCCTTGTGAGTGCCCACATGCATGCCACATAAACATCAATGGTAAAGGAAGGAAGATAATACACGTCACTAGTAGGCCACACTACATGAACATGTTTACCAACTTTCCACATCCATATTTGGTTAATCATACCCATGCGAAATGTTGGGAGTCTATCTTCATTTATACGATTTTTTTCCATTTGCAATATTCTCTCATTCTCCTTAATTTGCAAGGAAGCTAATTTGTAGGGAAGCCAATTTTTAGGGTAGGGATTTCAAATATGAAATACTCATCAAATTTGACGATTTTGTAGCTCTTGTGCATGTTTTTTATCATTTTAACAAAAAATGTTGATAGATAAGAAAAAAATTGATTGTATTGGATGGGAAAATCACCTTGTGATGAGAAATTTTCCTATCATTCCATTTCTAAAGCCAATAAACAACCTTGAACCACATATCAACTTTGTTGTTGAATTTATTTTACTTTGTCTTCCACGTTGTCCACTTTCTTGCAAAGCTAACTGTTAGACAATGCTTTGTCATTGTCCCTGTACTCCTCGTTCCTTGATCTTGGACGACCTCTACAATGACCCTCATGTGTTTTCCTTTCATGAAGAACATGTCCTTACATCACTCTCCATCTACAGAACATATCCCTCTTACATCATTTCCCAAGAATATTCCTTCAAACTCAGTTTTAAAGACCGACGCTATCACTTAGTCTCTTCTCTGCGTTGATTTGCAGAGTCTAACCCTGGGCCTAGTGCTAAACGACGTTGGTAATCCATTCATGACCTGTGCCTACCCTCTTTTGGAAATTTTTAAAAAATGGAGCCAAAGCTTCGAAGTCTAGAAGCTTCGTGAACAGATGTCTGGTAAATGGTTAGTCGAGATAGAGCCTAGGGAGACTGTTTGGGCTCTTTTACCCTATTAAAATGGAACAAACCAAAAATGATAATACCTCTCCCATCATAAGAGGATCCATATCCCCTCTCTCAAACTATATAAGCCTCCCCTTTTCCAACCTCAACTAGTTAATGAAAGGGCTAGAATAATCTGCAAAACCTTGATAGCCAAAACAACTCTTGAGAGATTTAGCCTTCTAGTTTGTGCTTGTAAAGGGAGAATAAATTTTTAGTTTGTTTGGTTTGGATCAAAGACGAAGAATCCTTGAACTTCCATTGTTTTAGGGTCAATCGTGAGATGCTAATAGTGGTGCTAGAACTCGGACACGTCGAAGGAAACCTGCAATGCTAAGGGGAAGGTTGTACTTTCCTTTTTGTCATAATAATACAACTGATATTTTGTTTCCTATATCAATTGCATATGTTAGTTGGTAGCTTAAGACTCCTTAGCCTCTTAAGTAGGTTGAATATATTGTATGTTATCATGTGCACTTTGGTTTCTTGTCCATTTGTTTCAGGTGTTTGATTGACATTAAGGAGATGATCATGGGAGCAAAGACACAAGGACTTCATCAAACAAGGATTAGCGATACAAGAGGTAGGATCTTATCCATTATAAATCTAAGGGAACTTATGTCAAATCATCTTGTTTGTGGCTAGACCCTCTCCCCTGGGCTAGAGGGATTATCTCTATTCGCAGAGAGAATCTTCCTACTCCACAAATTGGTGACCATATTGGGGTCCACCCCTCTCTTTGGATTGTTTTTCATTTCATGATTTGTGACAACTTTTATCGTTTCACTCTCTCTTTTGTAATATGTACTTCAAGTCATCTATTGCTTTGATTCTTGAATTTAGAGTGACAGGTCTGGGTTTAGTTTGTGGAAATTTTTCTTTTTTCTTTGAATCCTTGGATCAGCGTTTTTAATTTTCTAACAGTAGCGCTGACTAGCATGTGTTCCTCTTGAATATTCATACCCCAACCCCTTCTGGCCCTTGTTTCTAATTAGACAGTCACATCGATGCTTGTTGGTTAAAATCAGGGTTTCTTAAATCATTGTGAGTGTGTCTTGTCCTCATAGATTTTGTTTCTTCGCTTGTTTTCCTTTATTCTCCCTGGCTAGAATTCTTTGTTAGCATGGTTTGCCTGCTTGATTGGTTTGAGATTCCCTTACTTGATTTTTTTAGTTTTTGGATGGTTTGTGTTCCTAGGGCATCTAGGTCATTGTCCATTCATTTGTTAGTCTGCTCATCAAGTCAAGTTATTGGTTTGCTGCTTCATGCATTTCGTTTTTTAGTCCTTTCATCTATCTTGTTTTGGTTTCAATTGAACAAGTGAAAAAGTTTTGTTTACTCTTCTCTTGTTGAACGTCTCTTTTTTTAGCATAGATCACATTGCTCGGTTTGTTCCGGTTGAATATTTGCATTTTGTTTGAAACGAGTTATTTTTACCATGCTTTGCGTTTGATTGATGTTTGAGTGTTTGGAAATGTTTATGTGAAAGATTCATTTAGCATTGAAGAAATACATCATTCTAGTTTTTTTAATTGATATGTTACATTAAGTAGCATCACTAAAAGCTAGAATTACATCATCATGAGCATTAGAAATAAAATGAATTTCTTTTACTGTTAAAAGGACTAGTTGAAGTGCATCTGATAGGAAGAGTAGGAAGTGGAAAGAATTTTCATTATTTTGTTTTGAAAAGCGAAGTAGTGAAGAGTCATCTTACTTTTAGTTGCTTGTTTGTTGCATTGATTATTTTCTCTTCTCTCAATTAGTGTAATCATTCATCGAATTGAAAGGGTTTTGTCTCATATAGCTGCACATAAGAGTTTTTCAGGTGACATCGATAGGGCCTAAAAACTGAGACTTAATTTCAAGATAAACCTTTAAAATATATTCAATTAACCTAAGGTGCATTTGAAACTAAACGCTCACATTTAGAGGTCTAGGCTAGAGACGTGTTCCAACGTCTTTAAACCTAGCAGTTGTCATTTGCTTCAGCATTAGACAACACTAGTACAGACTTGTGCTCCCTGTATCGTCATGTATATAAAGGGAGACCCCACTAGGTTTGCAATCCTTTATCTGTAGGAAGCCGAGTCTGCCACCTTGTAAACGTGATACACCGAAAAAAGTATTCAGGGAGATTATTTGCCCGTACTTCTTAGTTCGCCGGGAGGTATTCTGCAGTTCATGGTTACCTGGTAATCCCTTTTACCTAGATTATCCTGAGCAGACATTGTGGTCTTTTTGACTCTTTAAATTTAAAATATCATCGAGCACTTATCCTTTCAAGCTCTTTCAAACCGAAAGTGACGAGATTCATCTTTGCCTTTTTCTTGACTCTTAAAACATGAAAAGGCATCAGTCTGTTTCAGCGTCTTAATTTTTTTTTCCCACAATCACATCACATTCCTGATATTTTTGTTCTGTTCCACATCATGAGTATACCCTTAATATATTTTTAAAGGCTTGAAATTAATATCTCCTCTTTTGTTTGAGACAAAGTCATCATGGCTAAACCATCAAGTTTGCCTCATTCCTCTTCTTCTCCTCCATCTGAAAGTTCATTCAGAGAAACTTTCCCTGAACTTCCGCAATCGCTTGAGGATCAATGTGTTGAACTTGGAATTTTTTTAAGTATTCAACCTTTGTCTTCTCATCCACCTCCTTCATATACTTGGGCACCTTATGAATCTGGTCTGGAATCCCCTGATAATCCTATCTAGACTCCCGAGAGTCCGTGAAATTTTGATAGTCTGCAAGCACTGGTTACAAACCCTTTTGTGGTATCTCTACAACATCCTTATAGTCTGTACAATCCACCTAGTGTTCCATTGCAATTTTCTCCTCATTCATCATCGTCTCATCGCTGGTTGTTTTCTATGGAGTCAGAAGGCGAAATTCTAGTCTCCTCTCCAAGTCAGTTGGAAGTTTCTGCTACTCACACTCCTTAAGTGGGTGATGAGTAGGCATATGAGTTCCCTCCAAAAGTTTTCCCTTATACAGGAAGCATCTCATCTAGCATTTATCCTAAGTTTAGTGAGCCCTTATTACCACATGGTTATACCTCTCTAGCTCAGTTGGTTTCGGGCACCCCTAGTGCCTCGTCATTGTATCAGAATCCTATCTGGTCTTCTAGCACCATGCCTACATCAGGTCCGTTCATCTAGAACACGACCTCTCGACTGATTGTACGAACTGCAATCACTTCAGTTCTGGTTCAACCTACCATTCTGTCTCAACTTGTTTCATCGTTTCAACCGACTCTTCTGGTTCAACTGATAGTCTCAGTAAGTTCTTCTACCCCTCCAGTGAGTGGACAGACTGTGCCACCACCTGGGGGGAAAGATACAAATATCTCCATGATGTTAGGCCAAACCAATGTGAGTGGATCACAAACTCACATGGTTGGAACAAATCAACCTTTTTACAGCACTATTCCTAACCCGGTTGATCCATCCGGGTCAGGTAACGTCCAATACCAGCAGTCATACATGGCTCAGGTTCCATTCCAACTGGCTTATGTTCCATATGGTTCACAAGCCTTGGTTTCCCCACCTTACATTCCTCAAGTTGGACCTTATGTTCAGCCTAGCCAATCCACTATTCTTGGTGGGTATGGCCAGATTCAATTCGGGAACTATCCAGGAAATGTCTAGGTACCCTTGCAACAGCATGGGTAACCTTCACTATAGCAAGGGCAAGCATTGCAACAGCAAGGAAAACTTCTACAACCGCAAGGGCAAGCTTTGCAACAGTTGCAGCAACCTTTGGAGTCAGAGACACAGTTTGTTCAGCAAGCCTCCCAACCTTCAACCTTGCAATGCCAACCTTTACAGCAGCAGTGGCAACCTTTGCAGCAGCCACAAGGTCAGCCTATGCAGCTGCAAAGCTAATCTTTGCAGTAGCGAAAAGGTTAGCCTTTGCACCAGCAAAGCCATCCTTTGTAGCAGCAGGTCGTATATGCATATCACCAAGGTCAACATGTTCAGGTCCAAGGTCAATCTTTGCAAGGTCAAGGTAAACCTCTGTCGTAGCAAGTTCAAAATCCTTAGGTCCAAGGGTAGCAAGTTCAAATTCCTTATGTCCAGGGGAAACAGGTGCAAAATTCTTACATCTAGGGTTAGCAAGTTCAAAATCCTTATGTCCAAGGTTAACAGGCTCAACAACCTTTTAACCCATATGCCTATCAACAGTCTATGGCAGGACAGTATCAAGTCTACCCAAGACAGAATCCTTCCTACAGGTAAGGTAACCTATAATGGGGGCAAAATCAAATTCCATATGGACCAAATCCTTCACTGTGGGGGAAAAACCCTTAGCAACAAGGATGGGTTCCTCAGTTTGGGTCTACTCAAAGACCCCAAATTCCTTTTAATACGCAATCGCTGTTCTCGGCAATGTTGGAACTGTCAGACATTTCAAGACTCACTAATGATCCTATCCTTCATCTGCCTTATTGGCCTCCAGTTCCAACAAAAGTTTTGAGTGATTGCCCAAAATTTGAGGGAAAGCAAAGGAGGATCCATAAGCCCACGTGATGACATATCACCTCTAGTGCTCCTCCAATTCGTACGTCGATGATTCTATCCATCTCTGACTTTTTCAAAGAACTCTCATAGGGGCTGCAGCGAAATGGTACATCGAATTGCCTCGAGGTACCTATAGTGACTTCAACTCTCTCGCTATGGCTTTCCTCACTCATTTCCAACTGCCAGTTCACTATGAAACTGGAACCTATTTGCTTACGTCACTTAAGAAAGACACCGTGACCCATATCTCCGATCACATCCATGAATGGAGATGTCAGTGTTGCCTGATCAAGTTTGAAATTGTTGATCAGTTGCTGACAGAATGGTTCACAAAATCATTCATTGGCCCAATTTCTAGGGACATAGCTATGGGTGGGTGTGTCATTGAGGAGCAAGCCATCCCTCGTGCCAAGTATTTAGACCTCGTCTACTCGCAATCTGGCACATTGTATGAGATGTTACCCTATACTCCAAGACCATCATCCAATTTGACAACATCGAAGTCTCCGACTACACCACTTGTTGATGGAGTGATTGGTTTCGTCTCTCAGACTCTCGTGAAATCTTCTTCCAAGTAGAAATCAGTCTCGAACACAGGTTCCAATGATCCCTCTAGAAATTCACCTAGTCCTGGTAAAACCTCTGAGGTCCATGTTGTCCAGTCTACCATAGCAGAAAAAATCTCTAAGGGTAAAATGAAGGAAAAAGGCAAGGCAAAAGTTGATGCCCCGAAACAGGGCCATCCTAAATCTCTTGTTGGCGATGCTTCTCAAAGAAAGACAAATTATCCATGCCTCATCTGTGAGGAGGATCATTACACTAAAGATTATCCCTAACGATCTGATGTTAGTCGCTTGCTAAAAGGGACCCCGGTTGTCTTAAAATAACCCTTTCCATCCAAGTTACCCAAATGGCATACCAACCTCATTCTTCCACTTCCTTAGGTTCCCAAGTGTTTATGATGAATACGCCTATAAATGTGGCTACCAGATCTGAATATTATTAAACCCCGACGACATGGAAAGAGAAATAAAGTACCCGTTCCTCCTCTATCCCGTCTAACTCCGGTCCCCTCCATATAGAGTGACCCAATCCTAATTCCGCTATGCGACCAACCTCTCGAGGTGTGTTGCAAAAGCCCTCGTATAATCCAAACACTCGAGTTGATCAGAACTACAATATTGTTGAGTATTTGGCTCAAGCGCCATCAACCATGTCTGCTCTCGGGGTCCTTCAAAGTTTTCCCTCCCAGCGGAAAGCATTACTGTCGACCATTGGAGGTGTTGATCTGGAAAATCATGTTCTATGCTTACCTCATCGAATTTCCTTTCTCATTCAAGTGATTATTAATGAAAAGACAATTCACACGACCGTCATTGATGAAGGTGCTTCTACTTGCATCATGTCTGTGTCTTTTTGGAAGGTAATTGGTTCTCCTACCCTAAACCAATCACCTAACACGTTGGAAGCCTTTGATGGACGTGATTCTCGACCATTCTATGTCCTTCCTAATATTTCCATTACCTTGGAAGGAAAGACAGTTAATGTCGAAGTAGAAATTGTTGATGCAAATCTTAACTATAATCTTCTACTCGGGCGGAGTTGGACCCATGCTATGCATGTTGTAGCCTCCTCTCTTTTCCGCGTGCTCTATTTTCCTCATCAAGGGAAAATTGTCACAGTCGACCAATTGTAATAAAAAATAATTGGGGTACCTGCCATAAATGGTGGGGGAAAATGGAAAAAAAATCCCAGTTGTGTCAGTAGCTTCTCACTCTTGAACATGACACTTTTTTTCTTCGTCTCGGGTTGGGATATCCTCATTTCATCATTGACCTTCCTGGGTTTGGGCCATTTGCTTTTGCCTTTCCATTTGATCTTTGCCACTTCATCATGACCTCCAATCCTATGGATCCAAAAGCTTCCAAACTCCAGATTCATGTCACCGATATGTTCAAGAGTTAATCCTTCTTCAGTTTACACTCATTATTGATTCTCTGTATCATCCATAATCATTGCATCCCCTTTTATTGCATCAATTATGTGGGATACATCATGGAATTCCTTCAATAAGGTCACTTCCTGTCGACTTCAGTTCATTATCCAGGAAGTTCGCCGAGAGAGTCCTTTCCAGTACCTTAGAGCTTGCATGCCCTAATGGCAAGTTCTTTGCACTTGACGACAATTTCTCATCATTGGCTTTTAATCGAGTGACTTCACAGGCGTTCGACTTCAGTTCCTTATTCACACTCTGTTATGAAACCAGCTCAAGAAAAGATAGAAAAGATAGATCAACGCCTTAGAATTCAGCCTCTTCGAGGGGGAAACCTCCTTTACATTACATAAATGAACAATTCTTGGATGATACAAATGACAAAACCTCCTTTCTATATATAGGAGTCTAAGGAGTAACAATATAATCCAGCCGACCTAACAATAATAATATAAAGCCACAAAAATAACAATAGAGGGATTCTATGGGGCACAGAAATAACAATATGGGGGTAATAGGGGCACAACAATATAAATAAGGGGTATAACTACAATAGTAATGGGGTAATCACTAGTATTATAGGGACCCAACATGCCCCTCTCCTTCAAAAAAGTGTTGTCCTCAACGCTTGAGTAGTTCTGGATACTTCTGCATAAAATTCTCATCCTCCCATGTGGAATCTTCAGCGGATAAGTTCTTCCACTTGATAAGATACTCTGAAATTGATCGATTTCGTAGCTGTCGAGTTCTTGTTTCTGTGACTGCTTCCGGTTCCAATATAATTTTTCCTTCCTCGTCAAGTTCTGGCAATATTGTTTGAATTGGGAGCTTGTCACCTATAACCTTCTTTAAACATGAAACATGGAAAACTGGGTGCAATCGAGAAGCTGCAGGAAGCTCCAATTTGTATGCCATAGTACCAATCTTTTGCAACACCTTGTACGAACCATAATACTTTGGTGATAATTTATTATCCTTCTTAGCTTGCTTTAGGGACATTTGCTTATATGGTTGTAGCCGTAGGAATACCCAATCACCTACATCAAAACTTCTTTCACTGCGATGTTGATCTGCCTGTTGTTTCATTCTATTTTGTGCCAACACGAGGTTATCCTTTAAGAGTTGGAGGACTTGTTGTTGATGTTCGATGTGATGTTCCACTGCCTGAACCTTAGAATTTTCTCTTAAATATGATGTGATGGATGGTGGTTGATACCCATAAAGTGCCATAAATGGGGTCATTTTTGTTGCTGTATGGAAGGAAGTGTTATACCACCATTCAGCCAGAGGCAACCATTTGACCCATTGTGTCTGTTTATCAGATACAAAGCAACGAAGATATCCTTCCAAACATTTGTTTACTATCTCAGTTTGCCCATCAGATTGAGGATGATAAGATGAGCTATGAGCTAACTGAGTACCAAGACAAGAAAATAATTCTGTCCAAAAATTTCCAGTGAAAATGGGATCTCTGTCACTTACAATAATCTTTGGGTTTCCATGTAGCTTTTGAACTGTTTCCATAAATGCAGTAGAAACTGTACTGGCTTTAAATGGATGTGATAATGCACAAAAGTGTGCATACTTGGTAAGTCTGTCAACTACCACCATGATGACACTCTTTCCCTCAGACTTGGGTAAACCTGTGATAAAATCCATTGAAACCTCCTCCCAACGTTGGCTTGGAATGGATAAAGGTTGTAATAGACCCGGTGTCTTAATTGTTTCAACTTTATTTTGCTGGCAAACCAAACATTCCGCCACAAACTTTTGAATATCTGATTTAAGGCCATCCCAAAAAAATTCCTTCTTAACCCTGTGGTAAGTTTTTAAAAATCCTGAGTGCCCTCCTAAGGGAGAAGTGTGCAATTCCATAAGAATCTTTTGTTTTAGCTGGGAATTCTTACAGAGGTATAAGCGATCTTTGTACCATAACGAATCATTTTTCCAGCTAAATGTATCAGAAGTACTGGAATCTTGTTGTAGCTTTCGAATAAGTGCCCACACTTCTTCGTCATTCTTCCATTCCTCCCTTGCTTCGTTTATCCAATCTGGTTGGATAATAGAAATGGCGCACAACAATGCTTCCACATCCTCATCCTTTCTTGAGAGTGCATCTGCCACCACATTTTGCTTCCCTTTTTTGTAGATGATTTCAAAGTCATAACCCAACATCTTTGTGACCCACTTTTGTTGCTCTTCAGAGGATAATCTTTGTTCTAAAAAGTATTTAAGGCTATCATGATCCGTTTTTACCTTGAAGTGTCTTCCCATTAGGTAGGGTCGCCATTTCTTAAGTGCATGGAGTATTGCCAACATTTCCTTCTCATAAATAGCTTTGCTTAAAAACTTTCCCTTGATTGGACGACTTTCAAAAGCAATGGGTCTTTCATCTTGCATTAGAACAGCACCAATTCCATTTCCTGAAGCATCACATTCCACAATAAAGGTTTTTGTGAAGTCCGGTGTAGCTAAGACCGGTGCTTGGCACATTGCCTCTTTAAGATGTTCAAAGGCCTTTGTTGCTTCTGGAGTCCATGAAAATGAATCTTTCTTCAATAATGTTGTTAGAGGTGCTGCTATTCTCCCATAATTCTTAACAAACTTGCGATAATACCCTGTCAACCCAAGAAATCCTCGCAGATGCTTTATGGATGTGGGGATTTTCCATTCCTTAATGGCTTTAATTTTGCTAGGGTCTACCTTAACTCCTTCATGAGATACAATATGACCCAAATATTCCACCTCCTGGACTCCAAAGAAACATTTGGATCTTTTTGCATATAATTGTTTCTCCTCCAATAGTTGTAGCACCCTGTCAACATGTTCAACATGATCCTTCCAAGACTTGCTGTAGATTAGTATATCATCAAAAAATACTAACACAAATTTTCTAAGGAATGGTTTGAAAATTGAATTCATCAAACCTTGAAATGTTGAAGGTGCATTGGTAAGGCCAAAAGGCATGACCAAAAATTCATAATGACCCTCATGAGTTCTAAATGCTGTTTTCGGAATGTCTTCAATCTTCATTCTGATTTGATGATATCCCAAACGAAGATCCAACTTGGTGAAGTAAATTGATCCATGCAATTCATCCAGTAATTCATCAATAACAGGAATGGGGAACTTATCTTTAATAGTGAGCTTGTTGAGCTCCCTATAATCCGGACACATGCGCCATGATCCATCCTTCTTGTGCACCAATACTACTGGAGCTGAGAAAGAACTTTGACTCGGTTGAATTATACCAGCCTCTAGCATTTCTGCAACCATACGTTCAATTTCACTTTTTTGGACATAGGGATATCTGTACGGCCTGATGTTTGGAGGAACACTTCCTGGAATCAGATGAATAGCATGATCATGATCACGCATAGGTGGGAGACCCTTGGGAGTCTCAAATACCTTGGAATGATTGTCCAGGACTTTTTGGAGATCTGGAGAAATAGATGATTCCAATGTGGAAACATCTAGCGAACATAATTGTGCAATTACACCTCTTTGCTCCTTTTTTAGAAGCTTTGTCATACCATTAGAGCTGATTATCTTTCCTGGTTTCCCTGCAATACCCCTTAATTCAACTTCCTTTCCTTCCGTAGAAAATTTGATGAAAAGTTCTTGAAAATTAAAAGCTATTGTACCCAAGGATTGTAGCCATTGGACTCCTAGTACAACATCAGCACCTCCCATTGGAATGGAAAGCATTGGGCTAGTCAATACATATTCTCCCATGGATAGCTTGATATTATGGCACTTTCCAGAGCAATTTATTGTTCCTCCATTTGCAATCATCACTTGACACTCTGGTGCTGGATATAGGAAGCAATTCAATTCTTTTGCTACCCTACAATGAATAAAATTGTGGGTGCTTCCTGAATCAATCAACACTATTACCTTTTTCTTCTTGATTTGTCCTTCTATCTTGATGGTTTGAGGAGTGGTAATTCCCGCCAATGCATTACAAGATATGGTCGGATTTATTTGTTCTTCATCTAGGCTTTGTTCCTGGAGTATATCTCTTCTTTTGACCTTTCTTGCTCCTTTTCTTCTTCCTCTTCACAATCTATGTAGAATAATTTCTTCTCAGCACACTTATGACCTTTAGTGTATTTGCTATCACAATTGTAACAAAGCCCTTTTGCTCTTTTTTCTTCCAATTGTTGTGGTGTCAACCTTATAGGTTGTGGAAGACTAGGGGCAACAACACTTCCATCTTTATAGTTGTGAGTGGTATGCTTCCTGGTTGCCATAATTTTGCTTTCCATTTTTCTTGCTAACCTGAATGCCTTCTCTAATGAATCAGGTTCCCAAAGGCGAACATCATGTTGGATATTATCCTTTAAAGACCCTATGAACACATCAATCCTATGCTCCTCTGGAATATCTTTTACCCTTATGTTCAATTTTTGGAACTCCTCAATGTGCTCCATTACTGAACCCTTTTGTTTGAGACTTATCAATTGGCTAAAAAAAGTGTTGCTTTTTGTATCTTCATAATGTGCTATCAATTCTTCCGTAAAAATTGCCCAAGTGATAAATTGTTTACGAGAGCAAAGCCATTGATACCATACAAACTGATTTGGTTCCAAATATACAGTTGCCATACGTACCTTTTGTGCGTTTTGCACATTATTGAGATCGAAGAATTGCTCCATCTGTAATATCCATGTGGCGGGATCCTTGCCATCAAACTTCCTCATATCGATTTTTGGAATATGGTGATTCTTCGATCCAACATTAGCGTCTATGGAATCATGATTAACATTTCTTTTGTTCTCATCATGAGTTTCCTTTACTACCTTTTCACCATTAGTGACCCTTTCTTGTAGCAACTTCTTCAATTCTTCCATGTCTGTCTTCAAATCTATCTTCAAATCTGCCATGTCTCTCTTCAAATCTGTCTTCGAATCATCCATCTTAGCTTCCATTCCCTTTATCTTAGATTCCACGCCACTTATCTTAGCTTCTGTTAGCTTTTGTGAGCGTGACATTTGTTGCACTTGTTCTTGTAATTTTGATATATCATGTAGCATTTCTTCCTCTTCTTCATGAGTCATGCTAGAGCTTTCAGGTTCCTTACTAGGTGTTTTCATTTTCTTTCCTCGGGGCATCAGTTACCGATAATAATGCTTTACTATGCCCTTTGAATTCCGTTAAACCAAGCTTACACAAAAATTTAAAAAAAACTACACACCTTTTTTCACTTTATAGAAGCCTGATATTGAATCTGATGTATCTCTGTAATTTCGTATCATCCAGTTCTGAAATTGCTACCTGTAGTAGCCTTCTGTGTTCTCTTTCCAATGCCACAAGTCTGAGCCAAATTGGATTCTCCAAGGAAGAGTTATGTGAAATCTCCCACAGTGACTTGCTTTTAGACTGGTTCAGTAGAGCGAACTTGTACGACGTGCCACGAGTCACTGTTTCAACCTTTGAATCTGAAACACATACACAAGAAACTACAGTCCGTCCTCTTTCTGTACCTTCTTACAAAATTTCAAACCGATCCTCAGAGAGAGTTATGACGATTTTCCCCAGGTCACTTGTTTTGAATGTAATTTAGGAGTCTGCAAAAAGACCAACTTCCTCAGATCATATCTCCGCAAATATCGTGCGAAAAGCTCTGAAATTCGGACCCAAGGTTCATCACAATTTATTCTCAAATGGGTTTTTTTTTAAACTTCTAAAACGTCACAGAAAAAAATTTATAGCGAAAATGCCACGATGACCTGTTTGGAGCAGCGAAACCCTAGAATCCAAAGCTCTGATACCAAATGTTATGAAACCAGCTCAAGAAAAGATAGAAAAGATAGATCAACGCCTTAGAATTTAGCCTCTTCGAGGGGGAAACCTCCTTTACATTACATAAATGAACAATTCTTGGATGATACAAATGACAAAACCTCCTTTCTATATATAGGAGTCTAAGGAGTCACAATATAATCCAGCCGACCTAACAATAATAATATAAAGCCACAAAAATAGCAATAGAGGGATTCTATGGAGCACAGAAATAAAATATGGGGGTAATAGGGGCACAACAATATAAATAAGGGGTATAACTACAATAGTAATGGGGTAATCACTAGTATTATAGGGACCCAACACACTCTGTGAATTGTGCACCTAGTACCTTGAGAGCCATTGTCATAATTAGTGGTTCCTCTCGCACTTGTTAACGGTTCACATCATTGACCAGTAATCAAGCGATTTTCTAGCATGTTCGACTTCGACACATATACTCACATGTTAGAATTTGTACTTTGATTGGGTCATGTTGGACCGCAAGACCCTAGTCTCAGATTACAAAAGTCCAGGTTGCGAGGCGATGAGACATGATCATGCTTCTATACATGTCTGTTTCAGATGGATGGCTGTGACCATGCCGTGAGTCTCTTGTATGTGATCCTTCTCATTATTGGATGGTTGCAACCATACCTTGGGTTTGATATGATCCTTCTTACTGGATGGATGCACCCATACCTTGGATCCATTTGTTAGAAAATTATATATTACGGAGCAATGTAACACATAAAATATTGCAGAAATATAAACACAGAAAACGCACAAAACAAGAGAGACACAGATATACGTGGTTCACCCAGTTTGGGCTACGTGCACCCTGAACAGCCAGTCCTTCCTTTCTATTATCCAGCAAAATGAAGAGACACAACCTACAACAAATCCGCTGTAATATCCTCTGTTTTCTCTCACAGTCTCACCTCTCTGTTTCTCGCTCGCAGAATACACATCTATTTTACAGCCTCAAATACAATACCCTCATACAAAGAGAGAGGTTGCCTTCTAGGGCAAAAAACCTTAAACTAAACATAAGTTCTACCGTCAGATCATCCGCCTAATGAACAGCCCAGATTGACTAGAAATTACTATACTTTTACAAGGCAATTTTACATTTGTTTTTAGCTTCGGGGGCGCTGCCTCCGAGCCCCCGCCGGGGGACCGCTGGCCCCCGCACCCCCCCCGCGTGGAGGGGTGTACAAGACTTCCTGGGGTATACATCTGGCTAAAACAAAGACCTTTGAACAATCATGCTCCACACACAACAATCTCCCACTTGGAGAATGATTGTAGCAACTCCACTGCTGCTTCATTTGCTGGACAATGACTCCTCTTTGGACCTGGCTGTTTTTCATCTTCATCGTCATCCTTGAAGACCAATTGAAACTGAGCATGTTCTCAGTTTCTCCTTGGTTACAACTTTTGTTAGCATATCTGCAGGATTCTTGCTAGTGTGTATCTTTTCCAGCTTCAACTCTCCATCTTCCAACACTGATCGTATGAAATGGTACTTGAGCTGTATGTGTTTAGTCCTGGAATGAAATGCTGAGTTCTTTGCAAGATGAATGGCACTTTCACTATCACTGTATAACGTGCCCTTATCATGCTCCTTACCCAATTCACCCATAAACCTTTGTAACCAAATCATTTCTTTACTAGCCTCTGTAGCAGCAACATACTCTACTTCTGTTGTTGAAAGTGCAACAACACTTTGGATTTTTGAAACCCAACTGACAGCTGTTCCTCCAACAGTAAATACATATCCTGTAGTGCTCCTCCTGTTATCTCTGTCACCTGCCATATTTGCATCAACATATCCCTGTAGAGAAATGTTTGAACCACCAAAGCATAATGCTTGATTTGTGGTACCTTTCAAATATCTGAGAATCCATTTCACTGCCATCCAATGTTCCTTTCCTGGATTGTTCATGTACCTGCTTACAACTCCCACTGCATGTGCAATATCAGGCCTTGTGCAGACCATTGCATAAATTAAGCTTCCAACAGCTGATGCATATGGAACTTTAGACATATAATCCATGTCTTCTTGGGTCTTTGGGCACATTTCCTTGCTAAGTTTGAAATGGCTAGCAAAAGGTGTACTAACTGGTTTTGCATTGTGCATGTTAAATCTTTTCAACACCTTTTGTATGTACTCATTCTGAGGCAATGTTAATTTATGATTTTTCCTGTCTCTAGTTATTCTCATACCAAGGAATTGTTTTGCAGCTCCCAAATCCTTCATTGCAAATGAATTTGCCAATTTTCTTTTGAGCACATTTATTTCCTGCATGTTAGATCCTGCAACAAGCATGTCATCTACATACAATAACAATATAATATAGCTGCCATCATTTTGCTTTTTCAAATAAACGCAATGATCAGAGTGACATCTAGTATAACCTTGTTCAGACATAAACTTGTCAAATTCTAAATACCACTTCCTTGGAGCCTGTTTTAAGCCATACAAGCTCTTCTTCAACCTGCACACTAGTTTCTCCTTCCCTTTCACCTCATATCCTTATGGCTGCTGCATATATATCTCTTCCTCCAAATCCCCATGGAGAAAGGTTGTCTTTACATCTAACTGCTCAAGATGCAAACCTTCAGCTGCTACAAGACTTAAAATAGTTCTGATTGAAGTCATTTTAACAACAGGAGAAAATATTTCATCAAAATCAATACCTTTCTTCTGTGCAAACCCCTTCACTACAAGTCTAGCTTTGTACCTCTGTTTTCCTCCATCTTCTTCCTTCAGCCTGTAAACCCATTTATTCTTCAATCTAGTTTTTCCTGTAGGCAACCTAACTAAATCCCAAGTTTGGTTATGCATTAAGGAGTCCATCTCTTCTTCCATGGCTACCTCCCACTTCTTCCTGCTTTCAACCTGCATTGCTTCTTCATAACATTCGCGTTCACCGGAATCAGTCAACAATAAATAATATAATGAAGGAGAATATCGTTCAGGGGGTCTACTTATCCTGGTAGATCTTCTAACACCACTTTCAAGTGTTTGGGGTGCCTGTTGTTGCTGTGGTGGTTGCTGTTGTTGTGGTTGTTGATTATTATTATTTTCAGGCACCTTTACTTTTTCAGTGATTTCATCAAGAACTGCATATTCCTTGTTTTCGTTTTCTTTCTTCTTTTCCTGCAACTGATTCTTATACAAGACCTTTTCATTGAATATTACATCTCTGCTCCTAATGATTTTGTGATTTTCATAATCATATAAGCGATAACCAAAATCATTAACACCATATCCAATAAAGGTACATTTCTTTGACTTTGCCTCAAGCTTTATTCTATTTTCTTTATCAATATGGACAAAGGCCTCACAACCAAAAGGCTTTAAAAAGGAGTAGTTTACCTTTTTACCTGTCCATGCTTCCTCTGGAACACCACCATCTAAGGAACTTGAAGGCCCTCTGTTTATTAGATAAACAGCAGTATCTACAGCATCTGCCCAAAACTGTAAAGGCAATCCTGCATGCAATCTCATGCATCTTGCACGCTCCATGATTGTTCTGTTCATCCTTTCTGACACACCATTTTCTTGTGGTGTTCTTGGAACTGTCTTCTCTCTGCGAATTTCATGCTCTGAACAGTACCTATCAAACTCTTTGCTACAATATTCACCTCCATTGTCTGATCTAAGACACTTCAATTTGTTTCCTGTCTCAATCTCAACCAAAGCTTTCCATTTCTTGAAAGTATCAAATACATCAGATTTATTCTTAATACAATAAATCCAAGTTTTTCTAGTTGCATCATCAATAAAAGTAACATAATAATGAGAGCAATCGAGAGATGATACCTGAGCAGGTCCCCATACATCTGTATGCACAAGCTCTAATTTTTCATTCTTCTTTTCTTTCCCAACTCTGAGAAATCTGACTCTCTTCTGTTTTCCATAAATGCAATTCTCACAGAAGTCCAAATCAACATTCTTCAAACCCGGCAACAAATTCCTTGAGTGAAGAATCTTCATCCCCTTTTCACTCATGTGTCCGAGCCTATGATGCCATAATGCTGCATCTGCTCCTTTGGAAGTTAAAGCATTAACAGAGTTAGAAATACCATTGAATAAATACAATGTACCAACCTTTTCGCCTTTTGCTATTACCAGGGCTCCTTTGGTGACCTTCCAAGCTTTATCTGTGAAAGTTGTCACACAACCTTCATCGCCTAACTGCGCTGTTGAAATCAGATTTTTCTTTAGATCTGGAACATGCCTTACCTCCTTTAATAGCCATTGGTTTCCATTCTGCTGTTTTACACGAACCTTACCCATTCCAACGATTTTACAAGGTTTATCATCACCCAGACGAACTTGTCCAAAATCTCCTTGAACATAGTCATGAAATTATTTCTTATCAGGTGTGGCATGGAATGAAGCCCTTGAATCTACCACCCAGGAATCAGTAATATTTTCGAAAGAAAGAATCAAAGCATATTGTAACACCTCACCTGTCACATTTGCTTCATAATTGTTTTCTTGCTGTGCATCTCCTTCTTTTCCCTTCCGAGATCTACAGTCTTTCTTTAGGTGTCATTTCTTTCCACATTTCCAGCACACTATCCCCGATCTAGACTTGGATCTGCCTTTCCTTGATTTACTGCAATATCCTGAGCTCTTTCCTCTTTCCATTTTTCTTCCTCTGGACTCTGCACTCAAAGCATTTCCCGATATCTCACCGGAGCTTTTCCGTTGCATTTCCTCGCTAAGGATAGCACCGACAACATCATCAAACTTTAAAGTACTAGATCCAAAAACGGAATTACTAATGGCCATTACCAAACCATTCCAACTTTCTGGTAATGAGCACAAGAATAACAGAGCTCTAACTTCATCATCAAAGTTTACCCCTACAGAACTTAACTGACTTGTAACTGTATTAAAATCATTTAAATGGTCTGCAACAGATCCACCTTCTGACATCTTCATATTAAATAACCGTTTCATAAGAAATACCTTGTTTGAGGCCGAGGGTTTTTCATATAGTTTCGACAACGTCTGCATCAAACCCTCTGTCGTGGTTTCCTTCGAAATGTTGAAGGCGACTGATGCAGCAAGGCACAACCGTATTGTTCCGAGTGCCTTTCTATCGGGAAGGTTCCATTCTTCATCTTTCATACCCGTCGGCATCTTTGTTTTTCCGCCCAATGGTAGGTATAGATCTTTCTAATACAGATAATCTTCCATCTGCATCTTCCACAGCGAGAAGTTTTGGCCGTTAAATTTCTCGACCCTAAACTTACCATCTTCCGCCATTGCTCCCACTCGAACCAGGAACCCTTCTTTCCTGCGAGTTTATCAACCAAATAGACCTTCGGCTTTGATACCACTTGTTAGAAAATTATATATTACGGAGCAATGGAACACATAAAATATTGCAGAAATATAAACACAGAAAACACACAAAACAAGAGAGACACAGATATACGTGGTTCACCCAGTTTGGGCTATGTCCACCCCGAATAGCCAGTCCTTCCTTTCTATTATCCAGCAAAATGAAGAGACACAACCTACAGCAAATCCGCTGTAATATCCTCTATTTTCTCTCACAGTCTCACCTCTCTGTTTCTCGCTCGCAGAATACACATCTATTTTACAGCCTCAAATACAATACCCTCATACAAAGAGAGGGGTTGCCTTCTAGGGCAAAAAACCCTAAACTAAACATAAGTTCTACCGTCAGATCATCCACCTAATGAACGGCCCAGATTGAATAGAAATTACTATACTTTTACAAGGCAATTTTACATTTGTTTTTAGCTTCGGGGGTGCTGCCCCCGAGCCCCCGTCGGGGGACCGCTAGCCCCCAGACCCCCCAGCCGGGGGGGACAAGTCCCCCCGCACCCCCCACGTGGTGGGGTGTACAAGACTTCCTGGGGTATACATCCGGCTGAAACAAAGACCTTTGAACAATCATGCTCCACACACAACACCATTTACATGTTCATTTTCTAGATGGTTGCGTCCATACCACGATTCATGTATAAGATATTTTAGTGATGTATATGTATCTATGTTTACTTGCAGATTTTCCAACGATGGTTTCTGGTTCCATGCATCTACTCGTAAAGCATTTAACCCCTCACTCTTGTTTGGCCTTCATGTTTTAGGGGGCATCTGTTAAGCAACATTTTGTCACTGTTCGTATACTCCCCATTCCTTGATCTTAGAGGGCCTCTACAATGACCCTCATGTGTTTTCTTGTCATGAAGAACATGTCCTTACATCACTCTTCATCTGTAGAAAATTTCCCTCTTATATCATTTCCCAAGAATATTCATTCAAACTCAGTTTTCAAGACCGGCGCTATCACTTAGTCTCTTCCATGCACTGATTTGCAATCTAACCCTGGGCCTAGCACCAAATGGTGTTGGTAATTCATTCATGACCCACGCAAACCCTCTTTTGGAAATTTTTAAAAAATGGAGTTGAAGCTTCCAGGTCTAGAAGATTTGTGAACGGAAGTCCAGTAAATGGTTAGTCGAGATAGTGTCAAGAGAGACTATTTGGGCTACTTTCCCCTATTAAAATGGAACAAACCAAAAGGGATAAGATCTCTCCCGTCATAAGAGGGTCCATATCCCCTCTCTTAAGCTATATAAACCTCTCCTTTTCCAACCTCATCTCACTAATGAAAGGGCTGGAATAATCTACAAAATATTGATAGCCAAAACAACTCTTGAGAGCTTTAGCCTTCTAGTTTGTGCTTGTAAAGGGAGAATAAATTTGTAGTTTGTTTGGTTTGGAGCAAAGAGGAAGAAGCCTTGAACTTCCAATGTTTGAGGGTGAATTGTGAGATGCTAATACTGGTGTTCGAACCTGGACATGTCGAAGGAAACCTGCAACGCTAAGGCGAAGGTTGTACTTTCTTTTTTGTCATAATAATACCACTGATATTTTGTTTCCTATATCAATTTCATATGTTAGTTTGTAGCTTAAGACTCCTTAGCCTCTTAAGTAGGTTGAATATAGTGTGCTATCATGTGTGCTTTGGTTTCTTATCCATTTGTTTCAAGTGCTTGATTGACATTAAGGAGTTTATCACTGGAGAAAAGACACAAGGACTTCATCAAACAAGGATTAGTGGTACAAGAGGTAGGATCTTATCCATTCTCAATCTAAGGGAACTTATGTCAGATTGTCTTGTTTTTGGCTAGACCCTCTCCCCTGGGCTAGAGGGATTGTCTATGTCCGTGGAGAGAATCTTCCTACTCCACACTAACTATCACATGCTCTTCTCTGGAGTTACTTTTCAATGATTCCTTTCGTATAATTTGTAACTGTATATTATAAAATATTTTTGAAACATAATGAATAGGAGCTAAGTCATTTTTATATATTAAATTTCTAAAATATTTTAAAATATGGAATCACTTTCCAATGATTTCTTTGGTATACTTAAATTTAATTGTATATTCTAAAATATTTTCAAAACATAATGGATAGGAGCTAAGTCTTTTTATTTATCAATTTTCTAAAATATTTTAAAATATATAATGAAAATAAAATAAGATAAGATTCCCATTTAGAATTGAATAATTTGAGAAGACAACTCAAGAAAAAACTATTTTTAAACTTGTATTTTCAATTTATCTTTAAAGTGTGGAGTCACTTTCCAATGATTTCTTTTGTATACTTAAATTTGATTGTGTATTATGAAATATTTTCAAAACAAATGAATAGGAGCTAAGTCTTTTTATTTATCAAATTTCTAAAATATTTTAAAATCTACAATGAAAATAAAATAAGATAAGATCCCATTTAGAATTGAAGAATTTGAGAAGACAACTCAGGAAAAAACTATTTTTTCAACACGTATTTTCAACTTATCTTTAAAATATGGAGTCACTTTCCAATGATTTCTTTGGTATACTTCAATTTAATTGTATATTCTGAAATATTTTCAAAACATAATGAATAGAAGCTAAGTCTTTTTATTTATCAAATTTCTAAAATATTTAAAAACCTACAATGAAAATAAAATAAGATAAGATTCCCATTTATAATTGATGAATTTGAGGAGACAACTTAGGAAAAAACTATTTTTTCAACTCGTATTTTCAACTTATCTCACTATGATTTACACAAATTTCGACTGGGAGCACTCATTGGATGCATAATTTATTTTTTCATCAAAAGAGTACCATGTTGCATACTTTTGATGGACCTACTATACAAAAAATGTGAAACACATGAAAAAGTTTTTCATGCATTTCACATTTTTCGTATAGTAGGTCCATCGAAAGTATGCAATATGGGTACTCCTTGAATGAAAAATTAAATTCCACATCCAATGAGTACTCCTACATAAAATTTGAGTAAAATTGTAGGGAGATAAGTTGAAAATACAAGTTGAAAAAATAGTTTATTTTTTTTTTTTATCTTTTTACATTTTTATTCCAAAAATGGTGAATCATCCCCCATGGTTGACATCACCATATTGAATCCTATTGGTTCTTATAAAGTTGATTTTTGTTGTACATTTTTTTTAGGCCCATTGTTTAATAACAGACTGTCAAAATGGACTCTATCTTCTCAGCAACCCTCCTGAATGAGCTCGAATTCCTACCTACTAAAACCTTTTACATTTCTACCCCCTTACCTAGAATTTCAAAACATTTCATATATATATATATATATATATATATATATATATATATATATATATATATCTATATATATATATATATATCTATATAGATATGTATATATATGTACATATATGTATATATATGTATATATATATATCTATATATATATATATATATATATATATATATAGATATATATATATATATATATATATATATATATATATATATATATATATATATAGATATATATCTATCTATCTATCTATCTATCTATATATATGTATATATATCAGACAATGAGAGTCTCTCGCCAAAGAGACCTCCCAAATACCTACACTTGCCCAGCTCTAATCTACCTAAACAAACTGGGATACATAAGCAAACTGAATTGATTACACTTGTCCCTATTCTAACTCTATAACAATTTTATTGTGACTAGTTACATTTGGGAAGGCCCAATTGTCCTGCCTTAGCGAACAAACTAACAATCTATTGCCCTAGATTAATTTGGAATCAAGAAATTTGTCTTAACATCAAAATTCTACAGATATGAGGAATTTTACATGGCCACCTTGTGAAACTAAAGAAATGAAATTTCCTAGGGAAAGATGATCCTGCATTAGACAGTGGAAATCCTTAGCATTTGATGATAAGTTAGAAATCATGGTGGGTATCTTTCTAAAACTAGTGACTCATAGACCTCTTGAGTATATTCCAATATATTCAAGACATGAAAGAGAATAACCGAAGATAATAAAGACATGAAAGAGAAGTTATCATACAAGAAACAATGATAGTGATATTAGATATTGAAATTTGCATTAAAACTCCTTAACTATACTCAAACTATTGTAGAAGAATTCATTTCATCATTGTGGAAAAATATTTATATCAAAGATTGCAAATAAAATTCTAAACCTGATACAAATCCACAATTATATAGAGTGTGCAGATCCAATTAGCAGTCAACCTCATTGGCAGCTACGACTACGTAATGCACAACTCCAGTTGACAGTCTCTTAGCTTCCTAAAGTCAATGTTGTACAATCTTACCCAACAATCACTAGTTTGTTGCTCGAATGTTTCTCGAGTTTCTTGATGTTTTTTTGCTAACATTGTCTTGTCGTGAGTGTCTTCTTTGTCTCTAGGTACATCAGGTTTAGGAGCAACTTCTCAGCAATACATGTATCATGGCCTCCAAGAGAGCTGGATCAAAAGACACATTTGAAATCAGTACTGGGGATGTGGTTGAACAGGGGTCTATGAGCTTGCCCGTGTACATAGACACACACATGTTCATCGAGAAAGACATCAAGATCACATGGCAGGACATCAATGCTATTTTCTCCGGCAGCTTTGAGGAGAATCTGGAGGACTGACAAGTCCATGTGAACATCCATAAGTCAGGATTGTACAAGGTTGCATGCAGCTTTTCCGTGTTCTCATACGTAAATGTGATCCACTGGATTGTATCACAAACTGATCCAGAGATGATGATACTGAGCAGTGTTAGTAGAGCAAATATTGCTTCCTTCAGGACAAAATATTATCAACAGATGTATCATTTACCATTGTCGGTGATCAGGATGGATGCACCGTTCTACACTTCCAACAGCAACACAAATACAAGAGACATCTTGAAGTGGTGGGTAAAGGAGCCAGCAAAGTTCAGGACGATACCCAACCAAATATACAGGAGAAAGACACTCAGGAAGGCTTACCAATTTGTGGTCATCTACGCTTGCCGATTGTATGGCTAAGGGAGTACAAATACCATCCCACAGAGTTGGTTTGCTATGTTGGATCAACTGAAAAGTGAAGGCAAACATTTCAATTGGCCTGACATGTTCGCTCTCCATTTGAAAGTGCATGTATCCAATGCCCAGAGTCCGCCAAGGATCAATAAGAAATATTATTCATGTCTGCATACTTACTCGATGCAATATGTGCCCGTAAATAGTTTCTTGGAATGGGTTGGGCATGGACACCTTTAGAGATTGTTGTGTATGTATATTTCAAGTTTCTATAAGACTGCAACTATCATGGAGTAATGGCTAGAATATCTGACCATTTAATCGCCCCTTTGTACACGATGATATTTGAACACGATCTTCCTTGCATGTCCTAGGAAACAATGGAGGCATTGTTGAACATTGCAGATTGGTATGCCTTACTTGATGCCACCTTCATCAAGATGTACATCGCGGAGAAAGATTTGCATGTGTTGTCGAGGTTTTCCACAGACGAACTGGTCATGGAGGAGGTTGCATACCACATCTCGACAAGGTTATCAGCTAGATTAAACAGGAAGAAGAAGGCACCATGGTCTACGCTTCCTGTGTGAATTGGGTTGTATGTGATCAGGAGTTTGAGAAATGCAGATGCCGAGGTCAGGGACTTAAAGAAGTTTAATTTTGGCACCAAGAGTTTCAATCCATACAATCCAACTAGTTTATGTGAGGACCACTGTGTGAGAGTGTACTATTCTTGGATCCATGGGGTGTGTCATTGGCCATAGGAAGACCCATCGAGATATTGTTATATCTCCTCTAGGGTCAATGAATCAGTCAGCATGGCAGTGAATGGCTAGAAGCACTCACGGTTGCAACACCACAGGGAGTAGCAACAATAGCAACAACAAGCAGCAAACGTGTGCAAGACAAAGGCAAGAGGAATATTGTTGAAAGCACAGAGACAGAGCAAAGCTACAAGTTTAAGGAAGACCCAATTATGTAAAATTTATCTTTGGAGATAGATGCAAAGAGGCAATAACATGAAAAGAGGATAGCGGAAAGAAAGAAGGAGAAGCAAACGTGGAATATGTAGAAAGGAAGTTGCAGGAAGTCCAGTAGAAGCTCAAAGAAGAACAAGAGTTTCGCAAAAGAGAGAAGGAAGTGCAGCATGAGCATCTACTGGAACATGAGCAAGAATAGGAGGAAGTGCAAGACACATAAACAATGCAAACTACACCGATACAGGTTGAAGACTCTGAACCAGCAGCAGATGAGGAATAGGGTGAGCAACCATAGGAACAGGAACTTGCTCCGCATGATGAACTGGTAGTAGAACAGATGGACATGGAGATGGAGAAGCTTGAATAGGATTAGGACATTGACCTAATGCCAAAATCAATCGATGTCACCCCACAAGCTTCACCAGCTCCAACGGTAGAGCAAGTCCCAAGTGAGCAAGGGCATACCATCCTCCTTGAGGAAAATCTGGGAGTGGATGTGTACAACATACCCTTTGATGAGTCACAACACAAAGTTTTACAAGCATGTAGAGTGCACACCCCAGATGAACATGCATCACCTGCATACTTTGAAGAACGGGTGATTGTGTTAGATGTACAAAGACATCCAGCCGCCTTGGCTGATGCTACAATGGATTAGGCTGAAGCCACAAGCTCGAGTGCTAAATTCTTGATAGAAAAAAAATGATCACATGGCTAAGGAGTTGCAAGCAACCAAGAAAAGAGAGGAACAATCAATAGGATCCGCAAGCACAGGGATGAAGAAACCCATACCCTTTGAAGTATTGGATCTTGAGACAGTCATGTGGAGACTGTATGATAGGTTCATCACTGTGCACAAGGTAGTTGTCCATCTACATGGTTATCAGCAACACTACACCAAGATAACACGAACACTCACAGATATACATACTACAGTTGATCATGTACATACATGGAAATGAGGTACAAGAGAGCCCCACTTCAATTGCACAAGATGATGAAGTCGTAGGTAGAGTTGGAAAAAGCACGCATCTAGATTCTGATCCGAAAATATGAGGAACTCCCACCGCTCATCACCAGTGTTGAGGCTTGCACAATTGTATAGGAGTTTGGATGTCATTGTGAGGAATTATTGGCACCCCATTGATTGGTATGTTCATTGAGGCCAAAGAGAAGAACCAATTCAGATTGGAGCTCGATGCGTACTTTGATCAGTTGATGCTTATGGCCACCAATGCAGATTTTCAATTCAACACATATAACATGTGTATGTACATCTTCGGTCAGGCCTTGCTCAGGACTAAGTTGCACATGTGACAGAACAATTTGGACAAAGTTTCCAAATGATTTAGACAAAGTTTCCAAATCGGTATACCCAGAAGCAATGGAGGAAAGAGTTCGTTTCCATAAGGACATCACCAAAGAGTACGTGGACACCATTTCACACTACCAAGCATGGCATCAGTTCGTCACCAAGGATCGTGGAGAGGAGGTTGATGATCTGGTATTTCCATAGCCGTCCGAGTCTTAGTGTTGCCTTGTCTAGCTGATTGAAGCCAATTTTGTCCCACATGGGTATATGTGGAAAATGTATCATTTTTGTAAACATGATGTAAAGTGAAATTCCAATATCATTAATGGAATGCAAACAGTCATATGTAATGGAAAAGAGTTATGTAATGAAGTTGAAGAGTCATGAGGGTAGTCCAAGAGTTACAAAGGGGAATGGCAAGGGTCACCCCACCCTTTGTTACAAATAGAACCTCATAACCCATAGAATAGGATTTTGGGAGCCAAGTGTTTGGTAGACATTGCTTAGAGAGGGCTTGGAGAGTATTGTGATGAGCCTTGGCTTCTCCACAATGTAGAGCGAGTACCTCTGTTTGGAGGATCAGGTGGTGTTGACTGTAACTTTCCACTATTAGGGCTAGTGGCTATCATGGTTGTATGTATCGATGGAACTTTCACTTTATATAACATAATAGATCCAACATGTTACATGCATATGTTGTTATTGTAGTTCATTTATTCTAGTTACTTTAGCAATGTATGTAGTTGTAACTTGCGCATTGATGTATGTACTATTCCGTATGTGATTGTATGAATCTCATTGAGGCATGTTGTTGATTTAACTCATCACTTTGGATTGTCGACTATTCTACTTTCCAGTTTGCGATGCCATTCAGCTTGTGTTTTCCTTTTAGGATGCGTACTATCATAGGTTTCTATGGGGCACACTTCCTTTTCCCTTCGTGTGTTAGAACCTCCCTCACATATCTCTCTTGAACCGTTGCAAGGTCACACACTTCCTTCCGACAGGGATATGTTGCTTACCTCTATGCGCTATCACAGTCAAGGCATAGCTTTACTACCCACTGTTGGGACTCCTACTTGAAACGGTTTAAAGTCTAGTTGGTACTTCTTACCGGGGAGATCCCATGACATGTTGGCAGGTCCACTAGCGTCAACATTTTTGGTGCTAGAAGGAGGGACAGATGACAAGTTTAGTCCTCAAAGTCTATTTTGAATCTTCACACATTTATCATGTCTTATGTTACACTTCGTCCTCTGAGATGTATGTCTTATGGAAATGACTTTGAAATCTCAGAGGAGTTCTGCAATATCTTGTCATAGAACACATATGAAGGTGAAGGTGGAACAACTTGGCAGAGGCATACTCTTGCCTTTTCCAATCTATGTGACAACCTTGAAATCCGTGAGGATTACGTGATATGGATGATGTTCGCATTCACGCTTTGTGGGCATCCATTGCAATGGCTTGTCACATTGCCCGAAAAATCTATTCACTCATTTGGTCACTTTGATAGATATTTAGCCAATGCTTTCCATAAGTTTGACCATCAAGCACTCAATAAAAAAATTCTCGAATTATGGAAATCCCCTGATGAATCCTTGGTTCAATTCTAGGATCACTTTCATAATCTTGCATTTAAATTCCCAGAGGATGAAATTTATTGGAAATTTCTTCGTGAAATATTTCATTACCTTATTCACATATATGAAAATCCACAAGTGTTAAAATCATTCAAACCTATCCCATCATACCTCGGTGTTAGAGTTTATAAATCCAAGGTAGACACGGTTTTTGTCACAAGTGATTGTCCGTTGTCATCTCATCAAACAGCTTTGGCCCCGTAGCGTGAGGTAGGAGAAGGTGCGCGTCGATATGTTGAACTATCACATCCTCCCAGCCCACCTACTCTTGATTTCTGTGCATATTCGGCTAGAAAGACTATTGGTTGTCACGTGGACTTGTTTCCTCAACCTCCGTCCCCACGTTTTGTTGATCCTCCAGATTGTACTGTGTTGTGTTCTCTCGTTCTAGACTCCATATTTGTTGTTCATGAGGATCAAGTTGTCGACAGATTTGGTGTTGAGAAACCAACCTGTGCTATCATTTATGATGAGTATGTGTGGGAATCTGAAGAAGAACCCACGGTGAAGGATGACCTCCTTCTTTCTGCACCTCAGACAATTTTCCATGACATCTTTGGTGATTCTGCCATCGTTAATTGTCCATGTGATCATTCATTCCTGAATACATCTACTTTTGATTATTCACAGGATACATGGATGTCAGTCTGTCATTTCATAGCAAAGAGGACACATTTGTATTTGCAAATCCACTCAATATTTCATTTGTCATTTTCGGAAAGGAAGAGGGTGAAAATTCTTGCTTCTCATCAACCCTTCTCTACGATTCATCAGATCATGAGGATTCTGATGAACATATCGAATTTTCTAATCATGGTTGTCGTGATATATGTTCTCCTTCATTCGATCACGATGATTATCCATTCATTGTTGACCTTTCTAAACCACCTGTCTTCGATGATCTAGCTATTGATGAATTGGAAACCCCACAAGATGTCAAGGCACTTCAGCCTAAGCTGATGAGTATGTCAGGTCCTCACTTTCTTGAGGCCTATTCCACTTCAGATCAAAATCTATTGAAACACCCAAGGCTCCTCATCACTCTCTTGTTTACATTGAATATCAATCTAGTTAACAGAATTCACATCCTCCACCTGAATCACATGATCCTATCACTCATGCATTGGATGAGTCATACACAACGAGCACTCTTGCTAAACATAAGTTATCTTTCTTTCTCATGTTTTCTTTTTTGTCAAGGTCAAAAGGGCATACATGCTTATCATCTACATGTAGTGTGACGCATAACCATGATATGTCTGCAAAATACTTGTCTTGTGCTTTTATTATTTTCTTTTCTGTGGATATTTTTAAACTCGGAATATGTTGGTCTTCACTGTTATATCTTTCTTGTTTGTTGGTTTACACATTTATATTTCTCGTAAACCACTCCTTCACCAACATAGGTCAACCAATGTGCCGATGGCTGCATTGGAAATATCACTGTATGTGAAGAAACCCATGCACTATTTAGTTTAGGAGTAGTAGTAGTGTTTGTTTTCTTGTTTTGCTTTGTTTGCATGCTTTCTTTGTTTACTTTATTTGCATTGCTTGTTTTCTTTCTTTGTCTTCTCGCTTTTCTTTCACTTACTTTTGTCCTTTTCTTTCTTATTTTTTTGTTTGTTTTGCACCCATAGGTTTAGTTTGCATGAAACTATTTGTGGCTCTCGAGACAAGCAAGGTAAAGTACAAGAGGACTTGTACAACTATCAACACATGGTTATCTGTTGTCCCCTCTCTTTATGAAAGAGATTGTTGTCTTCAATCGATGATACCCTAAAGGAAAATACATTCTATTTAGAGTGAGTCTCGGTGAAAACACAACGCTTGCACTTTTAACTAGTACTTCCTACTCTAATTGATTCTTTTGGTTTATCCCTTGTCAGCTCAGTCAAGTAGAGTAAGGTGAGGGGAAAAACCTTAACAAGTATTGTCAGAGGTATATATAAAATACTTATCTGAAGGGACAACCTATTATGCTCTCAATAAGTTGGGATCCCTCTTCTGCCTTTGAAATAAATAAGTGCCTATGCACAGTTCTTTGAAAAATGAAAAATGAAAAAAATAAATAAGGTGAAAGAAGAGAAAGGCTTCCTGCATAGAGAGGTGATGCTAGTAACTCCGCTAGGGTAGTGACTAGGCTCACTAGTAGTGAAGAGATGCTTTTGTCCTTGCGTGACTCCACCGGGGTACTGTCCAAGCTTGCCGGCAGTGGAGCAACACCAGAGATGAAACTAAGACTCTGACATCTTTATTACCTGTACACCAATATACCCCTCATCCCCAATCAAATAACTGACTTGACTTGGCTTGGTATGTGTGCTGACCGATCAAGAGAATGGTAGGGACTATATCTTTAACTCAATTTGGGTGTTGAATCCATGGTGATTGAAGAATCGAACAATAATTCCTAAGGAGTTATACTTGATTTTCATGAACAATGTCCATACAAAGAGCTGGAGTTCTACTAGTGTGTCGCCAATGTTGTAGCAACTACAACCACCCTCCCAAATTTTTCCTTCGCTTTGTTTTGGAGCCTCCCTCCTCGAAATCATCACAGCTATCCTACATTGATCAGGTACTTGTGTTTATTTGTTTTCATTTTCCACCTAAAAACTTGTGTTCACTCACTTGTCTCATCGGTCAACCACAAGCATATTTAACACTTGGTTCACATCTGGTCAATTGGTTGTCAGGAAAAATTGCACAAACCTGAAGCGCAGTTTGTCTTCCCCTCAGAAATTATGTAGAGTAGCCCAACAGTTTCCCTGCACTCAGAAATTGCGTAGAGTAGGCCAACCAACCTTGCTTTGGGAATTGTGCGGAGCAGGCCAACCTGCACTGCTCTCCAAGGATGTGCAAAGCAGCCCAAGCTAGCTATATTGCTCTCCGAAAATGCGCAAAACTGGCCAACTGCATTGCTCTCTAGAAATGCATAGTTTGAGCCAACAACACTGCTCTCTAGAAATGTGCAGAGCAACCCAGAATCAATGCTCTAGAAAATTGTACAGAGCTTGCCAGCTAGCCAAGGCCACTCAGCCCAGAAACAATGCAGAAGTTTTCCCTCAGTGGTTGTTCGTCGCATGTACCGGTAGGTTTTCTGGTTCCCTCCAAAACTATGCAATCTTGCCTTGGATGCCAGGCAGATTTTCCCGAAAAAACAAAAAATCAAAAGTCTAAAAATCATCCCTACATTTTTGGGATCTATTTTTAGCAGTAGGACATACATGCAAATTCAATTTTAGAAACTCCCCGCCAAGTGTCACTTTTTCCTAGATTTGTGGCATGCACGTCATAAACCCTAATTTCACCAAATCTATGTAAACAATGCCTCATATCTCATTCTTCACATTCGATCTTTGAGCTCTGGCATTCCTGAGGCATATAGGAACCTTTGGCGTAGTCGGCGCAACTTTTCTAGCTAAGTGTTGATTTTCATGCCTTCTGTTGCTTTTTCTATCGCTTTTTAGCTTTTGGCTTATATGAGCAATGTTTCCTTTGTTTTATTGAACGCCCATTGGCATTTTAATGTATTTTAGCTTGTATAATTGATGTTTGAATGTTTTCATTACCTTTCCTTAATTTCGCATGCATAACACTATTTATGCACTCAAATTCGTCATTGTAGTGACTCGCTTCATGAGCTTCTTGGTTTTTCCGTTTGACTGATTTTTGCACTTGCTTGAATTGTATGCATGTTTATTCACTCAGATCTGCACCAGCTTTGCACACACACTTAGTCCTTCACATTTTCAGGTTGCCATTGGGCATATCCGGGTTGTCTTGGGTGCCATCTTGTATCTCCCGCATGCTTTGCACATTCCTAGCAGTCAAGGCTCTGCCTTGCCTCCAGGAATTGCATAGAGGATGCCCACCCTAGCTCCCATTTGTGCAATCCTAGGAGTCAGTGCCTAGTCCTACCCACTAGAATTGCACAATGCGCAGTTCCATCCAGCAACCCAGCTTGACTGTTTTGTGCATTGCGCAATTTCAGTCAGCACTCAGCCTCACCGGAACTGTGCATTGCAAAAATCCAATCAACAGTCAGCCTCACTGGTAGTTGAGACTGCGCAATGCACAGTTCCAGCTGACAGTCTCCCAGCTTCCCAAGTTCAATGATGCACAATCATTCCCAGTAGTCACCAATTTGTTTCCCGAATGTTTCTCGAGTTTCTTGATGTTTTTAGCTAACATTGTCTTTCCGTGAGTATCTTCTCTATCTCCAGGTACCACAGGTTTTTGAGCAGCTTCTCAGTAGTACTTGTATCATGGCCTCCAAGAGAGTTGTATCAAAAGATAGTTGAAATAGGTATTGGGGATGTGGTTGAACAGGGGTCTATGAGCTCGGCCATGTACACAGACACACACATGTTCATCAAGAAAGGAATCAAGATCACATGGCAAGACATCAACACTATTTTCTCAAGCAACTTTGAGGAGAATCTGGAGGACTGAAAAGTCTATGTCAAACATCCATAAGTCAGGATTGTATAAGGTTGCATGTAGGTTTCCTGTTTTCCCATGCACATATGTGATCTACTGGATTGTCTCACACACTGATCCCAAGACAATTATACTGAGCAGTGTCAGTGGAGCAAATCTTGCTTGCTTCAAGATGAAAGATTATCAACAAATGCATCATTTACCACTACCGGTGAGTAGGATGGATGCATCGTTCTACACCCCCAACAGTAGCATGAATACAAGAGACATATTGAAGCAATGGTTAAAGGAGCCAACAAAGTTCAGGATGACAGCAAACCAGATATATAGGATGAAGACACTTAGGAAGGCTTACCAATTCATGGTCATTGTCACATGCCACTTGTATGGCTAAGGGAGTATAGATACCTTCCTACAGAGTTGGGTTGCTATGTTGGATCAGTTAGCAAGTGAAGGAAAACCTTTTAATTAGTCTAACATGTTGGCTCTCTATTTGAAAGTGCACATATCTAATTCTTGGAGTCTGCCCAAGGATCAGTAAGCAAGATTCTTCATGTCTGCCTACCTGCTCGATGCAATATGTGCTCGTCAAGAGTTTCTAGCATGGGTTGGGCATGGACACCATCAGAGAGTGTTGTGAACGTATATTGAAAATTGCTCTCAGACTACAGCTACCATGGAGTAATGGCTAGAATATCTGACCATTTCATCGCCCCTCTATACATGATGATATTTGAACAAGATCTGCCCTACATGTCCCAGGAAGCAATGGAGGTGTTGCTGAACACTATAGATTGGTACACCTCACCCGATGACACCTTCATCGAGATGTATAATGTGGAGAAATCGCTACATGTGTTGTCGAGGTTTTCCATGGATAAGTTGGTCATGTAGGATGTTGCATACCACATCTCGATAGGGTTATCGGCTGGATTGCATAGGAAGAAGAAGCCACCATGGCCTACATTTCCTGTGCGAATTAGGTTGTACGCAATCGGGAGTTTGACATAAGAAGATGTTGGGGTCAAGGACTTTAAGAAGTTTAAGTTTGGCACTAAGAGTTTCAATCCGTAAGTTCCACATGGTTTATGCAGGGACCACTTTGCGAGTGTACTATTATTGGATTCACAGGGTGTGTCATTGGCTAGAGGAAGACCCATGGAGATATTGTTATAACTCTTCTAGGCTCAATGAACCAGTCAGCATGTCAGTAGAGTGGCTAGCAGCACTCAAGGAAAAAACACCATAGGGAGAAACAACAATAGTAATAGCAATCAACAATCCTATGCAAGACAAAGGCAAGAGGAAGATTGTTGAAAGCATAGAAATGTAGAAAAGTTGCAATTTTAAGGAAGATCCTATTGTGGAAAAGGTAGCTTTGGAGATAGATGCAAAGAGGCAATAGCACGACAGGAGGATAGCGCAAAGAAAGAGGGAGAAGCTAAGGCTGGAAGATGCGGAGAATATAAGGCTGGAAGATGCAAAAAGGAAGTTGCAAGAAGTCTAGCAAAAGCTCAAAGAAGGACACGATTTGCACAGAAGAGAGAAGGAAGTGCATCATGAGCATGGACAATAATAGAAACAGGAACAGGAGGAATTGCAAGGCGGACAGACAACGGAAACTGTGCTGATACAGTTTGAGGACTCTGAACTAGCAACAAATGAGGAACAGGGTAAGTAGCTGCAAGAACAGGAACTTGCTTCGTAGGATGAAGCGGTAGTAGAAAAAATGGAGATGGAGATGGAGCAACTTGAACAGGATCAGGACACCGACCTCATGCCAAAAGCAACCAAGGTCACCCCACAGGCTTCACCACTTCCAACTGAAGAACAAGTCCGAAGTGAGCAAGGGGATACCATCCTCCTTGAGTACAATCCAGGAGAAGATGTGTACAACATAGCCTTTGATGAGTCACAACACAAAGTTGTACAAGCACGTAGAGCGCACACCCCGGATGAACATACATCACCTGCGCACTTTTAAGAATGGGTGATTGTGTCATATGTACGAAGATGTCTAGCCACCTTGGCCAATGCTACAAAGGCTTATTCCGAAGCCACAAGCTCGAGTGTTAAATTCTTGATAGTAGAAAATGAGTGCATGGCTAAGGAGTTGCACGCATCCAGGCAGAGAGACGAACAAAAAACAGGATCCTCCAAAGTAGAGATGAAGAAATCCATGCTTGCTGAAGTATCAGCTCTTGAGATAGTCATGCAGAGACTGTATGACAGGTTTGTCACCATGCATAAGGCACTGAACCAAGCATTAGGGGGTTTTTGAGGTCTAAAATTGGCCTCCTAAGGAAATTATAAAATAATACTGGAAATAATAAAATAAGATTAGATTACATCATCAAATTTTAGAGGGAAAAAAAAAAAAAAAACTATTTTTTCAACTTATCTCCCTATGGGTTTACTCAAATTATGAGCGGGAACACTTATTTGATGCATAATTTGATTATTCATCCAAGGTGTACCCATGTTGGATACTTGGGATGGACCCTGCTACATGAAAAACGAGGAATACATGAAAAAATGTGATTGCAATCATGTTTTTCATGTATTTCTCATTTTTCGTGTGGCAGAGTCCATCGAAAGTATGCAACATGGGTACTCCTTGGATGAGGAATTAAATTTTTCATCCAACGAGTTGTCCCGCTTGAAATTTGAGTAAACACTTAGGAAGATAAGTTGAAAATACGAGTTGAAAAAGTAGTTTTATTATTTTATTATTTTTTAATCCTTTTACTTTTTTACTCCAAAAATTGTGAATTCTCCCCCTGGTTGACATCATCATCTGGAATCCTAATGGTTCTTATAAAGTTTATTTGGTTGTACATTTTTCTTAGGAGGCCCATTTTATACCTCAAAAGTCCCCCAATGATAGCGTGAACACTCACAAATTTATATGTCGTAGTTGATCATGTACAAACATGTAAAATGAGTTACAAAGGAGCCCCACTTCACTCGCACAAGATGATGAAGCCTCAGGTAGAGTTGGACAAAGCACGCATCCAGATTCTGATCCAAAACTATGAGGAACTCTCACCGCTCATCACCAGTGTTTAGGCTTTGTATGCACGATTGTATAACAGTTTGGATGTCGTGGTGAGGAAGTATGGCACCCCATCAATTGGTATGCTCACCAAGGCCAAAGAGAAGAAACAAGTTACACTAGAGCTCTATGCATACTTATATTAGTTGATGCTCATGGCCACCAGTGAAAATGTGCAATTCAGCGCAGATAACATGCAGATGTACATCGTCAATCCTACCTTGCTCAGGACTAAGCTGCACATGTTACAAGACGAGTTCGACATTGGTTCCAAATCATTATACTTGGAAGCAATGGAGGCAAGAGTTTGTTTCTAGAAGGACATCCTCAAAGAGTACACAGACACCATTGCACACTACCAAGCATGGAATCAGCTCATCACCGAGGATCACGGAGAGGAGGTTGATGAGTTGGTCTTTCCATAACCGTCTGAATCTTAGTGTTGTCTTGTCTGGCTAGCTCAAGCCAATTTTGTCCCACAAGGCTATATGTGGAAAATGTATCATTTTTGTAAACATGATGTAAAGTGAAATTCCAAGTGTCATTAGTGGAATGCAAATAGTCATATGTAATATAAAAGAGTTATGTAACGAAGTTGAAGAGTCATGAGGGTAGTCCAAGAGTCACAAAGGGGAATGTCAAGGGTCTCCCCACACTTTGTTATAAGTGGAACCTCATAACTCATAGAACATGATTTTGGGAGCCAAGCATTTGCTAGGCATTGCTTAGAGAGGGCTTGGAGAGTATAGTGACGGACCTTGGCTTCTCCATAGTGTAGAGCGAGTACGTCTCTTTGGAGGAGCAGGCGGTGTTGACTATAACATTCCACTATTGGGGCTAGTGGTTGTCATGGTTGTATGTATGGATGAACCTTTCACTTTATATAATATAACAGAGCCATCACGTTTCATGCATATGTTTTTATTGTAGTTTGACTATCCTTATTACTTTAGAAATGTATGTAATTTTAACGTACGCATTGATGTATGGACTATTCTATATGTGATTGTATGAATCTCATTGACGCGTGTTGTTGATTTAACTCATCACTTTGGATTCTCGACTATTCTGCTTTCTAGTTTGTGATGTCATTCAACTCATCTTTTCCTTTCAGGTTGCGTACTATTACAGCCTTCTAAGGGGCACACTTCCTTTTCCCTCTATCTGTTAGAACCTCCCCATACATCTCCCCTGACTCGCTGCAAGGGCACACACTTGCTTTCGACAGGGATATCTTGCTTACCTCTGTGCACTATCGCAATCAAGGCATAGCTTTACTACCCATTGTTGGGACTCCCACTCCAAACGGTCTTAGGTCTAGTTGGGACTTCTTACCAGGGAGATCCCTTGACATGTTGGAGGGTCCTGTTATCACCCTAAGAAACTCTCCTAGGTTGTCTATCAGAGATGCTTAGGAACATTACAAACTCAATGAAAAGTTGGATAAATGGTGGATGAATGAAAGAAATGCTGCATATTCAAGCCAGATAACCACTTCTACTATGCTTAACCCCAGACATGGGAGAACACCCCCAAACTACAAGGCTTTTAACCACCAATTACTCACAGTTTTAAAGAAAATGTGATGATGGAGAACACTGATCACACCAGCATATGCACAGGACCCTGTGATGGCCAGCTGCAACCAGTTAAAAGGTCTGTAAATATGTTTTCTAATACACAGATAGAAACCTGCAAAAAAATTCAATGATACATGCTAAATCCTAACACAGAGGTGGGATGACAGCCCCTCTAATGCTAAACATTAACAGCACATTAATAAATGAAAAATAGGTACAGCTTGGAACAAGAAGAAGAAGTGGATAGTGAGCAATTAACAACAAAAGAAGAAGCTTGCATTAGCTGAAAATGAAGACCAGGCGCTGCAGGTATCACAACAATTACAATCTCCAAAAGTTGAACCTTACAGCAAAATAACACTCATCAACCTCTCACATTCTGTTTCTGGGTATATATGGATGTAAATTACAAAATATCTCTGCTACTAAGCGTGGAGGGGTCATAATGGACCACCAACCACATTTACATTCAGATATGGGTTGATGATACATTCCGTTGATTTTAATGGACAAAATCAGCCTTTTTAGATAGTCTGATGTCCTTCTCTGGCAGCTGGAGTGAATTATGGATTAAATTCCATGCCTGATAAATGCTCTTCACTGCTCGAGGCAGTCCTTTTTGTCCTTCGGCCATCCTGTCTTGAATGAGGTAGTTCAAGCATTAATCCGTAGTGTACAGGTAGCTGATGGCTATTGTCCCTCGGGAGTTCAAGACAGTCAACGGAGTTAAGGTTTCATGGCGGAAGAATGAGCAGGCCGGGATTAAATCTCAGCCGTTGGATCGTGTGGATCAATGGCAGTGATCTATCGGAGGAATAAATCAGGAGGAAATGGGCGGGGACAATCGTCAGCCGTCGGATCATATGGATCAACGGTGGAGATTGCACCGGAAGGAGATATCAGGAGACATATGCGCGAGAGCAACAAGGGCCGTCAGATCTGGATGCGCTAGATCCGACGGTGATCGCTATTGGGAGGTGCGCACAGGTTAACAGCCGGGGATCGTACAGGACAACGGTTTTGCACGGCGGGCGGTTTTCCTGCACCACTTTCGGCACGACGGCAGTTTTCGTATCGCGAGGCGAGATATAATCAAACTATGACACGTGGCCACCCAAAACCACTCCCCCGTGGGTTATCGCATGCGAAGGTTGCGCGATTGGGGGAAGCGTCAACTATCTGATCTGTGATGGATGGCTGGATGACAGGGAACAAGCGCGAAGTTTAACGCGTGGGCTAGGGTGACGGGGACCGTTGGATAAAGGCAATCAACAGTGGAGATTAAGAAATCGACGAAGGGGCGAGGAAGGGCAGAGGGTTATAATTTTTATTATATGTGCAACCACTATATAATCCACAAATTCGAAGTTTTAGCCTTTGCGCCCGGGACCAAAGGGAAAAGGGGTAAACAAGGTTCTAAAAGAGAGCACAGAGTTATATGCTTGGGTCCTATGGTGACTCAGAGCTTAGCGCTCGGGGCTTTAAAAACACAGGCTTACACAGCGAAACAAAGGAGAACAAGAATGTTTAAATGGGGAACAAAGAGGTTTCGGTGAAAAAGAAATAGAGAAGGCAGGGCTATGGAGTTACAATAAGAACGAGGGAGAAAAGGAAACCAACAACTGTGAGCACCTTAGCAACCAAAACCAGCATTGTCCAATATGATTTTAACCTTTAAACATTGAAACTGTAGCAGAGCTAACAGGTCCAACACCGTCAACAAGGTCAATGGGTTTCTTTATGGGGATCTACTTGTTATGGTTTACTTCGTGAGCATTACTGTGGTTCCTCTCATGGGCATGTTCCCACCTCATATGCTAGAAGTAGTCCACATTATCTGTCTTTTTCTTTGCATCATCTACATTCTAGTCCTAATTTGGTTTGAACACTTATGCCCAAGTCATAGGAGGTCCGATGCGAGATTATAGAGATGCTCTTAAGGGTGTTATATGTGGCAATAATATTGGGACCTTGAACGACAGGAACCACTTCGTTTTCGACAATTATAGCACAAATGGATTAACTCTTTCAACATCTCGCAGTCATTCAAAGATATCAGTTTCAGATGTTGTCACTTATGGTGGAAGTTCTTAGGATGTTGGTGTTATTGTTGTTGTGAATGAACTAGGTTGGGTGGGTAGTGGCGTTGGTTCATGGTCTATTATGTATACACCAGTTTGGGTGGATGGTGATTCTAGTGCACATCTCGGTGGTGCTAGGGTGACAGACTTTTCCTTCATCGTTTCCATAATTTCTGATCTCTACTTTCTGGTCTAACAGTGCGATTAGGTGACTCTCATTTATTTGTGCGTGTTTTTCTATCGGGTAGTTGTCATCATCCTATACGTGTCATTTTGTGGATGTGCTTGGGAGTTGGGCAAATATACCCATTACCATTTGTTTTGGTATCCATGCACTTTTGATCAGACGACCCTACCTACATGCGGTTTTTTTAATTGGGGTGGCAAAGGGAACATCTCAGGCTCTGCACACTATGGGAATTTTATTCCCATTCTCTAACATTCACCCGATTTGGTGATCCTGATAGTTTGAATTTTCTTGATCCTCCATATTTCTCACATGTGGATGGATTTTTCCGTTTTTGTTCTGGTCCCATTTTGGACTTTTTTTTTGTATTTCTAAATAAATAAGGACCCTCGATCTTGATAACCTTCTGGGGTGTTGGTGACTGGTGTTGATTGACCTGCCTGGGGTGGTGACTAGGATTTATTTTGGCTACATGAAGGGATTTCTAGCATATTTGGAAATTGACATATCAATACACGAGGCATTTCTTTGTGCCACTTTAGAGGCAGAGCACGTAATGGGTGGGGGCTCTTGACCTCCATCAGATGCCACGTGGTGCATGCATGCACATGCCACATGGCCCCCATACTAGCATCCATGTTTTCTCTCAACGCATGCATCAAATGTATCAACTCTGGATGGTGATCCACTTTTCCATCTCCCACGGCCTCAATGGGTATATCGACATAGGAACATCAAAATAGTTGAGGTGCCTAAACTGCTCAGTTTCAACTATGATGTGCTCTTGGACCTAGTCCAGAGTCTGTAGAACTGCACTCATGTTGGAAGGTGGGTGTTCTTCGAGGCTCGATAGTTGGATATGGAGGCATGGGTATTCACACAATGGAATCCCATTTTGGGCTACACTCCTAAGGTTAGTCATCTTTTGAATCAACGGTATAGCTTTCACCTCCTCCACCATGCAGATGCAAAGAAGATCATAGGGACTCCATGTGTGTGGGGTAGATGTTTCTTACAACTTAATCGATGGTATGTTGGATTTAACCTCGTCAGAGATATCCCTAAGAACAAATACATTTGGGTGAAGCTTCCTAGTTTTCCACTGGAGTTCTAGACCAGATCGGCCCTCGAAGTGATCAGAAACACTGCGGGTAAATTTATATACATGGATCTGAGGGTGTTGGGGGCTCGGGACAAGCAGATCACTTGGATTTTGGTGGAGGTGGATTATGTGGGCAGATAGACGATGGAGATGATATTTGAATGGGGACCCATACGCTTTATACAACATGTTGACTATTTGGGTGTCCCATTCCGGTGCTTATTATGTCACAAGACAGGCCTTCTTCTGCATAAATTCCCTCGGTGTCACCTACATTCTTGGGACAAACTGCAGGATGATCACTGCAACACTAGCAGGCCGGAATTTGAGGACTCCATGGCTGAGACGGGATCGGGCCAATGTACCTCATCTAATGCTCCTACTCAATATTTGAAAATTTTTACATCTACCTCTTCTCGGTCTTATTATTCTTCTCATGAGGAGGAATTAATTCCTCCCCATGGCCTTTACTCTGCCTTGGTGCATCTTAATCCTTCCTCGACTCGTTCTGACCTCCCCTCTACATCTCTCACTCTGTAAGATGTTTTTATCTTGCCTCCTTCTGATCGTTCTGAGAACATTCGAGAGCCAACACAGACTCTTGTTCCTGACTCTACTCTTATCCCATCCTCGTTGGACCATCTCTCCTCTCCTCCACTACCATTGCCTCCTCCTTCTCCACATAATTCGATGGATAGTGACCCCGAATTTCTTAAAGCTAATCCATCCATGGACCTTTTGGCTCTCACTGTTCACAAAGGCTCATCTCGAATTCCACCCCCTTTGGTCAGTCCTGCATCTGCTAAAAATATCACTACTTGTCGTAAGGGTAATGGTCGGGGCATAAAACTAAAGCGGGGAGGGTCTAGGAAAAGATTAAACCTTGATGACAGTAGTCTGCATGACATTCCTGTCCTTGGCTCTTCTCTTGGGGCCCTTAGAGATTCTATTGCCCCCATGGATGGACCTCCATGACTATCCTATCCCTCAACATGCGCGGCCTGGGGGACACCAAAAAAAAGACTCTCTCCGCCACTTATTACACACTACTCGTCCATCTGTAATTCTTCTCCAGGAGACCATGGTTGACTTTGTTAGGTCCCTTGAATATTTTGGGTTTATCTATCCTCAGTGGTGCATATTGGCCACAAACCCTTGTGGTTTATCAGGGGGTTTTGTGGTACTATGGGATCCCTACTGGGTCAATTTTTGTACCTATAGATTTTTTGCAGGCATTTTACTGTCCGGAAGTATTAGGGGTTTTATGGAGTGAGTCCACATTTGGAATATATATGCCCCTTATGCTGACAGGCGTGTTTTTTTGGAGAGGGTTTGTACTTTTAATATTCTAAATATTGGGTCATTGATAATTGCAGGAGATTTTAACATGATATTGTCTAGGAATGAAGTTTGGGGATCCAATGGATAGATGGATCCACTATCTGATTTTCTCTATACCCTTTTTTATGAGAATTATCTGGTTGATATATGTCCGACTCCACTGGTTCCCACATGGAACAATGGTAGGGGAGGGCTGGAATATATTGGTAAGCGTCTGGATCATTTCATGGTCCATCAGAGCCTGGTCGAGTGTCTAGGAAATTTTCAGTCATCTAGGACCATTTCCCTATTATCTTGCAGTGACAGTAGGAGGAGAAGCGGCAGGGGATCCATTTTAAGTTCAATAGGATATGGCTGGAGGATGCAGACTTCATAAATGTGGTAAGGGAGACATGGTCCTCTAGTTGTAGGTCTTCGGGACAATCAACAATGGAGTTCATTTCTACACAACTGTCCACTCTGAGGAGTCAAGTCTACATTTTCCATTGTAGGAAAAAGGCCCTACTAGGTGCCAAACTTAAAGCCATTGTTGCAGAGATTCAAATTCTATCTGTTTGTTTCTTGGGGGGGACAACCTTCTCTGGAATCCATTAATAGAATTCGACAACTAGAGCAGAGGAGGAAACATATTTTATTGATTCAAGAACAATCATGGCGATTAAAGATTCCCGCCATATGGATACGGGTTGGTGATTGAAATACAAAATTATTCCATAAATTTGTAAACCAAAGACACAATACTAATGTAATATGGGGCATCAAGGGAGAGGATGTCACTTATAAATTTTCAGATGGTGATATACGAAAATAAGTGATGAGATTCTTTGGTGGACTTTATATGGCTAACCCTAATGCTCATATTGAGGACCAGTTATGGGCAGTCAAGAAATTTCTTGGTTATGTTTGATCAAGATGCTAACGAACATCTATATCAGCCGGTCACTTTGGATGACATTCTCTCTCTATTAAAATCCTTCTCAAAGGATAGATGCCCAAACCTAGATGGTTGAACTATAGAACTCTTCATATACTTTTTTGATCTCATGGGGGTTGTTACTCTAGACTTGGTGGAAGAATCCCAGATGGAGCGCCACATATTGGGCTCTATAAAATCCACTTTCATCGTCCTCATCCTGAAGGTTAGTGTCCTTGAGTCTTTTTCAGACTTCAGGCCTATATCTCTGTGTAATGTTATATATAAGATTATTAGAAGCTGATAGCGAAAAGAATCAAAGGCACACTCTCTACCTTTATATTGGATGAGCAATTTGGATTCCTTCATGGTAGATCCATTCATGATGCCATTGCAATTTCCCATGAGTGTATACACACAATTCAGACAAAAAAGACTAAAGTTGTTGTGATGAAGATAGATCTAAAAAGAGCATATGATTGTGTAGACTGGGAGCTGCTTCGGATCATTCTGACTAAGATTGGCTTGGATATTTGGATCATGGAATGTGTTACAAATGTTTGGATTGTTGTCATTATAAATGGATATCCCACTGATTTTTTCTTGTCTCATAGGGGTCTTCGTCAGGGATGCTATTTATCTCCCTTACTTTTCATTCTGGTTATGGATGGTTTTAGCAGGAAGATATCTTCAACCAGGGACTTGGGCACATTTCAGGGTTTGAGGATGACTCCTCACATTACTATCACACATCTATTGTTTTTTGACGACATCCTGACTTTTGGCATGATATTGCGGGATCAATGGGCGACCCTTCACCATATTTTCCAGAGATATGGATGGGCTTCGGGCCTCTTCCTCAATGGTATGAAATCCTACTTATATTTTTCGAATGGTAATCCCACTGACATTACACATATAGCAGACATGTTTGGCATGGGCACAAGACTATTATAGGATGGCTATACATACTTGGGTTTTAGACTAAAACTAACCCGCAACAAAAGGGAGGACTGGATGTGGTTGTTGTTGAAATTTGACAAAAAATTGGGGGTTTGGACGAATCGCTACTTATCTCTGGGAGGTAGGTACACGCTTGTGAAATCTGTTTTGCAACAACTTGCGATTTACTGGATGCATCTCTTTGTTTTTCCTGCTCACATTTTCTCTCAGATAAAATCTTGACTTGCCCATTTCATGTGGTCAGGATCTGGGTCGGATAGTAAATATCATCTCACTGCATGGGATTCCATCACTAAACCTAAATACTCTGATGGATGGGGTATATTGGACACTAAGTATTTTGGATGCTCACTACTCATGAATTCTTTTTGGCAAGCTCTTTTAAGTGGTGGTATATGTGGTCGCATCATTGTTGGGAAATACCTTAGACACAAACATATAAAATTTTAGATAAAAATTCAGCAGATTGGTATCAAGCGGGGGTCCTACATCTGGACAAGCTTCCCAATGTGGTTTCTACTGTGGGTGCAATGGAATTTTGGTAGGGGAAACAAGATTGTTATTGGTTTTGATCATGTTTCTGTTTACATGCATCCACATAGCTGTCACATGACACGGTAGTGGCCCTTCAGCACAAGGGCTTCTTTCACCTCGACCAGACTATACACGGCTGGAAAGGTAATATCCCTACTTGGAAGTCAGCATCTCAGATTGGATTGGAGGGAGTCATTGCTGAAGAATGGAACCAATACATTCAAAACCTCATGCAAGCGTGATTATGTGGGAATCCAGAGGGAGACTACATTACATGGGATGGCATCACCCGAAATGGATCAATTGTTGTTGCAGATAACTATGATTTTATCACTCGACATCAATTGGGGGCCCTCACAAAATCATGGTTTGAGGCTATCTGGTGCATTAAAGTGCCCCTTAAGATCACTCTTTTTGCATGGCTTGCCTAGAAAAACAAAATCTTGACCTGGGACAACCTCTGCAAAAGAGGTTACGAGGGCCCTAGTAGATGTTCTCTTTGTGGTCTTGATATTGAAAATGTGTGTCATCTATTTTTTCTTTGCAGGTTTGCATCTCAGGTATGGTCTCATATCCTCACACATTATGGGCTTCCTGTACACAACTTCACATCCATAGAAAATTGTTTGAAATGGGGACTGTCGGGAAGGGGAATAAGACCCTACATCCCTCTACTGGTGATTTGGGAGATCTGGAAATCCCACAACCATGTTATTTTTCGTGGCAGGTTTCACAACACTCACTAGACCATATCCAAGATATTGGCATGGCTTGACTTCATGGCACCTGCCCCATCTAAAGAACGGGATTTGTTGAGGCACCTTGTTCGTAATCAGATCTCTTTTCCATCCGGTTTTTTTGATGGGGCAGAGAAGAATGGGAGATGTGGTTGTGGAGTTGTTTTATACATTGATGCAGTTGTTTCCTACAGGATACACTGGTACAAGGGTATGGGCACCAATACCCGTGCCGAATTGGTGGCTCTTTGGGGACTCCTCTGGTTCGTTGCTGAGAAACAGGTTTCAGTCATTCACATCTACGGGGATTTGAAAACCATTGTTGATGGGTTTTCTGGCAGATCACATTTCAACCCTCCTGAGTTAAGATACTGGAGGACATGTACTAGTGAGCTACTTAGCATATTCCAACATTACAACATACAACACATATTCCGCGAATCAAACTCTATGGTTGATCTCTTATCAAAGCGAGGGTTGTTGGATGAGGAGGGATATATGCTTGTTTCTTTTCTTCATGGTGATGCACAAGGGGAGGACATATTTTCTCTTCCTTAAATGAATATTTTGTCTATGCTCAACTCATATTGTCATCTTCTCGTTTCTGTTCCTTTTTGGTACTATTTGGTCACTTTTGGTTGTTAAAAGGTTTCTGGTATATCTTTCGATATCTACCTCTTTTTGTAGTATGCTTCTGTACTCACTATGTTTGGTTATATCGGGATGATGGTCTCATTGCAGCTGAATTATGAACTTTTGAATATGTCATGCACAATGTAAATTGAATTATCTCTAATAAAATTCAGTTATGTATTTTCTTTTGAAAATAAAAAAAGATAATAAATAAATAAATAAATAAAATAAAATAAAAATGATTACAGAAAGCAAAGAAATGTACATAAACTGAGAAAGAAATAAGTTTTGCACATAAGTGAATCATCTAGTAAATTTTTGGTCTTCAATCAACCAAGTGACCCCAAATCCTCTAGTAATTTCTTGGTCTTAGTCAATAAAGTGACACATTGAACTCACAAGATACTCAACTATAGGCCATAACAAATCCAACAATTGTGGAAAACAAAGAAATGTACATAGACTGAGAAGGAAATAAGTTTTGCACAAGGGTGATTCATCTACTAATTTCTTGGTCCTCAGTCAATAAAGTGACTCATTGAACTCCCAAGATGGTCATCTATAGGGCATAACAAATCCAACCTTGTTTTTTTTTAACGTTGTCATTTTATGTTAATTGAATGTTAAATTTCTTCTTTCTTTAATACAACTACATTTTAAATATAGAAAACATGGTTAATAAACTAGACATTTTATATGCTTAGTGTTTTAATTATTTAAAAAAAACTAGAATAATTTATATACAGCTTGAGTGGGCTTAATGGTTAAGAGCATGTCTTCCCTCCTAAGAGGTCACAGTTTCAAAACCAAAGGGGGGTAGAGTATGTATACCTTCGTAGACATAGCAGTCAAATCGGTGCACGGAAGTGGGTCTCTTGTCCCACAAACAAGGGGGTCTTATACACAAATTTGGTGTTTCTCCCTTTCTAAGGGAAAGCCAACCAAGAGCCAATGATATTTTAAGACAAACATCCTCCCCTCTTGTAGCTTTCTGAGGGGAAGCCAACCAAGAGCCATTGATATTTCAAGACAAACATCCTCTTCTTGTAACCTTGAACCACAAATATCAATCTTCGTGTTCACTTTATGAAAATTTGTTCTCGAAGCCCTCCACTTTCCTGCATAGCCAAATGTCACATGCTTTAGAGTCATCTTAATATGCTCTCTTTGGAATAATTTAGCAATTGATTTTAGAAGTCAATTAATTTCACCTGGGTTAATCAATTTTCTTAAATACTTTTAAATCTACACTCAAGATAAAAATGACTCGTTGAAATTGACTCATTTACATCCACAAACTTAAAGTGACTCGTTGAAATTGACTCATTTACATTCACAAACTTAAAGCTAAACTTTATGTAGCACTGAGCAGACATCCGTCCCTCAGCCCCTGACTGGGAGCTCATGCAATGTACCCTGTAATCCGTATTTCCAGCTCATCCTGTTCTCGGCTGTCAGAATATCCGCATCATATTTTCAGTGGTGGAGGAAAAACTCTTTCTGCAATGGTTTATCCTAGTGAAGAAAACAGTGAGGGCTATATATACACATATATATACACATTTTTCAAATATATACGCACTTCTCCTCGTTACATAGAGTGCCGGATTACTGCAACGCACGAGGCAAGGCTACGCAGCTTGCTATTTTACTGCCCAAAATCAATGTGACTGCTCTCAGAAATGGTAAACCAATGGGCTACGTGGGAATATTGGGATGGATTCGGAGGCACTGACTTTGATTTCCAAAACCCACAAGCGACAGTCAACAAAACCATTCCAAGTCTTCTTTTTTTGCAACATTTATTCGTTTCTATGTTGAAAACACCAATAGCTCCTGCCTCCACTTTCCTCGCCATTCTTCAAAACTATATTATTAAAATTGGTCTATCTTATATAACATAGATGTAATTTTTAATAAGTAACCATCATACCAGAACTATTTTAACAATGCATCTATTTACTGGTTACAAAGCACTGTTAACACATTCATTAACAAGTCATCAAATATTTGTACTAGTATTTATTTTTTGAGTTTTAATAGAGCTACCTTCCATTGTAGAAATAACTTGCCACCAGAAATTTGGGATCAACATTTTCATAATCATAACATGTAAATAGTAGTGACCTAAGAAACCCAATGGTTACATACTACATCCTTTGTAGCCACATCATTCAAGCCATTGAGGTTAAGCCATGCTAAAACTAGCTAGACTCCATCTTTCTCTCAGAAATTGTACGAATTGTCAAAACTTTATTTATTATAAATCAAACACATTCCAACATAAGTTACATTTCCAAAGAGTGATGTCGGAGCATCAGCCCATAGCCAGTGATTTTAGATTAGACTCAAAGGGGTCGAGAAATTTCCTCAATTGTAATTTTTATAAAATTAGGAAATTTTATGTAGATATAAGTGTCCACACCCTAATACAATATGGACTTTTAATTTGTTTTGGTGAGCTGGTATTATGGCTAAATGGGCTTTTGTAAAAATAACAAATGCCCATCTAAGGTGTTAGGCAATTTTAGGCTATTGGACACATGTCTCATTTGTCTTAATCTGTTGAGATCTTTCTTGACAAGTAGGAAGATATACATATATACAATTTGGAGCTTGATTTAAGGAGGGAGTGCATAGCTCAAGAAGCTCGAGAAGAGCAACTCTGAGAGCTCGGGTTGTAGGCCCATGAAACTTCTGTAAATACACAGTTCTATGAAGTTAAATGAAATCAAAGGGGTTTTTTTATTTGTTTGTTTACTCTATATGTTTTCACTCTCTTTCTAACCTGTGAATTGTCGGATGAATTATAATAATAGTCCCATGCTCTCTATTTTCATCGCTTTTCTGAATGTATGGTGTAGTTACGTCTAAAATGAAAGGGGATACAACCAAATTGGCATTAAATCATCCTATGTGTAAACCCTGATATGAGAAAATATGTCATGAGTTCTTGGGCGAGAATCATGGGTTTGAAGAACTACCCAAAGATAGGGGTGTGTTTTATCCAGTGGCCCACTAAACAAGCAACATGTTGAACTCGAGCAGCGACAGTTGTAACTAAAGGTTCGAGGCTCCATAATTGTAGGTAGAAAATACCAAAATAATTTGAGGTTTTCCAAATCCCCCCACACCCCCTCGCTCTCATCTCTAGAATAAAATTATGCATCAGGATAGAAGTTCTAGATTTCATGTTTCGAAACTAATTGTTGAAAAATGAAGCAAGAAATTGTCAATTTGATTTTGCCTTGATTAAATTGAGAAAATTCAAATTTCCACATTAGCAAACAACTTGGATACAAGTAACTTTTGTGACATGGCTTGTGTCACCTAATTTACTCAATAAATTCGAGTTGGAGGAGTTAGAGTTCAGTTAAACATGTTTGATTGCTAATTTGTAGCAATCAAAGTCAGTTATCTCAAGTTGTTTTCAGTTAAATGATTTCCAACTGTTGGAGGAACTAGTAGAAGCTCATTTGTGAAGTGGGACTTCAGTCAAACTCAATGATAATCCAGTTAACTGATCAATCAACCCAAAATAGCTAGTGCATGCATAGAATTTGAATTACCCAGTTGAGGTGGAGATTCCAAGGCAGTGTAACATTAGTTGTAGACTATTATGGAGTGTACAGTTGTTGCATGCAACCTGATGATCAACCTAAGGAATTACGCAATCCATTTTGGAGAAATTCCTAAATAATAGGGGCCTAATTTCTCAAGGAATTGCGCAAGGAAATAGCGGCTCAAGCAGAGGCTGAAATTGAATAGGTCTGGGTCAGAGCTTCTTAGTGACAAGAGAGATAGGCTATGCACTTGCAAGTTGTGCTCAGTTGAGCAAAGAAATTGTAATACATCTATATTCATCAGATTAATGCAAGCAGGCATTGGGGTTTTTATCATTTTTCTTTCCCCAGGAAAAATACTATTTGCATGTGTGTGATTTCTTATTGCGTGTCTGAGATTTTTGCTCTAAATTTTGAATAATGTCCGCAAATCAGTAAAGTAGGTTTTTATCTTGTGATTTTGATCAAAACTTCATAAGCAGTTGCAAATCTACATCGTAATTTCTACACCAATGATTACATCCATAGTCTAGGCGTCTCAGCCAAAGTTTGAAACCGTAAGATTAAAGATCAAAGGATATTGCATTAGTAGGGACCAGGGAAATATTTGTTTTGGGTGAGATGAGATAACTTAGCAATATTGGGGTTTAAATTATAAACTGAAACCTCGAGGGGGAACCATGATTGTGAAACCTTGCCGGCCTCCCTCCCTCCCTACCTAATTGACCTCAAGAGTCACCCACCTTGTAATCCATGGGGATTGTGGATTTCGTCTAGTCATTCCCTATCATTGGATCATTTTCGTGAGTACACAAGAACCTCAAGGGCATAACCACAATTGCAGAAACCCCCCTGCTAACATAAGGGGTACCCACCTCCCCCCCCACAATACACACCAGTCATTGACTTTCCATTTAATCAAGGTCATTGATTTGGAAAGATGCCAAAGGGATGGAACACCTAGTCGCTTGCAAGACCAACACATTAAGGAAAACACATTATTCATGGTTTTCTTTTGAGAGCACAATTGTTCATTTGGTTGTAAGGCTTAAATATCGACTCCCACCAATTAGAGTAGAGATAAGCCTTGGTGTATCCAATCGGTATCAGGGATACTCTAGAGCAACCACGTGAGCTACATCAAGTGGTATAAGAGTGAAAGTTTCACTCCTTGTGAATAAAGAAAAAAGGAAGTGGCCATAAGAAAACTATAGGAAACAAAGAATTTAGAAGGATTGCTCGTGAATGAGAGCAAGCTAAAGAATCAAAGATTTGTAGCTAGTGAGGGAAAGGAGGTTGCTCATAAAGGTGATACAGAATCAAGGTTGTTGAGAGAACCAGAAGCAAAAGAAGAGATTTCAACCAAAGATAGGAAATGTTCACAACTGCTAAGTAGAGGAGAAATGCCCATAGCATCAGAAAAGAGATTGTTGATTTATGTTGTCAAACTAATTATGTGTATGCAAGAAATGATGGTTGTGAATATGGAAAACTTCCAAAAAAATTTAAGAAAGAGGATAGCTAGTGCCAAAGTAAAAAGAAACCAAAACAGAGACTGAAGAAGGATTAGAATAGAATGGAGAGATATACCAGCTAAGAAGCAAAGCTAGAAGAATTGTTGAAAGCAAGGAATGCAAAAAGTTGAAAATATCAATATGAAGAGACTTGGTAGGTAAATTGTTCTTATGTTTCTTTTATTTTAATATGGTTAAGGAGGTTGGTGATTGTAGGTAGTAGTAGGAGAAAAAAAAGGAGAACTATGAAAAATAAACCTCATAAGGGAGAAGTTGCAGCAGAGAGGAAAAAGTGTTCTATTTGGGGTTGGGAGAGATCAGAGGATAAAGGAATTCCTCAAGAGAAGGGTGAAGAACATAAGTGAGTTTCTTGATAGGTGAGTAGAGTGCAACAACCAAAGGAGCCGATAAAGCTTGAGAGGTTCCATAGGAGGTGAACCTGTGATACCAAAAGACCAAGCCCTAAGGAGAGAAGCTTGGTGAGTTGTCTTATGGAGGCTTCTTTGCAGTTCACAGTGAACATGGAGAAGCTCATAGATAAGGAAAAAGAGATTGTCATTGATGGTCATGTTAAGGGTTTAGTTGAAAGCTACAAGAGAATGTAGAAAGATGCCAAAGTAGAAGGAATCAAAAGAAGGAAGATGAGACAAGAGGAACTTGATAGGGAGATGGCTGAGTTAAAAGAGATACTAAGTGTGATAAACACGATGCTACAAGAGAGGGAGAAACAAGACCATAGATGTGGCCGGGATCTGAAGAAAAAGATCCAATGGTCTGTTAGGAAGTTATATACTAGGAAGTTGAGAAGGAATTTAAGGCACCTGTTGAGAAATGGAGAAATCAGGGCAGTTGAGTATGGAGAGGAAGAAGTTCACCATTATGAACCAAACCAAGGAGAATACCTTAGAAAATAAAATGAGGAAAATGTTAAGGAGAGATTTATTGAGAGTCTCATGAATTGTATGAAGAGTCCAAACCAACAAAAGGAGTTATTAATAGAAGATGTGGTGATAGAGGGACCAAATGGGGCTAGAAAGCCTTATGATTTTAATATTGATGTATTGTGTATGGTTGTAGGTCACAAGGATGAAAAATAATGACAATCATCTATAGCTATCAAAATGACAGAAGAGAATGGAGAGATACCTTTCCAAAGCATGGAATGAATGCATAATTTAAAATGTGTCATAAAAGAAGATCAAAAAACACTGGACCTCATTAAGGCAACCAAAAGGAGATCCATACGTACCAGGAGGAATTGGTGATGAAGGCAACAGAAGAGGCTAGATGGCCTCATGTTTTTAAAACTAATGAATTGTATGTGAATTCAGGGTTTGCAAGTCAAAAGCATGGAAAGATTTTGCAAAAGAAAGAAAAAGGTGGAGGAACTGCTTCTAAAAAATAGAGGCAAGAAGAAATAATATTTTTTCATGAGAATAAACAAGCAAAGAGATCCTTGCAACTAACTAACAAGGGTTGCCAAAACAACAAATGAGAATGAGTTGGCTAGTAGCCATGGTAAAGGTGAAGGGAAACTATTTAAAGATGTTACAAAAGTAAACAAAGTTGAGGGACAACCACTAGGAGTTGTTATAAAGAAAAGTGCAAATGAGGAGGACAAAATCATAAGAGAGAAGGGACATCATCCTACTACAATGTTGTATATAGAAGATTAATCGAACAAACCAATATTTGAGAAACATTGCATGAAGGATGAAAACTTTCAAGGTAGCCAAAGGAAGGATCAAGGAGACAAAATGCAGTAGTTAGAGGCAATGCTCATGAACTTCGATGAAGAAAATGAATCTTAATTTAAAATAGAGAAATTGTTTGTTCTCCAAATTAACTGTGTGATTGCAAGTGAGACAAATAGAAGGTCTCATGAGGATGAAATTTTATCTCATTCAAAGAAAGGAGAGGAGAAGCAAGAAGAAACATAGTGCCTAAAGCATCTATTTACTTTGTTTATTTTTATAAAGCTCAGAACATAATGACATCATGGATTGCAAGAAAAGGACAATAAATGTTGTCATTCTAAGGAGAAAGAGGGGCACATGAGACAAATTTGTCTCATCATATTGAAATTTTACTTCATGGAGCGTGAATTTTTATTAAGAGAAGTTGCAATGGGTAGCAATGGAGGATGACCAATAATTACCAAACAATGAGATTGTTGTAACAAATTCACTTCATGTGTAAATGATGGAAGTCTATCTTCCTTAGAGCAGTCATGGGAAAGACTATCAAATTTCCAATGAAGAATGGAAATGGGAAGCCATGAAGTTCTTGGAGAAACTGTTGCAAATAAAGATTGAGTTTGAGAAATTGTGGATGTTGGTACTTGAGAAGATGTTTGATGATGAAATGGAAACTAGGGCCATAAATTGTTTAAATTCAAAATTTCAACCACACTTGAGTAGTATTAATAGAATGTCATTGTAACAGAATAAGTTGGACCTGGAGACTGAAGAGATGTGGATGTTGATGGTACCTAAGAAGTGGTGTAACAAGAAAGAAGAAACAATCAGCTACAAAAACTAGTTGATTGTTAGAGACAACATCAACCAAGCAAAGAAACAACAATCTAAAACATGGGATTCTGGAAAGACAAAGATAACATCAGGAAAACTAAGCAAGTAAGCCAATGACCAACAATAGCACAAGGTCTAGGATCCTAGAGGATTTAGCAAACCAAAGCCTATGACCAGGAGGTCATACAATTTTCCACTCGGGGAGTCTAATGTTGGAGCATCAACACCTAGTCAGTCATTTTAAATCAGACCCAAGGGGTCCATGAAATTATCCAAATGGAAAGAAATTATCTCAATTATAATTTGTATAAAATTAAGAAATTTCATGTAGTTACAAGTATCCAAACCATAGAAGAATCTAGATTGTGAGTTTTTTTTGGTGAGTTGATATTATGGCCAAATAGGCCTTTGTAAAAATAACAAATGTCCAACTAACGTGTTAGGAAGTCTTATGCCATTGGACAAATGTCCCATTTGTCTTGTTCTATTAAGATATTTATTCACTAGTAGGAAACTATACATATGTATAGTTAGGAGCTCGATTGAAGGAGGGGGTGAAAAGCTCAAGAAGCTTGAGAAGGGAAACTCTGAGAGCTCTGTAAATACATCATTTTGGGAAGTTAAATGAAATTAGGGTTTTTTTTCTTATTTGTTTGTCTACTTTGTATGTTCCCACTTTCTCTCTGGCCTTTGAATTTTTGGACGAATTATAATCACATTCACATGCTCTTTAGTTTCATCGATTGTTTGAAATGGTGACGCACTTATGTCTAAAATCAAAGGGGATATAGCAAAATCAACATTAAATATTCTTGTGTAAATATCGATACCCAAAAGTCTATCATGAGATCTTGAGCTAGAATTTCCAATCCGAAGAACTACCCAGAGACAGGGGCGTGTTTTATCGAATAGCCCAATAAACAAGCCACTTATTGAACTCGAGTAACCATAGTTGTAAATAAAGGCTAGAGGCTCCATAGTCATAGGTAGAAAATAACAAAATAATTTTAGGTTTTGCGGATCCCCTTACTCCCAACACCAAAACAAAATTGTATGTTTGGATATAAGTTCTGGATTTTGTGTTTCAAAACCAACGATTACATCCACAAGGTAGACATCTCAACCAAAGTTCAGAATCGAAAGATCGAAGGTCAAGGGATATTGTAGTCATAGGGACCAAGGAAAGAAAAAAGTTTGAGCAAGACAAGAGGACTGGGCAGAATATATATTCTAAGTTGGTAGAATATATATATACTATTGGAAAAACTATGGGTTGTCAAACCTTGTCCATGATCAATTGGCTATTTTACCTAAATTTTATTTTGACTGTTATTTTTATTTTTATTTTTTTAATGTAATTTGACTAAGTCAAAATGTTTACATAACAAGACAAGACATGACATTGCAACATCTCTTCCATGCTAAACTAGTGGGCACATCTCAGTGCAACTAAAAACTTTTGTACCTAATCCCATATGTGTATGGTAAATTTGGGTATGATTATTGAGCCTTCATTGGTAGATGAATCCTTTAAACATATATCGCAACCATTCAATGAAGTGTATCATGTCAAAATATGAATTTGGGGCAGGTGATCAACCTTTGGTTAGTTTTAAGTTCAAATCTAGTCTTTCACTAAATTAGCATAATTTTAGTGGAATCAATGACATACATATCGATAAGTGCCCATCTTTAAACTCTAACAACGATCCTTAACAAAGAGTAAAACTGTAAGACTATCATATTTTCATTAAATTAACATAACTTTTAGTGAAATCAAATACATATAAATCGATAGGTCCCCACCCTGAAACTCAATCTTCATCCTTGAAGAAGAATAAAAGCGCAAGATTGTCGTAGATAATATGTACAATTATACCATTTTATGATGTGTAGGGTTGTTACATTGTTAGTGGTTTACATTGGACACTAGTTTTTCTTATGGTATTTATACAATGGATGCTTAGTTAAATGATTTTTTTTGTCCATTTTAAAGTGTCTTACATAGATGGCTTCGCTAAATTGACCAAAGTGATAACACATATGGATTTAGTGTTGGTTTTCCAAGTAAAGGGTTTTCAAGGTGAATATTAATGTTTGTGTCTTTTGTTGAGATTCTCATTAAAGTTGTTACAATTACAAAATCTTATTGCTACATTAAAGATAAGAGTAAGAGTAGGATAACACTATCACAAGGATGGTGGACCCCTCTACAAAGGACCCAACTAGATCCATATACATGAGTATATTCCATTCCTTATTTATGCCCTAAAATATATAGGGAGACCAAAAACCAATGTAGGTAAGGTTAAAGGAAGATAATCTTGATTTAAGCATGGAAGATAGGTTATAGGAAGATAGTCTTGATTTAAGAATGGAAGAGAGGTTAAAGGAAGATAATGTTGATTTAAGCATGGTAGATTTAGAAAAATAACCTTGTTTAAGCATTCTCTTAAAATGAACCACCAAATTTGCCTTCAAAAAGTTATGATAATACCGAAAGTGGAACATCATACTAAGAGGAAGGCACATGAGAAAGCAGAAATTGAAATAAATCAAAAGCACTAAAATAAGTGGAACTTGCATGCTTACCAGCTTACATCTTCTTCAAAACTAATGACATAAATACATGAATGAGGAAGTTAATTCTTACTATGAACAAAGTTAATAAGCTACCAAATATTGTGAGTTACTCCATGTTTTTATATTTGTGATGCAATGTGGTAACATTATACTGCGATCTTTAAAACTCATGAGTATTTTCCATTAGTATGGATCAAAACGTTGAGAAATTTATAAGTGAAATGTATGTATGTTGCATTATATCTTCACAATATATTATGTAATCATGTTTTGTGATAATAATGGGATAAATATTGATATGTAAACTGTTGTGAATATTCTATGGGGTAGTTTGTCATAAAAAAATATAATAAAATTATATTTAAAAATCCAAAATTTACATTATCAATGTTTACTTCTCTTCATATTTTTGGATCTATACATTATTGTTTAGTATGCATGCATGCAAATTATAATTATGCAGAAAATAGAGAAAATAAAAAAAAAATGACAAAACATGATTGCACTAGAGATAATCTGGGAAAACCTTTAGGGAAAAGCGTAGTTAGATGGTGAGGTCACTCTGCTCTCTTTCTCGAAATAGAAAATGGTTGTGAGTATAAAGAATTAAGGCCTATGGCCCGTGGGCTACTATAGTGCACAAATCCTCTCTGTGTGATCTCCCCCTATCCCTCTCAGCTATTCTTTTCATATATGGAACAAATGCACTCGAAAATAATGGAACCACTTTTACTCCTAGTGGCCTGGTTATAACAGAGTCTAATATCCAATTAGTGGTTAGGTTTAACTCCTTCAACTCTTAACTAGAGTTACAATATGGACTCTTCTAGAGTCTTCTTCATCGTGATCACATGGCTAGCCACTTTTCCATGAATAATGGGGGTTGACGTTGCATCCTCTTGAATTATGGCGGTCTAAACAAGAAGGTCAACTTCCAAGTGGCACAACCTTTGCATACAAACTCCAATTCCTTGTACAAATATCAATCCTTCATTCTAACTGGATCGCTTAGCTGTAAAATTCTCTTTATCTATGGGAAGAATCTTGGTGGTAATATATCATTCATGAGACTAAAAGAAACTAACAAAAACTTGTTAGCAAAGTCTAAGAATGAAAATTGATCCTGACAATGCTTTGACAACATCGAGGCCCAGTGAATAACTGAAAGAACATTGCCATTGGAATCTTGCCTTTGTAATTGTACACTAGAAAACTTATCTAATTGAAAGAATAAGAACATATCAACTAGAATAGATTAGTACCTAAAAGACTTGGTGGCCTTATAATTTCTCAATTAATCATTAACAATATCAGATAGGTACTGACTGTAGTCAAATATGATGAAGGAATTTTTAGCAGCTGAAATAGAAGATAAAAACCTTAGTATGACTTCATCTATTGCTTGGGAATGTTCATATCCTAGCAAACAACAAATCATTGAAATTATCTATATAGATATCTTCGATAAAATATTTGAAGAAAATGATAGATTGTGTTCTAGTAATGAAGCATTTAGAGGTAACAAGGATGAAACAACTACATATTTTCCATCCAAGCTTAATTCATGATACAATTGCCTAAGCAAATCTTCACTTAAAGGTTTGACCTCATTAGCCATTATAAGATCTAGCATTTGCAAAATAGATTTAGGGTTCGTGAAGAACAACACAGACCTAATGTTTGACATTATTTCATGTTTGCTTGGAAGATATCTAGTGGAACACAAAGTGAGAAACTCGAGAAATGGGTGAGTTTGGGGTATGATAAATTGGGCCAAGTAAGACTCCCACACTAATGAGATATGTTGCAAATGTTGAAAGCCCATGCTCAAAGCTCATAGAAATTGAATTCGCATTGGGCTTCATGAACGTCAACCTCTTGGTCAATCAAAGGAAACTCATCAAAGTTAGCAGAGGTTTTGGGTGAGAGTTTAACAACTTTTCCCTTCATGTCTACAATTTACAAATTGAAATGTAATGGAAAGACAAATAGAATTACTAGTTGAAAATTTGAAGCAAAAATTTGAAATAGCAATAGGTGGTGAGCTCCTATATAGTTCTTCGTGGGTTTAATAGTACAAATGAATTGACAATGTGTTTTCTCAAAACCTATATTTTGAATAAGGACAAAATGCAGCTTCCCCTCCTTCCCCCCTCTTCTTTGGCAATTGAACATATCTTCAGACATGTAGGCTTTTTTAACATGATGAATGAGACAAAGATCTTTATGTCATTTAACAAAAGCATTCACATTGCATAACGAGAGCAGAGTGCGTGTGACAAGGAGTGAAAGATGGAAAAGTCCTATGACAAGTAACAAGGAATTTATTGTCATGTTGGCTAGAATTAAATATGTTAGTTGATAGATGATAGAAGCAATTTTGGCATTGTAAAGTTGAAACTAAATAATAAATTAAAGTTGGAGCTAAGGAATAAAAATGTACATAAATTAAGAAAGAAATTTTTTTTACACATAGTAAATCCTCTAATAGTTTCTTGGTCTCCGGTCAATACAATGGACCCATTGGGCTCTCAAGAAACTCATTCTCTAAACTACAAAAACTCCAACCTCGTCGTTTTCTTAATATTGTTGCTAATATTAATTGAATGCTAAATTTCTAAGTTGCATGAAACTTTGACCAGGGATTCGTTTCCGGCCAGAAACGAAACGAAAACGAGGAAATTCATACGATACCATCTGGAAACTCGTTTCTGGCTGTACTGGCCCATTTCACGCTGAGGAAACTTGGCTTGTATGGCCAGTTTCCAAGCCGTACGACAGAGTTTCCAGTTAACAATTGACGTTTTCTTTTATTTATTTTTTAATTTTTTCGCTTCTAATTTTTTATTAGGTGACTAAAATATCTTCTGGATGCTTCTAGATGCCTCTCAAGTTATAAAAAATATCATTTTTTTTAGTGGGGCAGCATAATGTTCAAGCCTATGGCCCTAGTGTTGATATGCAGTTCATGGTACATTCTCCTTTATTTTTCTTTTTTTTTTCTCTGTAAATGCTAATTCTATTAAGAAAGTGAAAAAATATGTACAGTAAGGTTAAGTCCTCAGAGGAGGCCTAAGCCAGTCCTCAGCCAGAAAAACAGGGATTTTACAATTTAGCCCTTCAGTCAAAATTACAATGTAGTCCTGCTGACTAGATTTAGCATACTTACAATTTTCTTGGCCTGCATTGACGGCCAGTACAAAAAAACCTCCGGCATAATCATATGAAAGAGTAGACCAGTCATCAACCACTAACTTCCGACTCAAAACCATAAGAACAAAAAAACAAAACGTATGAGCAAGAGAGCCTCCCGGCAAGAAGTTACTGTGCTCAACCGACATGTCCTGGCAAAGGTGGCGTGTCCTCCTTTTCCTGGCTGGTGGAGGCAAGCCAGGTAACGAAACCATCTTCATCCAGAACTGGTTCGCCATCCGGATGAGTAACCAGGTGCAGAACTCCGGAATTTCGTTGAGAGGGTCCGCAAATTAAAACGTCTTCCTGAGCTGGAGTCGGTTGCTGAGTCTGTTCCGGAGCCGGGGCGACTTCCTGCCTATGGTCCACATGATAAACTCGTCCTGATAGGTCCCCGAGCAAGATGCTGTCGTCTTGTGAAGGAGCGTAATCAGAAGGAGCCGAGCTAGAAGAATTACCCTCCTCTTCAGAGACAAAAACTGTGAAATTGATTGTCACAATGGGTCTATTGAGCTGACTCTGGAAGGAGAAGCTGGAGGTCTGAAATGAGTTGTTCGGATGAGACCTATCCGGTTCCGACATCGGAGATGAGGGCGGAGCAGATGTAATAGGATCAACAATCTGAGGCACAGGATAAGCACGGCCTCCTTTATTTCCTGAATTACTTCCCCTACGAGAGATGCCTCTTCTACGCAGCATGGTTGCAAGGGAAGAGAACCAATGAAGACAAATGAAATGAAGTTGACCAGGAGCAGAGAGAGCTCTGAAAATCTCAGGGCGTCTCCAGTGCCGATCAAGCAGCCAAACCCAAATGACAATGCGCCAGAACTGAGGCGACATAGCCCTATAAAACCCTGAAGCATTAATGGCATTGCGCTGATCCAAAGCCCGGAACCAGAGAGCTATCATAGTCGCCATGCTCGAAATGAATTCGAGCCAACTCCGAGGCTGCAACAGAGTTAATTCGCTCACCTTGAACCTGTTAAATCTACCTACGACCTGTACCATGCAGTCCGCCGGCCTGCCATCCATGGGGCCAGCTGTCTGTCCGTTGTGGTTTTTCATTGATAGCTGGAGGGATCACCCGCATCCGGGTACATTCTCCTTTATTTTTCATTTTCATCCTTTTACTTAAATTTTTTACATTACCATGAAATGACTTGATGTTTGAGAGTGGTTTCGCCCTCATTGGATTTCATATGGAGAAAGTAGAATTTTAGATCTCACTCAAAATCCAGCAGACTTATCTGTCTTTCAGGATTTAAGGATTGGGGGGATTGCAATGTTTCCATTGGATTTTTTCATGTACTAGGGTATGGAACTTGTATTTAATAAAGAGAACCAAGCCCTCTATGCATGGGATACTCCCAATAATCAAGAGCACGTAGGGTACTAGGGTATGGAACTTGTATTTACTCAAGAGCACTAAGGTCATTCGACTATGTAGGAGGAGACTCGCAATCAAGCATGAGACAAGAAATTAAAAATTTTGCGTGGCTGATTTTGGATTTTTCTATTTTCATTATGTGATCATTCATGAGTAAATGTGATGTAAATTTAGAGACTTATAATTTATGCATTGACAATTGACAATTTAATCATAATGTAATAAATTAGAATGTATCATGTGTACTTTATGACTGCACATATATTTTACATGTCCATCCATATATATATATATAGTTTCGGTTTCCAAAATTTGAGGGGTCACGTTTGTAACCGTGCCTGTTTCCCTTCTTTCTTTAATACAACTATCTTTTAAATATAAACAATTTTTTATTAAAAAAAAATACACGTACTTGGTTTCCTAATTAATATTAAAAAATATAAATCTCAATTATTATTAAAAAATACAATAATTTATTAGTATTCATTCCTCCACCAATTCTATATTGTGATAAATTATCAACTTTCCTACTTTACCGAAAGCAAATATATATATAGATAGATATATTCCCTTCTCTCAATGAACGTTAAAATCAGTACTAACAGTGGCTCAATACTTAATTGACTGAGGTTTTGGCTGCTTCTCAATGAACTTTAAATCAGTACTAACACTGGCTCAATAATTAATTGACTGATGTTTTGGCTGCTTCTAATAACAATGGTGTAAAGTGAAAGTTTTGAAGAATTATTTAAACCCGGCTGATTTCAACCCTTTTCACAACATCTTCATCGAATGTCCAACTTTAATATTTCAAGACAAACACCCTCTTCGTTTAGGCTTCTCAGTTTCTGCTTTTGCCCTCATCAATGCCACATAAACAGCGGTAGTATATGAAGGAAGAAAATCCAAGTCACCGGTAGGCCACACTGCACGAACATGTTTACCAGCTTTCCACCCATGTCAATCTTACCCATGTCGAATGTTAGGAGCACATCTTCGTTTATGCGATTCTTTTCGATTTGCAATAATTTTTCTCTAATTCGCAGGACAAGCCGACCAACAACTGTTGACTTTATGGTACTTTCTCCTCGACATCTTCCACTTTCCTGCAACGCCAAACAAAACTGGCCTACTATTTCTGCTATTGGGTAGTTAATGTGCAAGGTTGTATATTTTTTCCTTGCAGGGTTGTATGTGTTCACCATGGGATAATTTATTACAGTGGAATATACAGCCTGAGACAGTTACTGCCAAATGGCAAGCTAGTTGTTTTCTGCCCACTGTCACATGCTCTGGAGTGAACACTAAAATCCCGTAGTTTAAAGAGGTTACAATTTAGGTTGGAAAACAATTATAAAATTTTGCATGATTTTAGAGAAAATTACGTAGAAATTTTTTATTTTTTTTGAAAATCCTGGTTATAAAGATCAAACTTCAAGATTTTGGGTGTCTAGGGATTCGTCATGGTACTGAATTCATATCTACCATCAGAAAAATAATTTGAACACTGAAACAATCAGAGTTTTTGAAAAAAAATTGACAGGCTCTTAATCCCAGGTCAAAGTGAAATTGTGGCCTCTATAAACAAAACCTACGTAAATTTAATTATGAATTCTGAAAAAAATGAAGTCAAACAATTAACTTTATTTTTATTTATCAAATTTTAAAATATTTAGTTTTTATTTATAAAAAATTACATTTAGAATTGAGTACCAATGTGAATAAACAACTAAGCTTCAACTTCCTTGAGCACTTGTTGCATCTGCATTAACTTGGCAGACATCTGTCACTCAGCCCCTAACAATCCGTATTTCCATCTAATCTTGTTCCCCATCATACTTTGAGTGGAACAGGATAAACTTTATGATGAGAAAAATGTGTCCCTATTCTCTTCTTAGAGAAGTGGTTTATCCTAGTGAAAGAAAACAGTATACATGGGCTCCATAATCACCATGCGATGTGTCATATGTATGACACAACTTCTCTACCTAGATATTATGTTGAACTTCTTCCTCGTGCTTCCCAACTGTTGGAAAAGAGAAGGATGTGACAAAGAGACAAACTCTGCCTTGTTTTGTCCATAAGATAGTCAATTAGTCTATCATATGTTTGTCCTTAGATGTCACGTCACACAATGAAATAAGCTTGCATAAACACAGAAGACATGATATCTCAGGTAGCTCGGATCCAAAGAAGTATAGTTTCTCAGAAAGTTCGGATCCACAGAGGTATAATGCCATAGAAAATTTGGATCCTTAAAAGTATGGTTACGAAAGTATAATGCTCAGGAAACTAGCATGTCACAGAGAGAAGGTGCCACTGAAATTTGTATGCCACAAAGACTACAAAACTTGCATATCACAAAGACAAGGTGCCACTAAAATTCATATGCCACAAAGATTACAGAACTCGTATGTCATAGAGTGGAGGTGCCACTAAAATTCGTATGCCACAAAGATTACAGAACTCGCATGTCACAGAGAGAAGGTGCCATTGAAATTCGTATGCCACAAAAATTACAAAACTCATATGCCATGGAGAGAAGGTGCCACTAAAATTTGTAAGCCACAGATATTACAGAACTTGCATGTCACAAAGAGAAGGTTCCACTAAAATTCGCATTCCACAGACAAAAGATACCACAAAAAGCTCACTTTTTCTTCAAAAGAATAATCCTCATATTTCCATGCTACAGACCTGAGGTTCTCTTCCATAGATGATCATCGAATTGATTACCAAATGGTGTAGGATAGGTGACACTATATAGTTGTTTCCTGGCCCGAAAAGTTGCATTTATGAGCAAAGCCAAATTGGAGGGACTAATGACACTTTAAAAATTCAATTTTTCTTCTTTTCATAGGATCACAAAGAATATGTCTTTGTCTTTTTCTTTTGACCAAAATAAAGCATGAAGAACATGCTAGAACATAATAATAAACTGGACCTAGTTACAATTCCAACATTCCCTTTTAACTAGGGAGGTATTCATAATGACTTATCGGGATATTCTCAAGCTGAGAACTTCTACAAGAAAGGATCCAGATTGATAAGCATCAATGATGATAACTTAATCATAACCAACATTGTCAAATTACCAGGCCTTAACAAGTACGCTCTTTATCTCCACTAGATCAGAGTACAATGCTAGGAGGCACTCAATTGGACACCACCACCTCTCAAGGAACATAACCCACCTAGGTTCACCAAGATATGTCCTCACAGGACTATTTCTTGATCCCAAGGAAATTTTTTTCCACTGGACCATTCCTTACCAAGTCTATGTACTTGACTCTTACGGTGGTTAGTCCTAGTCACTATACATGACTCAAGGATGTTCATCCAAGATGCTTATCCAATCCACCAATCTCCCTATCCATGTTCATGCATTAGACTTACGATGGTCAGTGTTAACCATAGTGTGTGACACATGGAGAATAGGGTGTCCATAAATTACTCCCTCTCAATCCTAGGAGGAGATAACTACAAGCCCAAGCTTGCGTCGGAAGTACTCATACTTCCCATACATCTGCTACCTGTTCATCCATGGAGATATTTTTTATAACTTATTGGCTCCTGTCCTCACCATACTATCGAATCATAAACTAGTTTGACTTTCTGCAAAAAACCAGGTTCTCTGACAATCTTTATAGAGAATCACGATCAAATCTAGCATGTCGTCAAATAGTCCATCAAATATTTTACGGAGCCAAACTGATTCGCAACTAATTGTACCAACTGCCACATAGTTTGCCTCTGCAGTGCAATTTTTTTTTTCTTCATACTCTTCTAGGAAACCATACCAAATCCTAGCTATCAGTAGTATATCTACTCAACATTAGCACTGCCAACTCAAACGATGTATCCTCAAGTCTCAAGTTGTAGTGTAAGATCCTCCATGTCAACATTTGCTTCCAACTCACTTTGAAGTCAGTATTTCTTCACGAGTCCTTCCTTTCAAAGTTCAAGGTCGTCTTTAATTATGAAACTTCTTCAAAATATGCAGTAACTCTTCTAACTAAGGAAACCATCTTAATTTGATCCTCTCCCTCTTACTGGGAGAACCTTCAAATTACTCTCTCTTTCAACAATCACATTCTTCCATCTTCGTACTTCACTATGTTCTTTTCATTCTTTCATCTATTGTCAAGTCTTGGGTAGTTCTTATTATCGATATGCAAACTTTCTTAGGATCCTATGAAAGAACAAATATAATTGAGCAAAGTATAAAGACAATAACAATAGTAGTAAACAAGGAAAGAAGATATAGAGTACTTATCTTTTAAGAAAAGTCAGCTCCCTCTTAATCTTGGTCCTTTTATAATTTTCATCATCCTTGTCCTCACATCAACAAGATGTCATATTTGTCATTTCCAATAGCTAGGGATTCTTCTTGTCAATGGAAAATGATTAGTCCTAGGGTCTACCCCTACGGTTTTCTAATTCAAATCTTTGCTAGGGTTTTACAAACCCTAGATACTTCAATATCCAAAGTCTTCAAGACCTACCATACTTAAAATTTGCAACATACTAATATGTTAGCCATAAACCCTAGAATTGTTATTAACATACCTTCTATTCATGAGATAGAGTTCAATAATGTTTTGATCACTGAATGTCTAGCCTACAAAAACTCAATCTTCATATACAAGTAAAAGAGTAGTATCTACTATATCAATTATGTATAAATATCTTTGAGATAAATTTATACTCTAGATCTATCCAAAAATTATATGTACCTCTTAAATTGCAGAGTATGAGGAGTAGTGTTTTAACTTTACTTATCCTCCCTTTCTTCCTTCGAGTATGGTACCAAATCACAATTTCTTCAAGCTCCTCCAAAGAGGTATAGATCAACTTCTTGTAATGTCAAGAATAGATTGAATTTATGTCCTTGTGTCAATTTGGTTTTATGTTGAAGTTCTTCCTTGGGTTGCTTCAAAGAGATATGCTCATAGGTAGCTCAAGTCAACTCTCTAATTCTATCCATAGGTGGTTTGTAACTAGGTCCTCATATGGTCTCCAAGAGGCTTAAACACCAATCTTAATTTTATCCTCGGATTGATCTTGATAGAAGGTATTATAAACCTTTGCATTATCTACAAAGAGTAGATTTAGTATTTTGCATGAACAAGGTATTTGTATAAGTGTCATAGTCCTTTGAATAAGTCAAGGGTATAGACCTCCACATAAATATTTGCAAGAGTAAGAGGTACAAATATTTGCATGAGAAATAGGTACCTGCTTATTCATTTTCCAATAAGACCAAGAATTTGTGTCATATTTCAACCATACTTTTCTTCAGAGATACAAACTTTTCTTCAACCACAGAGACCTTATCATCATAGGGACTTAGCCCTCATAGATGCTTCGGATCAGCCAAAAAATTCCACAGAAATCACAACAATCACTACAAGGAAAAGAACTTCTAGCGGAGCTTTTTGCGGAAGCCCCTATAAGAATAGTCCAAAAATCTGTTTGTAGCAGAGGCCACTAGCAGAGGTGGCAGGAAGATGTTTTAGTGGATGTTTCTTTTATGGTGCATTTACAATACACAAACACACTGGAGCTTTACTATAAATATAAGCACTGGTGCTGAATAGAACATGGTGCATCATGGCAGATATTTATTTTTAAAATAAAAGAATAACGATGCGCTAAATAACAAAGAGCACGAGTGCATATACTACTCGATAGCACTGTAAGAGGGTTAAATTTACAAAAATGTCGGTCGTAAAACTCATTTTTCCTAGTCCTCCATAAATGCAGTAGCAACTGTGTTGATTTAAAAGGATGAGATAATCCACAAAAGTGTGCATACTTGGTAATTCTATTAACTACCACCATGATGACACTCTTCCCTTTAGACTTGGGTAAACCTGTGATAAAATCCATTGAGAACTCCTCCCAACACTGACTTGGAATGGCTAAAGGTTGTAACATATTCGGTGTATTAATTGTCTCAACTTTATTTGTTGGAAAACCAAACATTCTGCCACACACTTATGAATATCAGAATTAAGGCCATCCTAGAAAAATTCCTTCTTGTTCTTGTGGTAAGTTTTTGAAAATCCCGAGTGACCTCCTAAGGGAGAGGTGTGCAATTCCAAAAGAATCTTTTGTTTAAATTGGGAATTGTTCTAGAGATATAAGTGATCTTTGTACCATAATAAATCATTTTTCCAAAAAAATGTATCAGATGTACTGGGATTTTGCTGCAAGTTTTGAATGAGTTTCCACACGTATTTTCCATTCTTCAATTCATCCATTTCTTCCGTTATCCAATTAAGTTGGATAATAGAAATAGCATAGAGAAATGCTTCCACATCCTCATCCTTTCTTAAGAGTACATCCGCAACAACATTTTTCTTCCATTTTTTGTAGATGATTTCAAAGTCATAACCCAACATCTTTGTGACCCATTTTCGCTGCTCTTCTTAAGATAATATTTGTTCCAAAAAGTTTTTAAGGCTCATGATTTGTTTTTAGCTTGAAGTGTCTTCCCATTAGGTAAGGTCTCCATTTCTTTAGTGCATGTAGTATTTCCAACATTTCCTTCTCATAAATAGGTTTATGTAAATACTTTCCCTTGATTAGATGACTTTCAAAAGAAATGGGTCTTCCTTCTTGCATTAAAATAGCACCAAATTCATTTCCTGAGGCATCACATTCAACAATAAAGGTTTTTGTGAAGTCTGGTGTAGCTAAGATTGGTGTTTGACACATTTTTCTTTAAGATGTCAAAAGGCATTAGTTGCTTTTCGAGTCCAAGAAAATGCATCTTTCTTCAGTAATGTTGTTAGAGGCACTGCTATTCTCCCATAATTATTAACAAACTTGTGATAGTACCCTACCAACCCAGGAAATCCTCGAAGCTGCTTTAGGGTTGTGGGGATTTTCCATTTCTTAATGGATTTAATTTTGTTAGGGTCTACCTTAACACCCTCATGAGATACAATATGACCCAAATATTCCACCTCCAGTACTCCAAAGAAACATTTGGAAGTTTTTGAATATAATTGTTTCTCCTCTAATAGTTTTAGCACCCTATCAACATGTTGAACATGATCATTCCAAGACTTGCTGTAGATTAGAATTTCATAAAAAAATACTAACACAAATTTTCTAAGGGTTTGAAAATGGAATTCATCAAACCTTGAAATGTGGAAGGTGCATTAGTAAGGCCAAAAGGCGTAACAAAAAATTCATAATGACCTTCATGAGTTTTGAATGTTGTTTTTAAAATGTCTTCAGTCTTCATTCTAATTTGTTGATATCTTGAATGTAGATGAAACTCGGTGAAGTAAATTTCTCCATGTAATTCATTCAACAATTTATAAATGATAGGAATGGGAAATTTATCTTTAATAGTGAGCTTGTTGAGCTCCCTATAATCTAGACACATATGCCATGATCCATCCTTCTCATGCACCAATACTACTATAGCAAAAAAAAACTATGAATAGGTTGATATTACCCGCCTCTAGCATTTTTGCGACCATATGTTCAATTTCACTCTTTTGGAGATAAGGATATCTGTAAGTCCTGATGTTTGGAGGAACACTTCCTAGAATAAAGTGAATAACATGATCATAATCATGAATAGGGAGGAGGCCTTTGTGAGTCTCAAATACCTTGGAATATTTGTCCAAGACTTTTTGGAGATATGGAGAGATATATGATTTCAATGTTTGAACCTCTAGTGAGCATAATTGTTCAATTACACCCCATTTTTCTTTATTCAAAATATTTTTCATGCCATTAGAGCTGATTATCTTCCCTAGTTTCTGTGTGATAAACCTTAATTCAATTTCCTTTCCTTACAAAATAAAATTCAAGAAGAGTTCTTGAAAAACAAAAGTTATCATCCCTAAAGATTGTAACCATTAGACTCCTAGTACAACATCAACATCACCCATTTGAATTGAAAACATTGGATTATTCAATACATATTCTAGCATGGTTAGTTAGATATTATGACACTTTCCAGATCAATTTAAAGTTCCTCCATTTGCAACCATCACTTAAACCTCTGGTGCTGGATATTGAAAGAAATTCAATTCCTTGGTTATCTTACAAAGAATAAAATTATGGGTACTACCCGAATCAATCAACACTATTACCTTTTTTCTTGATATATCCTTCTATATTGAGAGTTTGAAGAGTGGTAATTCCCACCAATGCATTACAAGATATGGTTGGATTCATTTCTTCATTCTTTGGGGTTGGTTCCTGATGTATATCGTCTTCTTTTGAAGTTTCTTGTTCCTTTTCTTCCTCCTCTTCAAAATATATGTAAAATAATTTCTTCTCAACACACTTATGACCTTTAGTGTATTTGATATCACAACTGTAACAAAGCCCTTTTATATTTTTGCTCCAATTTTTTTGTTTTCAACCTTGTAGTTTGTGGAAGGTTAGGAGCAACAACACTTCCATCTTTATAGTTGTGAGTGGTAGACTTCATTGTTACCATAATTTTTCTTTCAACTTTTCTTTCCACCCTGAATGCCTTATCCAATGAATTAGGTTCCCAAAGGCAAACCTCATGTTGGATGTTCTCCTTCAAATTCCATATGAAGATGTCAATACTATGCTCATATGGAATATCAGTTACCCTGATATTCAATTTTTGGAAGTCCTCAATGTGCTCCGCTATTAAACCCTTTTGTTTGAGATTTATCAATTGGCTAAAGAAGGTGTTGTTATTTGTATCCTCATAATGTGCTATCATTTCCTCCGTAAAATTGACCAAGTGACAAGTGGTTTACAAGAAAAAAATCCATTGATACAATGCAAACTGATTGGGTTCTAAATATAAAGATGCAATGTGTACCTTTTGTGTGTGTTGTGCATCATGTAGATCAAAATATTCCTCCATCTGTAATATCAATGTTACTTGATCCTTGTCATCAAACTTCCTCATATCGATCTTTGGAATGTGGTTGGTATTCAATCCAAATTTAGAGTCTCTAAAATCATGATTAATATTATTTTTTTTCTCATCTTGAGTTTCATGGAATACCTTTTCACCATTAGGAAGCATTTCTTGTAGCAATGTTGTCAAACCTTCCATGTATGCTCTTAAACCATTCATATCATATTTTATTTCTACTTTTAAACAATCTATATTGCCTTTTATTTATGATTTTAAACCATCCATGTCCCCTTTTAAGCCATCCATGTCCCTTTTCATTTCATCTTTGGTTTCTCTTTGTGAGAGCGAAATTTGTTGCACTTGGTCCCATAATTTTGATATATCATGTTGCAGTTCTTCCTCTTCACGTGTCATAGTAGAGCTTTCCGAGGGCTTAACGGGTGTAGAATTATTGTTATAGACATTTTTGGGCACTGCAACCCCAATCAAACATGTCCATAAACCAAGGACTCCTAAGTCCCTAAAAGTGTTGTTCCATCCCCTAAAAGAACAAGGTCAGCTGATTACATCATCTCCCAGAAGTTTTCCATGAAAAACTACTCAGAACTGGTCAAAGCTGGACCATCTCACCTGCTCCATGGTCAAAGTGCACTGCATCCCACCTAAATTCACACGGGAGGTGCGATGCATACTAAAAAGACCTTCTATGGGGTGCGATGGGCGAGAGTGGACAAATGGCAGAGTTAATTTGAGAGGTGGATGATCATGGAATCTTCCAGAAACTTCTCCTGTGACACTTGCCTCTCTGCATTCGCCCAGGGATGAGTAAGAGATCATCAATCTCCAAGTGGAATCAAGAACTATCAGAGAGAGGACACTAATCAAATCTCAGAAGCTGACTCACCTCCCTGCAATCATCTATATATGGATCCCTCATCCCAGAGATCCAGAGGCTGGAATTTTGTATCTTGTAAGGAAGTGCTGCTGGTTTCTTGGTGTAACATCATAGTGTTGGGTGATCTAAGCTTTTCATGAGGTGAAGAAGGGCTTTCTTGTTGAGAGGATGACGCTGGGTCAGAACAATTTGTTGTAATCCTCTTTGATATTCTTGATATTAATAAAGCTATTCAAGTTTTCCTCCATATTCTTGTATGATTGATGATATATGCATTTGTGTGGTCAATATATATCTGGTCCTATATTGTTTATGATAGTAGATCTCTGTTCTTGGATAGTGTTATGTTGCTTTGATTCCACAGGTGCTCTTTGAAGCTGGGTAGACAAGGAAGCAAGTGGCAAAGATCTATCAGAAGGGAGAGGAACAAAGCAAGGAACCAAGCGTAAGACAGAGGTTGGTCTCCTTTGTTCCCCTCTTATCTACTTCTCATAAAGGAAAATGAAAGTAGTTTTAGTTTGTTTGTTTCTAAGATAGCTACCAGTCTTAGTGGGACTAGCAGCTCTGCATAGACACTAGATTTCTCGGTAAAAAAATGGTGACTCTGCTGGGGAGCGAATAGATTGTTTGTTTGTCTATATTTGTTTGCTTTATAAACTTACAGACGGAGCCTGAAGTCAAGCCAGCTAGCCTTCGAACTGCATTTGCTATGCAAGTGCAAAGTAGATCAATGCTGCTTCAGTCTATCTCTGGGTTTTTTTTATGAACTGAACAATTGATTTACAAGCTCTCTAATTGCCCTTGTGGTGGCTCTAGTAACCTCCTTAGATCTACCCCTGTGATTTATTTACTGATTATCACTTGCTCAGCCTAAATCCATGAACTGTGCTGCAAACTGTGATCAAGAACTGGATCAAAAGTCTCGCACTGTACCATCGCACCCTCTCTTCAAGGATATCAGTATGCATCGCACTTCCCGTGTGCTATAAGTGGGATGCATACTGGAATCCCTGTGTAACAGGTGCGCTGATTAGAGAAGGCTAATTTTGCCTCTAGACTTTGGTTTTTCTTCACTCTTTTTAGCTCTATTCAGGAGTTTTGTTGTCTGTAGTCAGTATACCTCTGTGGAAACCCCTTTCCTTGCCATTATTCCACCTCCATTGTGCAAATAACTGTAAATGTTTTTATGTATTGTGAGCCATTTTCAGTTCTCTTTTACAAAGAAGTAGCGTAATTGAACTGTCATTTCTTGACTTGGAAGTGCCGCAAGTGTCATTTTCGGTCATAGAAGAGAATCTGATTGTTCTTGATAGTCAATTACACTGTTACTATTGTATTTGATTTGAATTAGTAGTTTTTCAAGTGTCGAAAGCAAGTTTTCAATTCCGAATCGCAAAGTGTCGTCATTGTCTTCATTTTGTCTTGAAAAGAAACTTGTTAGTAATGTCGCTTTGAAAAATAATTCAGATTTATGCTTAGCTTTCTTTTTATCATTCACACATTAAGAAGGCTGAAAAACAAATACATGCATGTGCATTTGCATTTAGACTATTTGTTGGTTTGATTTAGGACAATGCATATAGTGTGTGCTCTCTACTCTATGTTGAAAGAATATCATCTCTCTTTCTTTAGTAGCTAGGATTTTCATTGCAAAAAGAAAATTAAACGATTGTTTATCATCTTAGATTGCATTTTAGGAATTGTATATCTACATCACACGGTGAACCTGAAAGGAAAATTTCTTAAACAAGATCAACTGTAAAATAAATTTAATGAATCTAAAAATGCTTTGGAACCTAACGCACAACATTTAGAAGTCTAGACTAGAGATGTATTCTGGCGTCGTAAAGCGTGGTAACTGTTGTTTTCATTGCTGGTTGGGTGATTCCTCCACTTTGAGACGACAAGTGCTAGTACGGACTTGTGCTCCCACGTATCGTCGAGTATATATTGGGAGACCACAATAGGCTATATCCTTTATCCATAGGAAGCCGTGTTTGCTGCCCTATCAATCGCAATGCACTGAACACATCATTCAGGAAGATTGACTTCTGTACCGTAAAAAGTATTCTGCAGTTTTGCGATTGGTTTGGTAATCCCTCTATCTAGATTTCCAGAGTAGTCTCTTTCGTTCCTTTTCAGACTCCTTAAAGGAAAAGGTCCATCTGAGCACTTGTCACTTCAAGCTCATTAAAAATCGAAGGCAACTAGAGTCATCTTTTGTTTTTTCTCAACTCTTAAAAATTGAAAAAACAAGTTGTGTCAAAGCGTCTAAAATTTATTTTAATCGGAATAAACATCACCTTTCCTACGTTGGTCTTAGGTTGAGAAAAATGGAGTCCACCAACCAAGGATTTCCCCTTGGAGGAAATCCTAGTCCTTTCTCCTCTTGGGGAGATGTTGGTGCACCCCATATGGCCACATTGTCGCTTCCAGGATTGACAATTGGCTTTCCCGTATGGCTCTTCTCGACCTCTGTCGTTTAGAACACCGTGATTCCTGAGCAATCAAGTAAGCAACTAGACGATACCAAAGTTACCCCCCAACCTTCTACTTCATCCGATTCTCCCTCTCCTCCTTCCTCTTCGCTTGATGAAGCTAGTAAAGCCAAAAGTCAAGTAACTAAGAAGAAGAAGGAGAAGAAGAAGAAAGAGAAGAAGAAGAAGGAGCCAAAGGCGATAGGGGGAAACCAGGCATCATCTAGTGAAAATCCACACACTACACTGTCAAAGCCTAAATCTCCATGTGTCATTTGCAAAGGAGATCACTATCATCGAGATTGTCCCTGCATCCCTCGGATCTTAAGGGATTGGTCTCCTCATTTGCACAATCCGGTGTCAACAAACTCTAATGATCATGTTGAAAGTACACCGTCAACTAGTGAAAGCGAAATGTCGGGACAGAAAAGGAAAAGTAAATTCCCTTGTAAACTGTGTGAAGGCGATCACGCCATCCATCGTTGTCCCTTCCTAGACGAAGCTAAAAGAGTTTTGGACGACCATCCGGTTTCACCGTTACGGCTCCCTCCTGGATATAAGAAACTCTTGCCAAGTCCATCGCTAGTTGAAAATCTGACTGACATGCCATTGTGGTCGGTCAAAGCATCTATCATTGAAGATAAACCACCTGAATTCACACCAGACGAAAGTCAAAAGGTCGAGGTGGCAGTTGACCCGGTCTTGCCTTCAGGAGGTCCATCTTCAGATGATACAATCCCCGGAGAGAACAAGAACGACACCATTCAAATTCTCTTCGTAAACACAGACTCCGATGAACATGGGGGCAGTCTACCCGTTCCTTTACCGCATGAAGGAAGTTCATTAGAGTCATATCGGGCCGTCTATTCGGTCCCACCTCCAAGCAACCTAGTTGTTTCCTTCAATTGGAATCTACTAGGCAGACCCCATTTACCGGCTAGTGTACCATTTCGAATCATTGCACAAATATACAGAATGGTCATGGCCGGTACCATCATAGATGAAGGGGCTTCTATGAGTATCCTTTCCTCAACTGCTTGGAAAGTGCTTGGTTTGCCATCGCTTTTACCTGGGATGAGAAATCTAATAGGCTTTGTTAAAGGAACCAGTCGACTGTTAGGGATCCTTCCCAATGTGCCAATAACATTGAGAAGGAAAACCATTCACATGAACGTAATGATAGTCCAAGGACCCCTAGATTATAATCTACTCATTGGACGCGACTATATTTATTGCATGGGAGCCATTGTCTCCTCGCTCTTTAGAGTAATGTGTTTTCCGCATGAAGGAAGAGTGGTCAAGCTCGTAGACCAGCTTTCATTCCCTGGCTCACACATAGCAAATAGTCAAATACCATCCCTGAATGGTATTTTCACGCAAGGAATGTCTCATCAATCCCCAGTCCGTCCACCTGATGAGCGCGAGTGATTCAGGAGGACATGACTGGAACCCAGGGGGCATGCACCCTGGTCTGTTTCGGCAGGAAAACCTTGGGCATAGGGTAGGTTTCTGCGAAGAATATATGACTGGTTTATGAGATTATACTAGAATAAGATACCTCTATCAGAAAGTAGGCCTTTCCTGATAGAACAAATGTTTTGTCTGCAAATTGAGGGGTGACCTATAAAAGGTAGGCCTTTCCCGATAAAACAAATGTTTTGTCTGCAAATTGAGGGGTAACCTGGGAAACTCTACTTCACTATACCTGAGGGCATGCAAACCTTTTGGCATGCAAGCGAAGAGCGACCATTTATTTTTTAAATTTGTAGGTCCTCTAACCCTTTAAACTCGTAGGGTTGGTAGTTTCCTAACTTGCATAAAGAAAGGATGCGGGGCAAAGTTGTGTAAGGTGCAAGCCCCATAAAAAATGGTATCTTAGATGAGACATCCTTATTATACGACTGGATCGAGCAATTTTTATGTGGAGTTCAAGCTCGTTGAAAATTAAACATAAGCAATGAGCAAATGTTCCCCCCAGAGTTTAAGCTCATTCATTAAAAAATGAACCAATTTCCGGTAAATAACCATCGTGAATGAATTATCATCAGCCTTTGAAGCCTTGGTCGTGTTCTCATCATCACCTCCACTCTGTATTGGCCGATCATTCACCTCCATTTGATTATTTACCCTTTTTTGAGGAGCAGCTACGAAGAGTGATCTTGTTAGCCATCCTTGTGACACTGCCGTGATTGGAAAATTCCAAACCTTACCTGGAATCAGCTGCTACCCGAATTTATCACTCGTTCCTCGAAAAACAAGTCTCCTTTAAGCTCTTTTCATTTGACTCATAAAATATGAAATATTGCCGAGAAATTGGCCTCTCCAGCTCGTTAAAGTGACCGAAAGTGCTATCCCTCCTCTAGATTTTAATATTTTTGGACCTGAGGGATTATTACACAAAAAGATCGAGCGCTTGTTTTGTTCGGCTCGTTAAAATTACTGAAAATTCATCCCTTTTGTATTATTTTATACTTTTTCGGACTTAAGGGATTATAAGACGAAAAAGGATTATTGGAGTTTTCTTTACGTCCCTTTCAAACTCTCTAAAATTGAAAAGGACCGAGTTATCTTTGTCGTTAAACTCATTAAAACCGAATAACGACAAACTTTTCCATACAGACAAGAACGAGTTTCACTATCACTAGGATCGTTAAAACATAGCGATGGGTTTTCCTGAAGGGAAAATTATAGAACAAACATATGTTATCCTCCTCAAGCTTGAAAAAAATAAAGAGGTACTGGTAAGCAATGACTGGGGAAAAATTGGGAAGAAAACTTGAAGAAACTTTATTGGTAGCAAGTTGCTCTCGAACATGGCACTTTCACTCTGCATCCGAATCAGGTTGGGTTGTTCCGTTCACTGGTCATATCACCATTGGTCCATCACACCATCCACATTTGGGGTTAACGCTACCAATCCATCATGTCAGTGTCACCGATATGTTCAAGAGAAGTTGCTCAGAGAATTCACCTGTGTCTCATCCACTGCAATACATTTACGCTCCGTTCTTTCATGACAGCCACCCTGAACCTTATATCATCAGATCATTTTCACCTCCATTAAAATCATTTTCTCCGTTTCGTATCGTAGATGTGGGATTCATTAAGACCCTCCTATGACGGATCGCTTCTTGTCGACATCATCTCATTATCCAGGAAGTCGATATAGGAACAACCCTTTCAGTACTTTTAATCTTGCATGCCTCAATGGCAAGTTTCTCACTTCCGGTGACTGGTTTACATCAATGGCCTTCGACCGAAAGATTTTGCGTGGTGTTCGACGCCAAGTCCCTTATTCACACCACGTGAATTGTACTGTAGTACCTTGAGGGTCATCATCATTATCGGTGATTCCCCTCGAGCCTATTAATATCTTACATCATTGGCTGGTAATCAGGTGATGTCTTTCCATGTTCGACTCCAGAACATCTCTCACATGGATCGACTTGTACTTTGAGTGAAGATCGAACGAGATTGAAGACCCCGGATCTAGTTTCATCCATCCGGGCTACGATATATATTCAGGAAAATAATGACATCAAATGTACATCATTGCTGCACAGATAATCATCCAATCTAAGGGATGATGACTCTACCAAAATCATCAGTTTGCACTCAGACGATTGTCTGTCTTATGCACATGAAAATGAATTTATAAAGCTGAGCATGGGAATGCTCGCCTCAGCTAGATCATGAAAATATTATGAAGATAATGTATTGTATTATATCTTATTACAGGTCGCCTTCCAGCTCGAAAAAAACTTCGGATCCTCATGATAAAGCATTTCACCCGACATCAAAAGATTAACGACCTCATGATTTAGGGGGAAACTGTTATAGAAATTTTTGGGCACTGCAACCCCAATCAAACATGTCCATAAACCAAGGACTCCTAAGTCCATAAAAGTGTTGTTACATCCCCTAAAAGAACAAGGTTAGCTGATTACATCATCTCCCAGAATTTCTCCATGAAAAACTACTCAGAACTGGTCAAAGCTGGACCATCTCACCTGCTCCATGGTCAAAGTGCGTTGCATCCCACCTAAATGCACACGGGAGGTGCGATGCATACTGAAAATCCCTTCTATGGGGTGCGATGGGCGAGAGTGGACAAATGGCAGAGTCAATTTGCGAGGTGGATGATCATGGAATCTTCCAGAAACTTCTCCTGTGACACTTGCCTCTCTGCATTCGCCCAGGGATGAGTAAGAGATCATCAATCTCCAAGTGGAATCAAGAACTATCAGAGAGAGGACACTAATCAAATCTCAGAAGCTGACTCACCTCCCTGCAATCATCTATATATGGATCCCTCATCCCAGAGATCCAGAGGCTGGAATTTTGTATCTTGTAAGGAAGTGCTGCTGGTTTCTTGGTGTAACATCATAGTGTTGGGTGATCTAAGCTTTTCATGAGGTGAAGAAGGGCTTTCTTGCTGAGAGGATGACTTTGGGTTAGAACTATTGGTTGTAATCCTCTTTGTTATTCTTGATATTAATAAAGCTATTCAATTTTTCCTCCATATTCTTGTATGATTGATGATATATGCATTTGTGTGGTCAATATATATCTGGTCCTATATTTTTTATGATAGTAGATCTCTGTTCTTGGATAGTGTTATGCTGCTTTGATTCCATAGGTGCTCTTTGAAGCTGGGTAGACAAGGAAGCGAGTGGCAAAGATATATCAGAAGGGAGAGGAACCAAGCAAGGAACCAAGCGCAAGACAAAGGTTGGTCTCCTTTGTTCCCCTCTTATCTACTTCTCATAAATGAAAACAAAAGTAGTTTTAGTTTTTTTGTTTCTAAGATAGCTACCAATCTTAGTGGGACTAGCAGCTCTGCATAGACTAGATTTCCCGGTAACAATTATTTTGTTTGGGAGATATTTTAGAACCCAAAACTTATATCTATGCTTCAATATTCCCTTGGAATCACTTCAAATGATTTCTCAAACAAAAGTTATGCAATTTAAAAAATACACACCTTTTTCTTGCTTTTAGAAGCTCGATATTGAAACAATTTTATATTTGTAATTTTGGCTCTCCCAGGTTTGCAATTTTGTCTTTTTGTATCCCTCTACATTTTCTTTCTAATGCCACAAGTAAGACTGAGATTGGATTCCTCAAGATAATGTTATGCCCAATCTCTCATAGTGACCTAGTCATGGACTGGTTCAGTAGAGTGAACTTGTATGGAATTACAAGTGTCACTGTTTCAACCTTTAGCCCTAAAAATGATACACAAGAAACTAAAGTCTATGTGATTTTGCTCATTTATTACGAAATTCAAACCTGATGCTCATAGATTAAGTTATGGTGATTTTCCCTAGGTCACTTGTTCGAGACTAAATTCTAGAGCATACACAATCCCTAAATTCTTCTGAACATATATTAGAAAATATAACGAACCAAGATCTGAAATATATAAAATATGCTCACCAAGATTTTCGATCCACATGGTCAAAATTTCAGCTTATAAAGCTTCATATAAAAAAAGTTATAGTGAAAATTCCAAGATGGCCTATTTGAAGCAGCGAAACCCTAGAATCCAAAGCTACGATACAAAATGTTATGAAACCAGATCGTAAAATAGAATTAAAAATATATCAACGACTTGAAAATTATCTTGTTTGAGGGGTAAACCTCCTTATATCACATAAATGAACAATTGTTGGATGATACAAATGACAAGACCTCCTTGGTATATATAAGAGTCTAAGGGGTCATAACATAATCAGAGCCTACATAACACTAATAATGTAAGGGAACAAAAATAACAATAGTGGGGTTCTATGGGACACAACAATAACAATATGGGGGGCTACACTAGTATTATAGGTACCTAACATGCTAGGTCATCGAACATAGGCTCCCCATTTGAATCAAACATTTATGCAAACTCCTCCTCCTCTCTCTCATATGCTCTAAGCCATTTAGTTGGTGTCATTATTGCAGGCCTTTGGGTTCTCTTTGGTTTACTATTGAAAGAAAATGTTTCTCTTTTGTAAGGGTATTCTGCTGGGAGGAATACCTTGGAGCAGTCATACATTAGCTTTCATAGGTGATCGGACCACCTAACATTCATAGAAGGTCCACAACATTTACATCCATGCTACCCTTTTGTTACAAGACCTACAAAGTTATTGTATACAAGTTGGCACATTAGCGACCATGAAGATCAGAACAATTGAAATGAATTAAATTAATATGTGAAACAATATTGTTACTTATATAAACAAATTAATAAATATGTAATTTACTAGAGCAAACTCCTAAGCCTCGATAATCATGTATGGTGTAAGCACATATTCCATACAACATAAAACTAATCTCTATTGTGATGGGTCTTGATACATCATACACATGTATCCCTTCCCATAATTCCTTCAATTCATCTACTAATGGTTGTAAGTAGATATCCATATTCTTTACTTGTCTTCTACCAGGGACTATGAGAGCCAACATAAGATCTTCATTCTTGACAGACAACCATGGGGGGATATTGTTAGTGATCATTACCATAGGCCAAACAGATAGTTGATGTTTTGGAGGGAATATGGGTTGACACCATCCATGGCTATGATGAGTTGTAGACTTCATACTTCATCATTGAATTTTTTAGGCCATGTATCCTCTATATGCTTCATGGCTATTGAATCTTGTGGGATTCACATAACTCCTGACTCACTTTTGTGTGAGGCATGCTATCCCTGTAACATAGCTAATTCTTTGCAATGAAAGAGCCTTTGGATCCTTGGGATTATAGGCATGTGCATGAATATCTTATGAGGAGGATAGTGCAATTTACCCATTTTTTTAATTATGGTACTTGTCATTCCAACATTTCAGACATATCGCTTTGTATGCATATTCTCCTCTATATAGAATACAATTATTCAGACATGCATGGTATAATATGTACTCAACACCCAACATTTTCAACAACTGCTTTGCCTCTTCGCATCTACTCGGCAAGACATTATCACTCAAACGAACCTTATCTTTGAATAACCTACAGTTGGTGGGGAATATAATTGTACAATGTCAAGATCTAAAGTTCATAAAATCAACCAATTTAAATGTTGATTGTGTGACAATATTTCTCAAAATATAAGGGACCTGATCGATGATGCAAGTGAATTACCTCAATATTGCCTAGAAACATGCATTCTACATGCCAAACTTTGCTTTCAAGTTGTATAGCAACATCATTGTCCCCATATGAGTAGACTTTAACTTACAATGAGGTCAAAAGAGAGGGGTGGTGGAAGCATATTTTAGGCTTTTTAATAAGGTATAGTGATCTGAGCATCATCCTCTAGCTAATCGTTCTGGAATGCATCTAACAACATTTCCTCCATGGTAGTTGTATACTGTAAATAATCATCCATATCAACCTCTATTTGATTGCCTCTATTTCCAACTTGCGATGAAGAACTACTATTGTTGTAGTCATTCCTAATTAGCGAATATGGGCATAGTGGAAATTGAATAGGTGGTTGATTAAATCATTCTTTATATTCTTCCTCTCCGAGTCTTTCTCTTAATGCAACCTTCTCTTGAGTTGACACTGTAGTGGGGTGCAGTGAAAGATGGTAGGTGGGTTGCTCATCATCACTAGAATCCTAATTTCCCAAAATATTAAACATCATTAGTATAATATCAATGATATTAGTAAGCACATCAATGCAATTGAGTTTATTGACATTACATTACACCAACCAATTAATACTACCACCGTTGATCCAGGATTGTAGCTGGAAGATGCCATGTTCCAATTGGTAGGGTGAAGAAGTTGTCTAATTTCATCTACCAACTACTTGTGATATGCTTCTCTTGATAAGAGTATCCAAAGTTTTTGAAATGGAGGAATATTTTCTGTATCTGAACTCGATTCTAAATGAGGATCCTGCAAATTTTGATACATTTTTATTCAAATTGGCATGGATTAAAAATAAATAAATTCAATTAGATAATCGATATGTAAATAAATTTGAACTTACTGGAGATTGAAAGGGAGAACTCTGCAAAGGACTTTGACTAACAATATGGAACGAATTGGAATTTGAAGAATTGGCCATCTGATATTATTGATATTTTGTCCCTGCATTTGAGCAAAATCAGAAATAAAATTTTGTGTGCATATCTAAAATTAATTTCAAGAACCATATAACCAAAATCTAAATTTTGATATAGTTTTCAAACCATTTTTCAAGAATAAGGTGACTTTAAGCGGAGGATGCATCCTAAAGGATAATTTGAGATTAATATGCCATTTTATGTAAAAATAAAATTTTAGATAGCTTTTAAACCATGCTGGTGCACTTATCAGGACGAATCGCACCAATGCGTTTAAATCATAACAACACTGGGGCATTGAAATATTACCCACACTAGCTTCTAGAATTCTAAAAATATAAAATATGTTATCATATCGATGCTCTTGTAGAAAACCACACCAATGCGTTTAAATAAAAACAACATCGGTATGCACCTATTTCTGATATTTTTGAAAATAAAAACGAATTAGACCATGTTCATACTCTTATAACAATTACACTGCTGATGCTTTTAAATAAAAACCACATTTTTGCGTTAAATTATTAACCACACCATTTTGGGATTTCGAGAAAATAAAATAAAACTCTATCATGTCGGTGCATTGAAAAAATTTGGTGCTACGACAATCTCAGTGCACTTTTCTTATAAATGCATTGGTGCTCTTTACTATCAAATGCACCAATATTCGGATTAAGTGGAAAAAAACACATTTTTTTTTCTTTTTTTTTAATTGAAAAATGAACAACAATTGATTTTTCAAAATCTAATTTCATAAAGTATTTTAATTAGTAAAATATTATTCACTATTTCATTATTTTTCCCAAAATGTCAAGGGAGTGATTTGCAAGAGAGAAATACTAGAAGCACTATGCAACATCATAATACTTTGGAACAACGGAAATATTTCAAAGATTAAGAGTTGAAAGGTATGGTGGTTCACTAAAAACCCTGCATAATAAAAATTTTAAATTTTATTGTTGATTTTACTAATAATTTTTTTATAAATTCTATTAGGGTTTAGTTAAAAGAGTGATTGTTCGCAAGAGAGACATATTGGGAGCATTGCGGAGAAACAAAATATTTGGGAGCCACAAAAAGATCAGAATTTGAAAGGTATGGTGATTCACACAAAACCCTGCATAACACAAATTTTAAATTTTACTATTAATTTTTTTTGCAATTTCAATTAGATTTATTCAAAATTCAGAAAACAAAAATTAAAAACCTTGTATAGAAAAAATTACTATTGATTTTACTAGTAAAAAATTTTATGATCTTTGTTCCTATTTAGATTCAATTAAAAAAAAAAAAAAAAAAAAAAAAAATTAAATACTTACCTGAAACCCTTGCTTATGTGATTGCAAAATCCCACCTTAGGGTTTAACTCCCTCAACCACTTCATAAATAGGGTCATTTTATTTTAGGCATTTTATATTTAATGGGTTTATGTACTCACTGTATATAGGGCGTTTGCCATGTAAAGAAGGGGGTTCACTTATTGAATTAGATCTAAACCCTATCAACCCTGTCCGTTTTTTTCAAAATGGTGTATGCTTCGCGGTGCACTAATGTAATATAACGCACTTGTGCACCCTGTGTAATACAACATATTGGTATATTATAATCTTGTAATCTTAGTCTAGTTTATTTATCGGTGGTCCCAGTGTAATATAACACACTCGCGTGCCACTTCCAAATAACATCGTTAAGTCATTGCAATGCTTTTATTGTTACAAATCGCATCGTTATAGTTTAAAATTATTTTAAAAACTAATTTCTCTTGACGATGTTGAACAATTAAATGCCTAGTGCATTTAATGACTTAAACATACTGATGCATTGATTCAAATAAATGAAACGGTTAGGAGAGTTATTTTTGGTTGAAAATTATTTGTTTTATGCATAAAATATATTTAATGGCTTATGTATTGAATGGTACAAGTTGTATCTGAGAAGCTGCCGAGTAACAAAAATATCAATTGATGCAATGATAGCACATCGAAAATAGCAGAGAAGATAAGTTCTTTGTAAATTCTTTACAAAATTAATATGTTTGAACTATATGTAAGTTTAACTAATATGTATTGGTTAGTGTGTGTCATGCAAAGCCACAAAATGAATAAGATTGATAATATTATTTCTAATCTAAGTGTAGAAGAGCATAAAAGGTTGATAGAAAAGTTGCATAAGGATGAATTAGGTGAATGAAAAAATACTATTCAATATGATTTATTTTTTTTGAATTTTCATTAATAATATACTTAAAAATATTAGATAACATGTTTCAAACAATATATTAATTCATATATGTTTAATGTTCTATAGGGAGAAACAACGAAGGAAAATATCAATGTCATTCTAAGAAAAGAAAAATTATAGAACATGTAAATGGCGATGAATTGGTCCTCAGCTCATCTCGAGTGGTGCTAGAGGTTAGTAAATGGGTGTTTCATTTTAAAAAACTATGAGGGATACAGTGGAATAAACGTATAGACATACTTTCCACTTACAATACAAAAATCAATCCAATGATCCTAAGAACCAAATTATATCTAAACTACAGGAAGCGTTTCCAGAGAAATGGTCAATGAGACAAGTCATACTTGCAATAGTAGAAACATACAACAACAAAAAAGAATCATTCAAAAGTAACATTCCTTGTTAAAATGGTTTTCTAGAATTATATGCATATATTACTAGAATTATATTCATTTATTAATATCAATTTTGTTATATTTAGTTTTCATCTGTCAATATAAAAATAGTTTATTACCTTTTTCAGGAATACGAAAATCCCAAAGGATCAACGAGTTGATATGCGAAACATGTCAGTAGGAATGTCCAGAAAGTGTACAAGGAGATGGTCAAAGAAATGGACATAATTGCATCACAAGAGGAGGCATCTCAACAAAAATGTGCTTCACATGTATGTAATCATGATTGAATTTGTAGATATTAAAAAAATAGCATTGAATATTAATTTTCAAGTATTTTCTTGCAGAAAAAAAAGAAAAAAAAATAAAAGAAGGAACTCATTCAACACATAAAATAGGACGACAAGGAAGAAAAGGGTTGATATCAAAGTTTGTGAGTAATTGTTAATTTTTCCTTATAAGAACTCAAGGTTTCATTTTTGTATATTTTAAGTTGTTTTACATCAACCATCCTTGAATGTCTTCAAATAGGTGCTCACATACAAAGAAGAGCCATCAGAAGAGTTGATTGACATTGGGTTAAATATGGTTTGTGAGTATATGTTGTTTTACTTCTCTGATTTTATAATTAATAGAACAAACAAATATCTTATATTAGATCTATAATTTATAATGTGGTTTAAAACATGCAGGAAAAAAAGTATGGAACTACACCAATAGAAGACTTGTTGCAACAAGGCATGAGACTTAGTTTTGAAACCATGTGTATAATTTATCAATCACTTCTTGCTATGGTACATTGATATTCAATTTTTAGTGATTTATATTATTTATTTCAATTTTCATTATTCTCACCAATGTAGATACACTCACTACACTTTATTTTTATGTTTGCAGATGGAACTAGATGATGAAGATGAAAACAATCGATGCAATCAACAAAACATTCATCCGAATAACCCAAGTCATGGAAGTAGCTTGACCACTCACAACAGTTCCAACGAAGAATGATGATATATTTGGATACTAATGCAACTTATATTTTTTGAAATAATTGTCTGTGAAAATCAGACATTTTTTTTTAATGTAATGGACATAGTGTCCCATTGCATTAATAAAATTAAGAACACCGACACTTTTATATCCTTAGTGCATTGATACATTTATACAAATCATAGGCATTGACATTGCAAGTTTAAATAAAAGCACCAGGATTGCAATATTATTTTTCCTGCTCTGATGTTGTTCCTTAAAAGAATGCCCCAGGGCATTTTTTGATATATAAGCACCAAGACAATATAAATTTTTGGCACCGATGTTCTTTGTATACAACGCCTCAATACTTTTAGTTATGTATGCAACCTTAGTGATTTCATGTATGTAGCGCACTGATGCTACTTGTTCCATGAAACACACGGCTAAAAAACATTTGCTAAAGCCTCTGGCCACCCAGATTTGTTCAGTTGTGATGAAGTTTCATTATAATCTCTGCTAAGACATCCGTTATCGCAAACAAATATTTTAACAAATGTTTTTTGACATTTTCTGCCAATTTTATAACACTAAAAACCTCTGTTATAACCTCTGTTAGAAGGTATTTTCCTTGTATTGAATCCATAGAACCTTTTTACAGAGAACCTTGATTTTATGTTCAATTCCTTCTCCAATCTTCAAAATTCACAAAAATGACTCGCTCTAATTAGGAACCTCATATTTCGTAAGCAATTTCCATAGGATGATGTAGATCACAAACCTGTGTTGTTGCAAAAGGAGTACATTTCATGGTTCCACATGAAGCCTTAGATGGTACTTGCACTTTTGGACTTGAGCTTCCACAAAGCTTGCCATTGATAATTCACAATAAAACAAGTCAAAAACTTTTGGTGCAATAAATGATCCTATTATAAATTGTGGTAGGAAAGTTCAACCATCTTAAAACAGGTCTTTTGATATCAACTACTCATTAGGTCTATCATATTTTAGCCTAAAGTATTCTCTTGACTTCTTCGCATACCTCCTTCCTTTTCTTTGTTATACTTGATATTCATTTAGCCCTTCACACTAGAATTGATCTGATCATAGATGTCTACCCTAACATATGCCCAAAAACATCCTAGTAAACTTGGTCAACAACTTCATCTCTATCTAGATTAGATCTCAAGAAAAGATACAAACTCGTATTTCTCTCAAATTCAAAATAGGCTCCTTGGATTTTTTATTCCATCCAACTAATCTTTAAAACTAACTTAGGAACCATGTTGAAATTCAAAAAGATGATATAATTTGTTAACATGATAATTACTTGTGGTTGTTTATCTATATGTGTGTGTGTGTGTGTGTGTGTGTGTGTGTGTGTGTGTGTGTGTGTTTTTTCATTTAGCCATTACTTCATTCATTAGGTCATCAAGAAATTATACAAATACAATGCACAAAATACAAGAGACACCAGAGATTAGGGTAGAGTCCAAGGAAAAATGCACGAGGGGAAAACCCAACAATCCTTTCCTTATAGACTCTGTTATCCTCCACAATATCCCAAGGCTGAGAAGGGAGATGGAAGGAGGTAACCTAAAACAACTTAGGGTTCAACAGCTAGCCCTGCTAAACCAGAGATGGATCTCTCAATGAATTCACAATCACAAATAATGATGAATGGAATGGGAAAATATGTTAGGCTAGATATGTTCAACTCTAGGGTTTTGAAAAGTTTAGGGTTTTGCTGGATCATGAGTGAAAATTAGGGAACTAGGTCAGGAGATCAAAGGTCTGAGTTGCAAGAGATATAAAGGAGATGGGTAGTTATGCCTTTGTGATACTATGGTGTTTTGTTGATGTAGTGTAGGATGAAAATCAAAGATCAAAATGAGCATGGCAAGCATGAATTCATTTATCAAAAGAAAGGTGACATAAACATAAATTTCCTAACAAAACAGAGTGTAAACTAAGAATTATGTTCATAACCTTCAAGGAAAATCACTGAAAAGAATAGGCATGGAAAGAGAATGGAATTATAATTCATATAAAACTATAACAGAGAGAAAACATTATCACAAGCTCACAACACAAGAATTCCTGAATAATAGCTGTAACCCTCCTTTGAATTTATACAACAATGATGAAGTACAAGCTCCAAGAGTTCTACTCATTGATGTCAAACCTGTTCTATGACTGAAAAATACATACATATAGACCAAAACCATCTTCCCCTCTCTCAGGGTCAAATCCTTCAGTTTAGGAACTGATACATTAGGTGTTCAAACAAAACCCTAATGTCTAGGGAGGTTAAAACAAATCCTCCATTTAAACTTTGACTGAACTGCCCTCATACATGAGGCCTAAATTTACATAAAAACAACTCCAAACATCTCATTTACCCTTCATTACATCACAATTACATAAAGCACAATTAATTACATCATAAAAACTCGAATCTAGCTTATAAAACTGAGAAAAAGTAATTACAGGCAAAAGCGCAATGAATTCAGTCAAAAGTGGAGTGTGCCAGGAGAAAGCGTAACGAATTTGGGAGAATTTATTTTTGGAGGCCTTCCCAAGGTCCAAATTCTAATCTTGGTGGCTCATTTGAAAGTTGTGGATGTCTCCTACAAGATGGAATCTTAAAGACCTAAAAAAGTTTGCTTCTAGCCCCATAAAACTGCATTTTCCCAGAGGTACTCCCAAAATCACAACGTGCTCTTCAAAAAGAGGGAAAAGAGGTGTTTTTTGAGTAGTTTTTAGCCCTTTTCACCTACCAAAACTTGTTGAAGATATGCTCCCAAAGGCTAGAAATCATGTACAATTCATGAGGAATCTAAATATGCAAACAAAATGTCATTTGGAGTCCTCCATCAAAAGCGCAACGTGGGGCACACTGTGTTTTGACCTAGTGATTGTCTCCAAAATTTCCAAAAATTCACCAAAAACCAAAATTTCTCCAAATTTCTTCAAAATTGGTTTAAATATGCTCCATGAAGTCTTAAGTAGGTAAGCTATGCTATGAGGGAAACACCATCAATCAAATCCAACTTTACCCTCTCTTTTGGCTTGATTAGGGTTTCCTTGAGTTTTTCCTTCAACTGTTTGATCTTGACTTTGGAGACCCGATTCCTTGTGTAGTAATGAGCAGCCATGTGTTGTTGCAACTTATTGTCTCTGTTGGCCCTCTTAAGAATATTTTCCAAATGGAAATTCACTTTATCAAGCCAAAACTCCCTATTCTCATTGATTTCTACTGCAATTAGGTCAGCTGAAGACATTTTCTCTCTTTGTTGCTGAAGTGCCCTTTTGAGCCCTCTAGTCCTTGGCCTCTTCCTTGTCACGTGCTCTTGATGCTCATCTGAATCATCCGTGTCAACTACTTATTTTTTCTTTAGATCTTCTTTTCCAACATCATCCTTATGCTTACTCAAGAGTAGTTGATTTACCTTCAATTGAATATTCTCCTGCTGTAGGAATGAAATCATGAAGTTAGCCTTAGACAAGATTCCTTAAGCTCTTTAATCTCAACATATTTCTCCATGGTGATCTACTTTTCTATATTATGCTCTTCATTAACCTTCAAGTCAATCATATGAATATCGAGATGAAAAGGTTCCTCATCTTGCAAAGGTGCCTCATGTTCTGATGGTGATCCCTATTATGCTGATGTAATCTTGGCCCCTTCCATAATGTGTGGAGTAAACAAAAGCCTCCTTCCTATCTGATATGTTTGAGTCACTTCAGACCTAGGTGTCTTTTTGACTGTAGTTCTGCTAGATGAGCCAATCTCCATATTCTTTGATGATGTTGATTGTGTGCTTTCGCCTGTAGATTGACTAGCAGAAGGAAAAAAGAAATTTGACTGCATAATGTATCCCAAGTGATATTATTTTGTGCAAGTTGATGCAATACAATGATTTTTATGAGGGCATGGCGAAAAAGGCTAGTTTGATGATCACTTTGTTTATGCCGCACCTTCTCTACCATTTTAGCCAAGCTCTTGTAGAGGTAGTAGGGTAGGTTAAGTGGTTTTACCCTTGTGAAATGCATGAGCAGTCTGACATGATATTTGTACCACCTAGAAAATTTTCCCTCACATGTAAAATAATTCATTATGATCTTCATCATTGGAGAAAACTTATCAAGGAGTTGTCCAAAAGGAAAAACCTTCTTAATGTTGTGCTTGTAGTGGCATTTGATGAAAGGTTGGTAGTTTTGCACATCCAAGTCCAATTGTTAGGTATCCTTGTGGCTGCTGCTATGACTTCAATTGAAATGGTGAAACTAACCCCTGCAACCGTGACCTTATCTCTCTTGAGGTTAGTGGCAAATAACCTGGTCAAATTGGTATGATACTTAACTTGTTGAACTTGCTCACAGAACCCTAAACACCTTACATTTTGAAAGCATTGCTTGGACAGTGGGGAGGAAATCAGCTCATCAGTGTTGACTGGTTCATACCTTGAAATTTGACCTCCCTTATTATAAGATTTCTTGTCTTCCTCCATTTTGATAGCATGCAAGATAAAACCCTAGTGGGAAAAATAGGGGAAGTGAGTGAGGGGATATGATGAAGGGTTTAGGGAAGGGAAATGAGTGTAGGAAAATTTAGGGAGATAGGTAGGGGTGTTAGTGAACTTTGGGAAGTGGAAAGGTATTATTTAGGTGTAGGATTTAGTCTATGGAATTTTTACATAGTCCTAGCTAGGAAAACTGCCAAAAACACAGCGTGGGGGAAATGGAGGCCATGCACTATGAAATCAAGGAAATAAAGATAATGGCGGTGTCAATAGACCTGAAATTACTGGTAAAATACTAATGAAGACTTCAATTGCTCTTGAGGACCATTGAAAACTAGTTTTAGAACCTTTGGAGAGAAAGCGTAGCATGGCTGTTTGAATTGAGTTTTTGGAGTATCTTTTACCTTTGAAACGCTTTGGAGTGGCTTGCTGGTGAGTGAAAGCCCTTTTCTAATTACATGAGGGAGATAAATGAATTGGTGTGGTCTTTTATAGCTTGTAAAAGTCAAATTCTTCATAGTGGTAGGGTGGCCCACCATATGATTTTCACTTTTTCTTTGAAACTATGTAGCTTTGGCATATTCAATGCAGATTTGGAACATTTAGAACTTATTACATGACATTTTAAATAAATTACACTTTGAAACAAAAAAAATTAAGCAAATTCCCTATTACTACTCCTTCATTTTCCGGATTTATGAATGAAATGACATATTTTGATGACTTTGACCCTAATGACCTAATGGTGACATTGAACTGAATGAGGACCATGATGGTATGACTGAGATGATGATGATAACCTTTCTGTGATGGCACCTCCAATTGAGTGATGGAAGTGACCAGAACATGAAAATTTTGAAAGGAGCAATAATAGACGTAGACACATTAGCCAGTGACCAAATTTTTATTTCGAAACTCTAATGAAATGATAAAAATTTGACTTAAGACCCTAACACAAACCTTGTAAGAGCATATTTGATCCCTGGTGACTGGCAGGACTCACAGACACTAACAGACTCTTCATCAAAAAGAGAAATCCAATTCAAAATAGCGAGTGCCAAGTCAACCCTCCAAAATCTTTTTTTTTTGTCCATATGATAGTCAACTAGTTTGTCATATGTTTGTCCTTAGATGTCACATCACACAGAGAAAGAAGCTTGCATAAACAAAAAATAAATGATATATTAGGTATCTCAGAACCACAAAAGTATAGTTTCTCAGAAAGCTCAGATCCACAAAGGTATAATGCCACAAAAAATTTGGATCCTTAGAAGTATGATTGCAAAAGTATAATCCTTAGGAATATTTCATGTCATAGAGAGAAGGTGCCACTAAAATTTGTATGCCATGAATATTACATAAATCACATGTCATAGAGATAAGGTGCCACTGAAATTTGTATGCCATAAAGATTACATAACTCACATGTTAGAGAGATAAGGTTCCATGAAATTCGAATTCCATAGAGATTACAAAACTTGTATGTCATAGAGAGAAGGTGCCACTAAAATCTGTATCCCAGAGATATATAGAATTTGCAAGTCATGGAGAGAAGGTGCCAGTGAAATTTATATTCCACATAAATTATAGACCTCATATGTCACAAAGAGAAGGTGTCATTGAAATTCGTATGCCACAAAGATTATAAAACTCACATGTCAAAAACAGAAGGTTCCAATGAAATTTGTATGCCATAGATTTCTATCCATGCTATAGACCTGAGTTTCTCTTCCATAGATGATCATTGAATTGGTTGCCAAATGGTTGGAGGATAGATGCCAATATATAGTTGTTTCCCTATCTGAAAAAGGTTCCTTTATGAATAGAGCCAAATTGGAGGGATTAATGACAATTTAAAAATTCAAATTTTCTTCTTTTCATAGGGTCATGAAGAACATTCCCTTTTTCTTTTTCATTTGACCAAAATGAAGCATGAAGAACATGCTTGAAAATAATAATAATTTTCTTTTACTTTTACATAAAAAACATATTGATACAATGACATTTGTGAAGACCGAACCTAGTTACAATTACAACAAAATTTTCCCTAATTTGTTGCTATTGTGATGAAGTTGTCCCTTAATTTGTTCATGTAAATTTTGCATTGTTGTAGAAAATTTATCTGCATTAACACTTCTAAATTTTTATTTTCCCAAGTTCTAGTTTAGTAATTCCTCTTGAGTACATACCATCTACAATTTGAAATGGGCTCCTCCCCATGTCCTGTTAGGTGAATCATTGTAAGAAAATCCAACTTGTGGATGGAATTGATCCCATTTCTTATTGTGCTCATTTACCGAGCATCTGAGAAGATTTTCCAAGCTTCTATTTACCACTTAAGTCTATCCATTTATTTGAGGATGGTAGACTAAGATTGGTTCCCATATTTTTCCACAGTTTCTTCCAAAAATTTCCACCAAATTTAGTGTCCTTGCATGAAACTCTACTCATGGGTAGTCCATGTAGTCTCACAATTTCTTTGAAAAATAAATTTGCAATGTGGGTTGCATCACTAGTTTTATGACAGGGTATAAAATGATCCATCTTGGAGAATGTATTTATAACTACAAAAATTGAATCATTTCCCCTCTGTGTTATGGGTAACCCCAAAACAAAATCCATGCTTGTAGCATCGCATGGTCCACTCGGTATGGGTAAAGGCTGATAAAAACTATCATTCTATTGTTCTCCATTGGCATACTAATGAATTCTACATTTGTCCACAAATGTCTTAACATCAAACCTCATACCTAGCCAGAAATAAAAGCAACTTAGTTGAGCATATGTTTTATCATGACCAAAGTGGCTAGGTAAACCCCCACTGTGTTTCTTTTAGTAATTTATCTCTCATTGAAAAATTTGGAATGCACAATTTGCTACTCTTGAACAATATTCCCTCTTGAATCATATATTCAACCTAAGGATTTCTATCCCTCAGCACTGGATTCTCGCATGCTTCATAAGCTTCTCTAAATTATGGGTCTTCCTTATAAATTTATTTGATATGTTCGAATCCCAAAGTGCCCACTTGTATTTCTTGCAAAATAAAACACCTCTTGCTCAAATAATTTGCAACCTTGTTAGCATTCCCAGTAATATTTTTAAGAACAAAAGTAATTTTTTGCATAAACTCTACCCATTTGGCATGCCTCTGATTTATTTTCTCCTGCCTCGTTATAAATTGTAGAGCATGGTTCTCAATGTACATGACAAACTCTTTTGGCATAAGGTAATGCCTCCATTTCTTCAAGGATTACACAGTTTCGTAAAAATCCTTGTTATAGGTCGAGTATTTTTGCTTGGTCTCATTCATTTTTCACTAAAATAAGTGAGGAGCTTATCTTTGTTACTTAAAAAAACTCTAATGGTTGTCCCACTTGCATCACATTCCTCTTGAAAAAGTTTTTGAAGTCTGGTAGGGTTAGAATAGGTTATTCAGTTACAGTTTCCTTTAGCAATATAAATCCCCTTTCAACTATCACTATCCATGTAAATGGTTTTTGTTCCTTCTTAATAGTTTCTACTATCAATGCACATATATAGTTGAATTATGAATAATATTTTTGTAAAAACTTGTCAATATAAGAAAGATCCTTACCTCATAAACATTTCTTGGAGAAGGCCACTCCTTAATAGGTTTTACCTTCTCTGGATCCATCTTCATTCTTTCTATGTAAATCACAAAACCCAAGTAGATTAGCTCTATTTCCATGAAGGAAAATCTCTTCATATTTATTAAAAGTTTCTCTTGTTGTAGCTTCTTCAACACTAGTTTTAGGAACCTTAAATGTTCTTCTCCTATATTGTTATCGACAAGAATTTCATCAAGATATACAATCATAAACTTACCAATAAATTCCTTGAGATCTCATTTCATGAGTCTCATGAAGGAATTGGTGTCATTAGTTAAGACAAAAGGCATAACCAACCGCTCATACAACCCATCATTAGTTTTGAAGGCTATTTTCCACTCATCACCCTCTCCCATTCTAATATGGTGATATGCACTTTAAATAAATTTGCACCACTCAGACAATTCACTAAATGATATGTGCAAGATAAATGTAATCTATACCATATCTTTATTTTATTTATTGCCTTGGAGTCGATGCACATTCTCCAACCTCTATCCTTCTTTGGACACAAAACTACAAGTACAACACAAGGACTCAAACTTTCTCTAATTTGTCCCTTATCTAATAGCTCTTGAACCTTATTTTTGATTTCCTCATTCTCCAATTGATCTGAAGTTTCCAAACACTTCATCTCACTCTCGACATCCTTTTCATCCTTATGTTGGATTGAACTCTCCCACTCTCCCATGCTTAGTTTCCTTGAGTTATTTCTTCAACGAAGTACTCAAACTATGCTTCAACTTCTCTTCCCATACAAGCCATTTCACCTTCTTCTTCCCTAATACCAAATCATATCCATGTTCTTTGTTTCTTTCTATAGCAGCTCCATTAGCACACCAAAATGTGCCTTCATCTCAGCTATCTCTCTCTCAAGTTCATCACCACTCATTTTGTTGTGGCTTCTTCCTAAACCTCTAGCATGACTATTCATAATCATCTCTCTCTCCTTCTCTATGAGATTCTTCATGCCCATATATTAGCTGCGAGTAAGCCCATATCATAGCAAGTCTATTTCACCTTGTTACAAGATATCTCACCAAAGTCTACTCTCTTGTACCTAGCCTTTTGGTATCACTGGTTCTCTCCTCTAGAACCATTTGATCTTCTCTACTCGGTTAGGCTTTTGTACTTATACTCACTTGTCTTTTGAGAGCATCACACACTCTCTTCCACACTTCCAACCATAGTTGGAATTTATTTAGGGTTTATTCCACAATCTTCTTCACTTGAGATCTCCACTAGTCCCAATTCCTCTATCATAGTCTTCTAGTTATATTTTTCTATCATAGTACCTTAAATGTTGCTACTTGCAATCAACATATACATTTTTTCAATAAGTTTTTGAAAAATATAAGATCCAAGACCTTGTTAAAAATTACCATCCATTTGTTCTTCTTGGCTAGAATAACCTCTAATTTGCAATATCATTCATTTCCTCAAACAACCTCTGCTACACTTAAATATCTACCTCCAAGACACAAGGGCTTTATTTTTTCTCAAACCTCCAGCCTTCATAATTCAGACTCCATCTAAATTGGATCTCCTTCTCTTCCCAAAGAAAAACATTGTGTTTTGATTCCATTTGATGACCAGGGACATTCCACTTCCCTTCATCCTCTTTGGCTCAATTTTATGTGAGCATTGAATCCTTAGGGTTGTGCTAACCTTGATATGGAAATAACACAATCTCCTTTAATCAAGAATATGCATAAGGGTTCATAACCTCATCATCACTGATTTCCATTTTTATGACATAACCACAACCATTCTATGACTACACACAACCCCATTTGACTAGCCTTAGTAATAGGGCTTTGCAATAGATCAATTCCATAAGACCAGGTGTTATGACCTACCGCTAACTTGACAGACACTATGATTTGATTGGGTCAGGGTTTTCTAATTTCTCCATGGTTTATAAAGAACCATTAAACCTTAAATATTAAGGTTTTAAGTGTTTACCACATCCTCATCATGTGACCATCTCATATGACCTTGAGTGTTGGAGGCAGGACTACTATGGAGCCTTGATTAACATGAGACCAAATCAAATGGCACAGTCGTGGATCTTACAACTAGTAAGGTAGCAGGCCTTCGAATAATTTCATGGGACCCTTGTTTAATAAGCGGAGTGTTAGAAAATTATATATTACGGAGCAATGGAACACATAAAATATTGCAGAAATATAAACATAGAAAATGCATAAAACAAGAGAGACACAGATATACGTGGTTCACCCAGTTTGGGCTACGTCCACGGAAAAGCAACTAGTCCTTCCTTTTATATTATCCAGCAAACTGAAGAGATACAACCTATAGAAAATCCACTGTAACACCCTCTTGGCTCTCAATCTCCTCTCTCTTTCTCACTCAGAATACAGATCTACATAGACGTAATACAATTCCCTCATATATAGTGAGGGGTTGCCTTCTAGGGAAAAAAACCTTAAATTAAACATAACTTCTATTGTTAGATCTCCACCTAATGAACGACCCAAATTGAATAGAAATTACTATACTTTTACAAGGCAATTTTACATCTATTCTTAGCTTCAGGGGCACTGCCCCCGAAAACCCCCGCCAGGGAGGGCTCCCCAAAGGTCGCAGCCACCCCCCCCCCCTGGACCCCCCCTACAGCGAATATTTTTCGGGCGGCCGCCCCATTTCGAACTGGGGTCCAATGTGGCAATACCTTCGAATAGAGAAGATAATCAGGCTCCACACCCAACAATCTCCCACTTGGAGACTGATTATAGAAACTCCACCACTGCTTCATTTGCTGGAAAATGACTCCTCTTTGGACCTGGTTGTTTCTCATCTTCTTCATCATACTTGAAGACCAATTGAAACTGAGCATATTCTCAGTTTCTCCATGGTTACAACTTTTGTTAGCATATCTGCAGGATTCTGGCTAGTGTGTATATTTTCCAGCTTCAACTCTCCATCTTCCAACACTGATCATATGAAATGGTACTTGAGTTGTATGTGTTTAGTCTTAGAATGAAATGCTGAGTTCTTTTCAAGATGAATGACACTTTGGATATCACTGTATAACGTGCCCATATCATGCTCCTTACTCAATTCACCAATAAACCTTTGTAACCAAATCATTTCTTTACTAGCCTCTTGTTATAGACATTTTTGTGCCTTACAGCTCTAAGCATGAAATGTCCATAATCCAAGGGATCCAAATTCCCTAAAAGTGTTGTTCCTGCCCCTAAAGGAACAAGGTCAACCAATGACAGCTTCTCCCAGAAATTCTCCACCAGAAACTGCTCAAAATTAGTCAAATCAGGATCAATTCAGAAGCTCCACTGGTTGCCTGCGTTGCAAAGCACCCAAATACACTGTTTAGGTGCGTTGCAATGCACTTGAATGCACTACCCAGGTGCGTTGAGCGGGAAATGACAAGTGGCAGAGTCATTCAACGAGGTGGAGAGACAATGGAAGCTTCCAAAATCTTCTCCAATGACACTTGCCTCACTGAATTCGACCAGTGATGAGTAAGAGGTTGTCAGTCTCCAAGTGGAAGCAAGAACTGACAGAGAGAAGCCACAAGTCAAAACATAAGCTGACTCATCCTCTCTGCTTACATCTATATATGGATCCCTCATCCCAGATATCCAGGGGCTGGAATTTTGTACTTTGCAGAGAATTACTATTGGTTTGAGATTGAGATTAGTACATTGGGTGATTTATGCTTTGTTGGAGATGAGGAAGGGATTCCTTTGCTGGGAGGTAGATGCTGGATCGGGACTCACTTGGTTGTATCTCCTCTTGGAATTTCTTATCATATCAATAAAACTATTTGAGTTTCTCCTACATGCTGTGTATCAATGATGTTTTGTTATATTTGCATGTTTAGCTTAATCTGATCCTAAGCTTTTTATGAATGTAAATCTATATCTTCGTGTAGTTTCTCTCTTCTGTGATCTTGCAGGAATTCAGTGAAGCTGGGCCGGTAATGGAGCAGGGGGCTGGGAGCTATTGAAGAGAGGAGCGATTGGATCAACAAACTAGCGCAAGACACATGTTAGTTTATCCTTCCTCTTCATTTACATCTCATAAAGAAGAATACTCAAGTAGTTTTCCTTGTTTGTTGCTAAGGCACTGTCACACCTTAGAGTGGGATAGGGGCATTCTGAATACATACTTTTCCCAACAACACCTCTATAGCAGCAACATACTCTGCTTATGTTGTTGAAAGTGCAACAACAATTTGGATTTTTGAAACCCAACCGACAGTTGTTCCACCTACAGTAAATACATATCCTGTAGTGCTCCTCCTATTATCTCTGTCACCTGCCATATCTGCATCAACATATCCCTATAGAGAAATGTTTGAACCACCAAAGCATAATGCTTGATTTGTGGTACCTTTCAAATATCTGAGAATCCATTTCACTGTCATCCATTGTTCCTTTCTTGGATTGTTCATGTACCTGATTACAACTACCACTGCATGTGAAATATCAGGCCTTGTGCAGACCATTGCATACATTAAGCTTCCAACTGCTAATGCATGTGGAACTTTAGACATATAATCCATGTCTTCTTAGGTCTTTGGGCATATTTCCTTACTAAATTTAAAATGGCTAGCAAAAGGTGTACTAACTAGTTTTGCATTGTGCATATTAAATCTTTTCAACACCTTTTGTATGTACTCATTCTGAGACAATGTTAGTTTGCGATTTTTCCTGTCTCTAGTTATTCTCATACCAAGGATTTGTTTTGTAGCTCCCAAATCCTTCATTGCAAATGAATTTGCCAATTTTCTTTTGAGCACATTTATTTCCTGCATGTTAGACCCTACAACAAGCATGTCATCTACATACAATAACAATATAATATAGCTGCCATCATTTTTCTTTTTCAGATAGACACAATGATCAGAGTGACATCTAGTATAACCTTGTTTAGACATAAACTTGTCAAATTTTAGATACCACTGCCTTGGAGCCTGTTTTAAGCCATACAAGCTCTTCTTCAACCTGCACGCTAGTTTCTTCTTCCCTTTTACCTCATATCCTTGTGGCTGCTACATATATATCTCTTCCTCCCAATCCCCATGGAGAAAGGTTGTCTTTACATCTAACTACTCAAGATGCAAAGCTTCAGCTGCTAGTAGACTTACAATAGTTCTAATTGAAGTCATTTTAACAATAGGAGAAAATATTTCATCAAAATCAATACCTTTCTTCTGTGCAAACCCCTTCACCACAAGTCTAGCTTTGTACCTGTTTTCCTCCATCTTCTTCCTTCAGCCTGTAAACCCATTTATTCTACAATGTAGTTTTACCTGCAAGAAACCTGACTAAGTCCCAAGTCTGGTTATGCATTAAGGAGTCCATCTCTTCTTCCATGGCTAGCTCCCACTTCTTCCTGCTTTCAACCTGCATTTCCTCTTCATAACATTCGGGTTCACCAGAATCAGTCAACAATAAATAATATAATGAAGGAGAGTATCATTCAGGGGGTCTACTTATCCTGGTAGATCTTCTAACACCACTTTCAGGTGTTTGGGGTGCCTGTTGCTGTTGTGGTGGTTGCTGTTGTTGTGGTTGCTGTTGTTGTGGTTGTTGATTATTATTATTTTCAGGCACCTTTACTTTTTCAGTGACCTCATCAAGAACTGTGTATTCCTTGTTTTCTTTTTCCTCTTTCTTTTCCTGCAACTGATTCTTATACAAGACCTTTTCATTGAATATTACATCTCTGCTCCTAATGATTTTGTGATTTTCATAATCATATAAGCGATAAAAAAAATCATTAACACCATATCCAATAAAGGTACATTTCTTTGATTTTGCGTCAAGCTTTATTCTATTTTCTTTATTAATATGGACAAAGGCCTCACAACCAAAAGGCTTTAAAAAAATTTAGTTTACCTTTTTACCTATCCATTCTTCCTCTGGAACACCACCATCCAGGGAACTTGAAGGTCCTCTATTTATTAGATAAACAACAGTATCTACAGCATCTACCCAAAATTGTAAAGGCAATCCTGCATGCAATCTCATGCACCTTGCACGCTCCATGATTGTTCTGTTCATCCTTTTTGACACACCATTTTCTTATGGTGTTCTTGGAACTGTCTTCTCTTTGCGAATTCCATGCTCTGAATAGTACTTATCAAACTCATTGTTGCAATATTCACCTCCATTTTCTGATCTGAGACGCTTCCCTGTATCAATCTCAACCAAAGCTTTCCATTTCTTGAAAGTATCAAATACATCAGATTTATTCTTAATACAATAAATCCAAGTTTTTCTAGTTACATCATCAATAAAAGTAACATAATAACGAGATCCGCCAAGAGATGATACCTGAGCAGGTCCCCATACATCTGTATTCATAAGCTCTAATTTTTCGCTCTTCTTTTCTTTCCCAACTCTGAGAAATCCGACTCTCTTCTGTTTTCCATAAATGCAATTCTCACAGAAGTCCAAATCAACATTCTTCAAAACCGACAACAAATTCCTTGAGTGAAGGATCTTCATCCCCTTCTCACTCATGTGTCCGAGCCTATGATGCCATAATGTTGCATCTACTCCTTTGGAAGTTAAAGCATTAACAGATTTAGAAATACCATTGCATAAATACAATGTACCAATATTTTCACCTTTTGCTATTACCAGGGCTCCTTTGGTGACCTTCCAAGCTTTATCTGTGAAAGTTGTCACACAACCTTCACCGCCTAATTGCCCTGTTGAAATCAGATTTTTCTTCAAATCTGGAACATGCCTTACCTCCTTTAGTAGCCATTGGTTTCCATTCTGTTGTTTTACAAGAACCTTACCCATTCCAACAATTTTACAGGGTTTATCATCACCCAAACGGACTTGTCCAAAATCTCCTTGAACATAGTCATGAAAGTATTTCTTATCAGGTGTGGCATGGAATGAGGCCCCTGAATCTACCACCCGGGAATCAGTAATATTTTCGAAAGAAATAATCAAAGCATCTTGTAACACCTCACCTGTCACATTTGCTTCATGATTGTTTTCTTGTTGTGCATCTCCTTCTTTTCCCTTCCGAGATCTACTATCTTTCTTTAGGTGTCCTTTCTTTCCGCATTTCCAGCAGACTATCCCCGATCTGGACTTGGATATGCCTTTTCTTGATTTACTACAGTATCCTGAGCTCTTTCCTCTTCCCATTTTTCTTACCCTAGACTCTGTACTCAAAGAATTACCCGATGTCTCACCCGAGCTTTTCCGTCGCATTTCCTCGCTAAGGATAGCACCGACAACATCATCAAACTTTAAAGTACTAGATCCAGAAACAGAGTTACTAATGGCCATTACTAAACCATTCCAACTTTCTCGCAATGAGCACAAGAATAACAGTGCTCTAACTTCATCATCAAAGTTTACCCCTACAGAACTTAACTGATTTGTAACAGTATTAAAATCATTTAAATGGTCTGCAACAGATCCACTTTTGACATCTTCATATTAAATAAACGCTTCATAAGAAATACCTTATCTGAGGCCGAGGGTTTTTCATATAGTTTCACCAATGCCTTAATCAAACCCTCCATCGTTGTTTCCTTCGAAATGTTGAAGGTGACCGATGTTGCGAGGCGCAACCGTACTGTTCCAAGTGCCTTTCTATCGAGAAGGTTCCATTCTTCATCTGTCATACCCGTTGGCATCTTTGTTTCTCTTCCCAATGGTAGGTACAGATCTTTCTGATACAAATAATATTCCATCTACATCTTCCACAGCGAGAAGTTTTGGCCGTTAAATTTCTTGACCCTAAACTTACCATCTTCCACCATTGCTCCCACTCGAACCAGGAATCCTTCTCTCTTGCAAGTTCGTCAGCCAAGAAAAGACCTTTGGCTCTGATACCAGTTGTTAGAAAATTATATATTACGGAGCAATGGAACACATAAAATATTGTAAAAATATAAACACAGAAAATGTATAAAACAAGAGAGACACAGATATACGTGGTTCACCCAGTTTGGGCTACATCCACAGTGATACAACCAGTCCTTCCTTTTATACTATCCAACAAACTGAAGAGATACAACCTATAGCAGATCCACTGTAACACCCTCTTGGCTCTCAATCTCCTCTCTCTTTCTCACTTAGAATACAGATCTACATAGACGCAATACAATTCCCTCATATATAGTGAGGGGTTGCCTTCTAGGGAAAAAAACCCTAAATTAAACATAACTTCTATTGTCAGATCTCCACCTAATGAACAACCCAGATTAACTAGAAATTACTATACCTTTACAAGGCACTTTTACATCTATTCTTAGCTTCGGGGGCACTGCCCTTGAAACCCCCCATTGGGGGGGGGCTCCCCAAAGGTTGCAGCCGCTGGATCCCCCCTGCAGCGAATATTTTTCAGGCGGCAATGCCGCCCCATTTCGAACTGGGGTCCAATGTGGCGATACCTTTGAATGCAGAAGATAATTAGGCTCCACACCCAACACGGTGATATTTTAGTTGTGTGATCCTAGGCAACCAAATCTATGGCCTAGGTTCTCTATGCCCCCCCTCCTCCCTTGGTTTGTCGTGGGTTAACAAACTGGGCCTGAAGCAGAAACTACCATCACGAGATCCATAATTAATGGAAGAACACCTATTAACAATATTATCATAGGTGGGGCTTGATATGTGGCTCAATTTTACTTTGGCCCCCCTTTTTCTGCCATAGGTTAATCGGGTAGGGGTGGGGGGGAGGTGTTCGAAGTGGATACCACCCAAAAATCAAACCACTCTAGTTTTCCTCTAGAACCTTAAAGTGTAACTTTGCTTTGGGAGGAATCATGCACTAGGGAAGAGCTTCAACTTAGAATAGTTCTTAGCTACCAAGTTTTTTGCAGTTCTGATGCTAAGAGATAACACGAAAATTGACATGCAACTATTCGTCACTTGACTCTATTAATCACAATATTGGCATAGAGATCTCGGATTTGATGCAACATAACTTCATGATGAGAAACTCAGAGTTGTGTAATCTCATGAACAAATAATTTGAGAGTTAATAAGAATATGATGGAGATTTGGTGTCATATTCATTGTTGTGAAACTAAAACTCATGACTCGGTTTGAGCCAGAAATTAAACATACAAACCCTTGATGGTCACAGTTAACTAATAACCTCAAACTCTCTCTCCCTCTGTACTAACAATCCTTGATATGAACCCACAACTATTTAGTCCTTCGACGGTTAAATTTCTTAACCTAACCACTGTGGAGTACCAAAAAGGTATGCTTTTGATGATCATTTCAATAGCTTTTTAGTAGAATTTGTAAACCTTTTTGCATCATGAATCTGGAAAACAATAAAGAATTATAACAAAACATGTGAATTAATATGCAAGACTTAATCACTGATAGTTGTTATTCTTCTGTGCAGGAAAGGGTGAAAATGAAGAGTTTCCGTTCCGAAGGAAAAGATAAAGACGAGATAACTGCTGTCCCTTTGAAGGGAAACCGAATGCAAACAAGGCTAAGCAGATCAAAGCAAATCGGCCCGGAAAAGGAGGAGAAGACACCAGCTTGGCGGAGAAGAAAAGAAAAGATTAAGGATTGATAGTTTGGCGAATCCCTCAGGATCTTTGATCCTGAGGGATCGTTGCTTTATTTATCTTGTTACTTAGACATCTCCGCCGTCACCTTTATATAAAGGGACAACACTGTTAACCTAGGGGAACATATATACTTTTATGTAATTTTCTGTAAAAGATCAACTTTGATCATCGAGTCTCGTTGAGAACTGGTTCATTGTACTTTTGTCTTATGCGTTAATATAAACTTGGTGATTACCATATCTCTGCATCTGGATTAACTCAAAGCAGTGTACCCTTGAGGCTAAGGGCCCGACCCGACCCCAGAGGACACTTGCTTCTGTACCACTATAATTTGATTTCTGCGTGGTTTGCTTATCATTGTTATCTGGTAATCTGATATGCTTTATGAATCACCATTACATGCTCTGTTAAGATTAATCCATTAAGGTTTTTACAGATAGAATTGTGTATTGACTCTGCATTATATTACTGATCCTTTCAGAGTTGATTGAATGATTATTAGTCTTGGCCGAATATTATTACTGTCTCGTTACAGAGCTCTTGTACTAAACATTTACGTCATAGATTCATTCGAAGTTGTATTTAGAAATAATGATGTTCTATTTGGAAACACGGTCATATTCGTGTTAAATTAATATTGATCAGATTACTATTCCAGCATGTTACGCGTGTATAATCTATTGGTGTTGTTCCATAATTTATCAATATTTAGTGTTGTTCCATTAGTGAGTCCTGCTTGATTTGCCTTAAGAGTGAGAGATTGATATTTGATTGTGAAGAGTGCATTTGGGTTAATAGATTAAGTTTGGTTATGACTTGCGAGACTTAGTTGTTTGATTGCTGTTCCATTTTATTATTGCTGTTCCATTCCAGATTTTTTGTTCAATTCTTTATTTGCTGTTCCATTTTGCTACTTGCTGTTCCATTTACTTGCATTTGTTATTTTGGTGTGAGAGACGATCTAAGGCTGTAGTGAGCCTCGGCATTCACTGCCTCGCTCCCAGACCCGTGATCCATGCTCCAATTTCCTTTCCATCAGTTTCCAAAGGGATGGGCTATTGCTGCCGAAGCCTTGACTGGTAAGTTACCTGGTTTTCTGAACGTGTGATTTTCCTTGCTTTTATTTCCTTTTCGTCAGTTTCCAAAGGGATGGGTTATCGTCACCGAACCCTTGACTGATCAGTTGCCTAGTTTTAAGAGTGTGTGCTTTAGTCATTTGAAGTAACTTAGTTATAGGCAAACATCCGTTACTCTTGTCTTTTTGTAGAACACTGTACTACTAGCATTACTCTGACAAATAGCCTCGGATTGAGTCACTCTTTGTAATAACCAAATCCTCCCGGATTGACATATTAATGTGAGATAATTAGAGGTGAAAGAGACCCTTTTTATAGCTCTACATTTTGGCGCCATTGCCGGGGAAAGAGTGTAGCCATTTGTTTTTTTCAGAGTAGTGTACGAACCTACTAGGGAAGAGTTGGATCTTAAAAACGGAAGGTAAGAACCTGCGTGCGGAGCATGTAAAAGCCCTGCTCCACTGTCCGCTTTCCTAACAGATTTGTTTTTGCTTTGTTTGAATAGTAGTTCATTTGAGTGCATGACTAAGCAGAAAAAAACAGAAAAGAATATCAAACCTCCATCCAAACCTGAAAAAGCTAAGGGGCCAGTGACCCTTGGCCGAACGACCTTCATAGACGAAATCTATAAGAAAACAGAATCTCAGCCATCAGTAGGCCCTAGGAAAATCATTTCTAAACAGCCTACTAGTTCCCTTCAGGCCACAGGATCACCATCTGTAGCCTTTGCTGAGGTGCATAGTCAAACTGAAGAGCAGGACTTTCAAGAAATTGAAAATTCTACTCCAGAACTATTGCAGGAAGGGAATTTCAGCAACTTTTGTGAAGGAGAAGGAGAAACAGGGGAAACCGAGGAACCAAAATCTCCTATTGAAACAAATCAGCCATTAAATAGCCCGGATAAGGGGAGTGCTGCAAAAATCATTGTTGAAGGAATCCAATCTCCTCAGACATCAGGTATTCTCATTATCCCAGATAAAGGAAGTGCTATTAAAACTACCCCTGTCAAAACCGTTCCCTCTCAACCTAGGAATACCCTCCTAGATATCCCAGAAGGTTATTGGCATATATTCGATCCTATGGCTCAGAACCAGCCAAATGCTCAAACCTCTACATTACAATATCCTATAGTGGATTCTGCAGCAAATGCGCCCATGAAAGCTATCCCTCTTCAACATATCCCTACATTTCACGGTCTCACATCAGAAGATCCGGATGCATTTTTATTCGAATTCGATGTGTTATGCAGGGGATATGATTACACCACCGATCCCCAGAAATTGAAACTATTTCCCTCTACATTAAAAGGGGTTGCTTTAAGATGGTTCATGGGACTAGGTGGTGGGGTTATCAACAATTGGGATCAAATGAAAGAATCCCTCCTAAAGAAATATCAGGATTATTGTAGGTCTAGAGAATTAAAAGACGAAATATTTCAAATGACAGCCAAACTGAATGAGACATTAGAGGAATATGTGGAACGCTTTCAGTACAATCTACAAAGATCCCCTTATGCATCACTACCTTTACCTGATAATGTATTAAAAACTGCATTGATAAGGGGCATGAAGGAACAATGGATAGAAACATTAAACATCATGGGAAAAGGGGATATTTATCAAGAAAATTTTGCTGACATCATTGACTTATGTATCAGGAGTTCGAGAGGCAGCACAAGAATAAAACCGACAGAATATGATCGGTTTGCAAGAGATAACAAAGTATCAACAGAAGGAGTAACACGTGTAGAAATTGGAAATTTATTAGAAAATTTTAAAACTGATATTCTGGGGACACTAACTACACAACTTGATATTGTGCAGGCTAAACAGAAGCAGATGGAGGCAGAACAGAATTTGGCGATCTTTTGTCCCCGATGCAGGAAAAAACATAGCCACAAAGAATGTCCGTTGGATACAGTTCAAACATGCGCCATCTGTACAAAAGATCACCTTACAGAGAGCTGCCCCTCACTTCCTGGATTGAAAGCGGTATATAAGGAAGCGGAAGAAGAACCAGAATCGGTGTACTTGATCAACCAGCGTCGCCAGTGGCAGCCGAGACAATCTGGTATGTTTCGAGACCCAACCTCTTCTTTTCAGCCTCCACATTATAATGCTCAACAATATGGTATGTGGCAAAATCAATCTCAACCCCCATTTTCAAACTGGTCACCATAATCGTTTCCTTCTTCAAACCCATGGCTGAATCAGACAAGCCAATCTGGTTGGCCGAATTTTCCTTACACTCCACCATATTGGAAAAATGGCCCATATCCTCCACAATGGACTCCCCCTACTTCACAAAGTTCACCCTGGCAGACAAACTGGCAAAGACCGATGCACCAGCCAGCAGGAACTATTCCGCTCCCTCAACCTACTCTGCCAGCCTTACAACAAAATCCCCAGTCTAATCTGAGACCGCAACTCCCAGCTCAACCCAATCCCAATCCAAATAACAGACCGGTCCAATCTCTCCAAATCATCGAATCACCAGAAATAGGACCCAACCTGAGGGAGTGCAATGATCTTCAGTTAAGATCTGGACGTATAATTGGAACTGAGGGAGATAAAACAGTTCATATTGAAGATCAGTTACCTAGAGAACAACAGTCACAACAAGAGGATGTAAACAAGTAGCAGACTTATAATCAAGCAACCACATCCTCTCCTCCATTCCCAGAACGATTAGTCATACCTCGACCCATACAATATCTCGACTTTAACATTCTGGGAGAATTACAAAATCTGTACATAAAAATCCCATTCCTCCAAGCCATTCAAGACATTCCTATATATGCAAAAACTATCAAAGAATTGTGCATCAAGAAACCGAGGAGGAATACAACAACTAATCCAAGGGTCCAAGTAGTCGGTACTTTATCTAATTTACTGTCCGGGAAATAAACACCTATTAAATATGAAGACCCGGGAAATCCAATTGTAACTGTTCAAATTTATGGTCAGACTCTGTCTAATGCCTTAGTTGATCTAGGAGCTGCAATTAATATTTTAACAACCGCTACTTGCCAAAAGCTTGGCATTACATCTATAGAACCCACTTCTACTCTATTTGAATTAGCTAACCGATCTGTGGTGAGACCAGAGGGTACTCTACATGATGTCATGGTTTCTGTAGACTCCTGGGAATATCCAACCGATTTTCTGATAATCAATCCAAAAACCCGACTTGATGGACACCCGCTAATTCTAGGTAGACCTTGGCTTGCCACTGTCGATGCTTACATTGGCTGCTGGCAGGGAAATATGACTATAACTAGAGGACCGAATATCAAAAATTTAGTTTTATATCCTCCAGCGCAGCCCAGTGTCACAGTAATCGAAACTAATAAACACCTTGTATCATACCTTACTGATAACATTAGATCTCCATTGACTATACAAGAGGCACTTGATTTTAAAGATCAAACAGAAGATGATGCCATTAATAATTTTATCAGTCAAACTGAATCTAGATCCCACGCACAGTGTCACATGATAGAAGCAGCATTTGATAATGAATTAGAAGAAGATCCTATGAAAGATACACATGACCAAACGATACCTGTTACTTCTGTTACAAATAGTAAAATTGTGGAAATTGAACCGGGAAAAACTTTAAACATCAATGCCAATCTCACACCTGAACAAGAAACGAAGCTCATCCATCTGTTAACAAAATATCAAGAAGCATTTGCATGGGATTACCCTGATATCAAAGGAATTGATCCCCAATTATGTACACACCACATTTATATAGAAAAAGATGCCAGACCTGTTCGTCAGCCGTAAAGAAGACTTAATCCTCATCTAAAGGATGTGGTAAAAGCTGAACTTCAGAAACTTTTAGATGTCAATTTTATCTATCCTATTTCTGATAGTAAATGGGTCTCTCCGCTTGTGGTGGTACCAAAAAAGAATGGAAAATGGAGAATTTGTGTGGATTACAGGGAACTAAATAAAGCAACACAAAAAGATCATTTTCCTCTCCCATTCATAGATCAAGTATTAGATACTTTAGCAGGAAAGAAATTCTTTTCTTTCCTGGATGGCTTCAGTGGATACAATCAGATTCAGATTGCCCCTGAAGACCAGGACAAAACTACTTTTACTTGTCCTTGCGGAACATTTGCCTATCGAGTTCTACCCTTTGGCCTATGTAATGCTCCTGCCACATTCCAAAGGGCTATCCTTAGCATTTTTGCAGATTTAATAAATGATGGACTTGAAGTATATATGGACGATTTTACACCATATGGAGATGATTTTGATCCAGCACTAGACACCCTAGAAAAAGTCCTACAGTGATGCATTGCTACCAGGCTTTGCTTAAGCCACGAAAAATGCTAAATGATGATGACCGAAGGACTTATCCTAGGACACTATGTTTCAGCAGCCGGCATTCAAGTAGACCCAGCCAAAATTCAAATACTTTTGCTTATTCCCACTCCTACTACTCAAATAGAGGTACGCAACTTTCTTGGATTTTCTGGTTATTATAGACAATTTATAGAACATTATTCGCACATTGCTGCACCTTTATATGCACTAACTGGTAACGTTGATTTTCTTTGGACAGAAAAATGTGACCGTGCTTTCGAGGATCTAAAGAAGCTCGTATCTACAGCCCCAGTCCTTCGAGGACCAAACTGGGATTTACCATTCCAGATATCATCTGATGCCTCAGATACAGCCATTGGCGCAGTCCTTGGGCAGGAAGAGGATAAAAAACCATATGCCATCTATTACATCAGCAAAAATTTATCCCCTGCTGAATTAAATTACACTATTACTGAAAAAGAATTCCTAGCTATGATACATGCTGTCAATAAGTTTAGACATTATATTACAGGCTATCGTGTTATTTTATATACAGATCATTCTGCCATTAAATATTTAGCAAATAAGCCTGTCACAAATGCTAGAGTAACTAGATGGTTGATTTTATTGTAGGAATTTGACATCACAATCAAGGATCGACCTGGCAAAGAAAACCCTGTAGCTGATTTCCTCTCAAGAATACCAAAGCCAATCGATGCAACAGTAGTTGAAGATCAATTTCCAGATGAGCACCTGTTTGTTGTTGCTGTTCAAACACCCTGGTATGCTGATGTTGCCAATTACCTTGCAGTAGGTAAGCTACCAAAACACTTAACCCCTAATGAGCGCAAGCAGATTGTTGAGAAGAGTGCTCGATTTTCGTGGATTGGGGGCTATTTGTTTCACACAGGGGCAGACATGCATATCGGGAGATGTGTTCGAGAAGATGAAATCTTTGACATCCTAAAAACCTGTCATGATGGACCATGTGGTGGACACTTCGCTGAGCGTAGAACTGGACATAAAGTATTACAGACAGGATACTATTGGCCCACGATTTTCAAAGATGCAAAGCAATTTGTCCAAGCCTGTGACAGCTGCTAGTGAGCAGGACGACCTGGTCAAGCCGACGAGATGCCTCTGAAACCACAATTAGTCATTGAACCATTCGAGTGATGGGCTCTTGATTTCGTTGGCCCCATCAACCCATCATCAAATCAGAAAACATATATCTTGGTGGCAACAGAATATGTCACCAAATGGGTTGAGGCAGAAGCATTTCCAAGAGCCACAGAGGACTCTGTAATACAGTTCCTGTTCCATCTATTTGTACGTTATGGCCTTCCAAGGGAAATAATTACAGATGGAGGACCACAATTTGTTGGAAATAAATTAGCTACAACACTCAACAATTATCACGTCCAGCATAAAATTACTACTCCATATCACCCACAAGCGAATGGGCAGGTAGAAAGCAGCAATAAGATAATAGAATCAATCCTAACGAAAACCATTGCGTCACATAGGCATGATTGGGCTGCTAGACTACCTGAAGCACTGTGGGCTTACAGAACAACATGGAGAAGCACCACTGGTTACTCACCTTATCAATTAGTGTTTGGAAAACAACCTATTTTTCCCATAGAATTTGAAATCCAAACCTTACGAACCGCACAGGAAGTTGGCCTAGATCTAAGCGAGGCACAAATCAATCGACTACAGCAGATCAACGAATTGGACGAAATTAGGCTCTTTGCACTACAAAATACAGCACTGATTCAACAGCAGCGGGCTAAATGGCATGATGCACTCATCAAAAACAAAGTCTTCCATGAGGGAGACTGGGTTCTGTTATACGACTCTCGATTTCAGGACTTCCCTGGGAAACTCCAGACTCGTTGGTTGGGACCATATGAAATCCAGAAGGTGCACAACAATGGGACCATCACGTTAATCACCATTGACGGTTTTGGATACGCCTTCAAAGTGAATGGCCACCGAGTTCGTCTCTATCGCAAACCACTTACTCGGGAGTCCTTCTGCCAGCAGCTACGTCGAGACACTGATATGGAGATTTTAGGAGAGGAAGAGAAATCTTCCTCACCTGTAATTCATTAAGGAATTCATTCCTTTTTTTTACAGTCTGTACATAAGTTCTTTTTTTCAAGACGTTCTTGTATATATGTTTGAACTCAATGTTTTTTTTGCTTTCTCAAAATTTTGATTTTTGTCGTTCCGTTTCTAAAAGAACGGCATTTGCGTGTTTTGCTGTTCCTTTTCAAAAGGAACAACATTCTGGATTTTCTGTTGTTCCTTTTCAAAAGGAACAACATTCTTGATTTTCTGATTTCTGCTGTTCCTTTTCAAAAGGAACAACACTTTCGATTTTTGCTGTTCCTTTTTCAAAGGAACAACATCTTTGATTTTCTGCTGTTCCTTTTCCAAAGGAACAACATCTTTGATTTTCTGCTGTTCCTTTTTCAAAAGGAACGGCTTTGCTTGTTCTGTTGTTCCTTTTCTAAAGGAACAACATTTTGGATTTTTGCTGTTCCTTTTTCAAAAGGAACGACACTGCGGTGTGTTTGCTGTCCCTTTTCCAAAGGCATAGGATATTTTGATTTCTGTTGTTCCCTTTCCAAAGGAACGGCATTTTTGCCTCTTTTGCTGTTCCTTTTTTTGAAGGAACATCACTTTTGATTGCTGCTGTTCCTTTTTCAAAGGAACAACATTTTTGGTTGCTGCTGTTCCTTTTTCAAAGGAATGGCATTTTGAGTGTTTTTCATAGCATTTTTTTATTTTTGCTGTTCCTTTTTCAAAAGGAACGGCATTTGCATTTGCATTCTTCGTCTTTTTCCAAGAGGAACACCGCTAGCATACTTTTGCTCTCCTTGTGAAACAACTTACTCCTTTTGTTGATCTCAATAAGAGGATGCTTCTTGCCCATATTCTTTCAAGTCTTTAAAATACAGCTATGCACTTATGCAATGAATATAAAATCACAACATACCGAAATCCGCAAATCATAAATCGCTATATTTATAAGGCTCTGCATTGGTAAGAGGACAAAAGGAAGGATATACTTATTTCTTATCTTTTGTTGTCATTGTTTTACTAATTTTGCTCTGATTGGTTATCTTTATCATGCTGATCCCTTTAACCCTCTTTGATTATTATTTAGGAATAAGAGCAAAGGGCTTATATCTTCCTATTGAGATGATAAGACTTCTTCCACCATTCCTACTCTTAAGGAGTGTTGAACCACCCTTTGTGTATAAATAAGGAAAAGACTCTATGAAAAAGAAAAATGTGTGTGAACATGATTTATGAGATGTCAAATGCAGGATAGGGGGTCTCATCAAGAGCCAGCCTACCATGATCATGAGGATGAAAGTGAAGTGGCATTCCCACTATGGCCACCACACCAGGGATATGGTCCAAAAGGTATATCAAAAAATCGAACCTTGGAACAGGAGGTCTCATCACGAGCCGGCCTGCCCACGTTTCACTCCTTCCTCGTGAATGGCATTATGGTTAACTGGTCATCAAGCCAGCATAATGGTCTACACTTTGACATAACAACATTCCTAAGTATACACAAAGGATCATGGTTCCAGGGGTGAAAAAAACAACTCTGCCAAGGTTATGGACACCTGTCGGCAGCAGAGCACTGTTAATGGTATTAAAGTCACATTAGTTATTCCAATGGGTAAGATACTAATACTCTTTTGTTTCTTATATCCTAAGGAACTAATCATATATTATTTCCCGATTTATACATCGCATGAACATTTATTACCACCAATCATGGAAAAGGAAGTGACAATGACCACTTGAGATTTGGCAAGTACGACAGACGTCCTATCCCCCAACCTCATATCATATCAGAGCAGCCTCTTACGTAATATGCAATCAACTCTCCGCCTCGATTTCGGTAATTCGTTGTCTTTCTAAAAATGGCATAATTTCATACGCTGTTCCTTTATGACTTGGTTGTAGATCGGGTGTTGCTCCTTTATTTGACGGCTGGGATAGCCTATCACATTGCGGGGGGGAGGTTAACCTCATTATTCCCTGAACTACGTGTCAACTCACTATTCGGGAAAGATAGCGTACGACGGTATGGCATGGCTTAACGACATGACATTTCTATTTTTACGCAAGTTGCTGTTCATAATCCATTTTTGTTGCATACTCTGTGTTTTTTTCCAAAAGCTTGCGATTAACACCCTCTCTGTGTTTCAAACAGCACAAGCAGTTGCTGTTCCATTGAGGATCTACAGTGAAACCATGGGAGGAAGGGCAATTAGAAGCGAACCTCAGAAGTTGACAGTCTCCGCTGCTGCCCGGGAGATCCTGGAAAGAGCAGGGTGGCTGAATTATCTCAGTCGCCTGTAGGAGTCTAATGAAACAGTAGTGATGGAATTTTTGTAGAACCTGTAGGAGAACCACTCCATAGTAAGGGGGAAGCGGATAGCGGTCACCGACGATATAATTGCAGAAGTCTCAGGACTACCAGCCACCGGACCAGTATGGACACTAAAGAAGGAAAGATTACAGAAGATCATGGAAATTTTCCAGGACGAAGGCCAGAGCTTGACAATTAAGGGGAAGGGAGTTCTGCCAGCAACCCTTGGAGAACCCTGGATCGAATTAGCAAGAATAGTTCAGAGTTACATTACCTACGAAGGGAGGAAAGAATTGGTAAGGCCACGACATCTTGAACTCTTAGCTGTTTTAAAGCAAAAATGCTCTGTAAATCTACCTGCACTTCTGAATTCATTACTGCATGATGCTGCACGAAGCCTAAAAAAGGCACAACATGTAGAATCAGTCGTCAGTCACCATGGACTAATTCGATTAGTAGTTAGTCATAGTCTTACCCAGCAGCAAAGCAGCTGGGATGAACTGATTGCAATGATTGAGGGGGGAGTGACAACATCATCCCAAAAAAGTAAACATTCTACAAGCACACCAGAACGTCTGAAAAAACGCAGAGAATTGGTAAAACAAAAACATGTTGCTAGTGCATCTAAACAACCAGAAATACACTAGGAATCGGGAAAGCGTAAGCATGCCACCGATACACCCGAACAGCCAGAGAGGCCCAGAAAATCAGCCCGGTTAGCTCGAATAAGAGGAAGGCTGGAAAAGCTCCAGGAGAGCATCAGCCAGCCAGTGGTAATCGAGGATGAGCAACCCTCACGACTAGAAGTAGACATAGAACAATCTGAAAAGGAGGCCGAGCAATCTAAAGAGAGGGCTGAGCAATCCGAAGAGGAAAATGAGGAAGCAGCCGAGCATTTCGAAACGAAAACAGAGACTGAGTAATCTAAGCAGGAGGAGGAAATAGGACAGCAGGAAGGTAGCCCACCACAAGATCCAGTTGGAGAAGACGAATTGGCCGCAGTTTTGGCCAATATGGGTGAGTATGGCCAACCTTCCAGTCCAGCAGACCTCCACGGCAAACCCCAAGAAGAAAATGCATCTGAAAAATCACATGCGGTAGAGGCAGAAGAAGGAAAACTGCCTGTTCATAATGAAGCGGAGATAAGAGTTACTAAACGGGAACACTCTGTCCCCAAGTCACTACAGGAAATTCCGGAGGGAGTAGGAGCAGAACAAGCAGTTGTCCAGGAAGAGATGGAACCAACTAAGGTTCCTACCCCAGAACAGCCAGAACAGAACAGCGAAGAAGCACTCCAGGAGAAAGATCCAGAGACTAGTCCAAACCGTAGTAGACAATCTGCTGTCCCTTCTAACGAAACGCTGGAAATTAAGAAATTGTGAAAGGAACGAAAGAAATTATTGAATACAATAGCCCAACTCCGATAGCAAATTAGAATTCTGAAAGCAAACCAGAAGGTAAGGAAGACCGCAGGGAAGAAAAAGAGGGCCACTACAGTAAAATCCCACAAGGCAAAAAGGCGAAGGACCAACGATCGCCCTGCTGTTCCAAACCCTGCTGAAGAACATACGGCTGTTCCAAATGATGCTAAAGAACAGACGACTGTTCCAAATGATGTTGAGGAATAGACTGCTGTTCCATTTGAAAAGGAACAGCAGCAAGCTGATATTCGTGTTAAAAAAGAAAATGAGAACAAGGAAATCTAGATAGAGGCACCACCCTCAGGGGTAATAAGGGTTCTGAACTCCAAACAGCGTAATAAGAAAGTTCAGGTAAAACTCCTGACCTCCACTGACCTATGGAAAAGAGATCCGAAGACAAGAACCTTGCATAAGATGATGAAGCAAGCCCAGCAAGAAGCTAAACAACTTAGAGAGCAAACGGTCCCCCGTGAAAAATATGAAGAGTTACAGCAGCAACTAAGGAACGTCAATCAATCTGAAAGCCAGGCCTTTGAAGGGTGGCGAAAGGAACAAGAGAAAGCTGCAAAGGTAACCTGTAGGCTATATATTGTTATCAAGCAGATGGATACCTTGTGTTCTTTATACAATGACGTTTTAGCATGTAGGGCCCTTGCCAAAAACTATGCTTTGTTTTTACTAGAACGATATTTACAATTAAAAATAAAAGCTGTTAAAGCAGGCGCCCCTATACAAATCAACACTGTCAATGACTTTATAGACTGTTGTAAACATTATGGGGTGAAGGTCCAGAGATTGCTGTGTGAATTTTATTTGCATAACCTCGTGCTAGATCAGGAGATTGAATTGAACCCTGGTCCTTTTGTTGGGGACATTCAGTTGCAAGAATTCATCTCATTCGGGGTTAATCAGATTAAATGGCTCAAAGCCTATAACACTTTCCAGAGGCAGGAAAATGGCCTAGACTTGTGGGTAAGGGCTGAGCCTAGGGACCCAGTGCGGTTATGGAAAGCACATAGAAACCTTATGAGAACTCCGGGTGTCATTGAAACGTTAGGACCTATGCATGAGGCACTCATTCGACAAAGTTTAGAGTATTTTCTTTCCATCAAAGACCTCGCCATTGATGCAGCCAAATTTCGGTACCGAATCTCTAATCCAAACATCCAGCTCAGGGAACCGTTTAAGTATGAGAATTTTGAATTAGCTGCCAACCGTTTGAACCTCTATGGCGAGAGCATTTTGAAAGCAGGGCCATCCTGGTTAGGATATAGATTTCGCAGTCCAATTATTTGGCACCCTGCACCCGGATATCAAGCCCTGTATGAGATGCCTGAGGGTCAAACAGGTCAGTTCTTTGACTATCTAGTCACTCATCATGGTTGTAGGCCTCTGCATGAGATTCCTTCTCCAACCTATTCTCTCACTGCCTTGCATGTCAACTACAATGTTTTCATGAGGGCATGAAACAGGGTAAGCAGGGGGGTGTGTGGAGTACCAAAAAGGTATGCTTTTGATGATCATTTCAATAGCTTTTCAGTAGAATTTGTAAACCTTTTTGCATCATGAATCTGGAAAACAATAAAGAATTATAACAAAACATGTGAATTAATATGCAAGACTTAATCACTGATAATTGTTATTCTTCTGTGCAGGAAAGGGTGAAAATGAAGAGTTGCCGTTCCGAAGGAAAAGATAAAGACGAGATAACTGTTGTCCCTTTGAAGGGAAACCGAATGCAAACAAGGCTAAGCAGATCAAAGCAAATCGGCCCGGAAAAGGAGGAGAAGACACCAGCTCGGCGGAGAAGAAAAGAAAAGATTAAGGATTGATAGTTTGGCGAATCCCTCAGGATCTTTGATCCTGAGGGATCACTGCTTTATTTATCTTGTTACTTAGACATCTCCGCCGTCACCTTTATATAAAGGGACATCACTATTAACCTAGGGGAACATATATACTTTTATGTAATTTTCTGTAAAAGATCAACTTTGATCATCGAGTCTCGTTGAGAACTGGTTCATTGTACTTTTGTCTTATGCGTTAATATAAACTTGGTGATTACCGTATCTCTGCATCTGGATTAACTCAAAGCGGTGTACCCTTGAGGCTAAGGGCCCGGCCCCGGAGGACACTTGCTTTTGTACCACTACAATTTGATTTCTGTGTGGTTTGCTTATCGTTGTTATCTGGTAATATAATATGCTTTATGAATCACCATTACATGCTCTTTTAAGATTAATCCATTAAGGTTTTTACAGATAGAATTGTGTATTGACTCTGCATTATATTACTGATCCTTTCAGAGTTGATTGAATGATTATTAGTCTTGGCCGAATATTATTACTGTATCATTACAGAGCTCTTGTACTAAACATTTACGTCATAGATTCATTCGAAGTTGTATTTAGAAATAATGTTGTTCTATTTGGAAACACAGTCGTATTCGTGTTAAATTAAGATTGATCAGATTACTGTTCCAGCGTGTTACGCGTGTATAATCTATTGGTGCCGTTCCATAATTTATCAATAGTTAGTGCTGTTCCATTAGTGAGTTCTGCTTGATTTGCCTTAAGAGTGAGAGATTGATATTTGATTGTGAAGAGTGCATTTGGGTTAATAGATTAAGTTTGGTTATGACTCGCGAGACTTAGTTGTTTGATTGCTGTTCCATTTTATTATTGCTGTTCCATTCCAGATTTGCCGTTCAATTCTTTATTTGCTGTTCCATTTTGCTATTTGCCGTTCCATTTACTTGCATTTGTTATTTTGGTGTGAGAGATGATCCAAGGTTGTAGTGAGCCTCGGCATTCACTGCCTCGCTCCCAGACCCGTGATCCATGCTCTAATTTCCTTTCCATCAGTTTCCAAAGGGATGGGCTATTACTGCTGAACCCTTGACTGTAAGTTACCTGGTTTTCTGAACGTGTGATTTTCCTTGCTTTTATTTCCTTTCCGTCAGTTTCCAAAGGGATGGGTTATCGTCACCGAACCCTTGACTGATCAGTTGCCTAGTTTTAAGAGTGTGTGATTTAGTCATTTGAAGTAACTTAGTTATAGGCAAGCATCCGTTTACTCTTGTATTTTTGTAGAAAACTGTACTACTAGCATTACTCTGACAAATAGCCTCGGATTGAGTCGCTCTTTGTAATAACCAAACGCTTCCAGATTGACATATTAATGTGAGATAATTCGAGGTGAAAGAGACCCTTTTTAGAGCTCTACAACCACCTTGCTACACCAGAATTATAATGTGTGAATGTTGTAGATATGGGAGGATTCAAGTAGTTTTCCTCATCATAGAGTACTAATACAAAACTTATAGAAATAAACACACAATGGATAGAGGATATTTCACACAATTATCATTAACATGAAAACCTATACAATTTGGCCCGACCTTACAATAATTGGCCCATTTACTCTCTCTTGGGCATCCTTCCTGTAGATTCAACCCTTTCTTTTTATCTGACCAATACCCCCTCTCCAGATTGTTCTATATGCCCTTTAACTAATTAAAATATCTCTATTACATCATGGAGGCTATAAATAACAACCATTTCATAGATCTTCCTATGTTCCTCTTCTAGAAGCTAATGCCACTTCACCTAATAGATTTCCTACATTTGTCCTCCTCTCTAGAAATTACATAAAATTTCAGCCTAATTACTTATCTCTTTTACAATGTACCACATGACCAAGATGGCTAACTTCCATAACAAACCTAGATTCCTTTTAGAACTAGGACACTTGTATTTACATTAAAAATTAATTATCCTGATTTATACAAATTTTCTATTACCTTAAGGAAATTCCAAGACCTCTTAGGTCTAGGCAACAAGTGATTGACCTGGGTTTATGCTCAATGTGTGTGTTTCTATATATATATATATATATATATATATATATATATATATATATATATATATATATATATATATAATGCACTTCTATTCATGTTAATAATGAAAATAAGTTATTTAAAATTAAATTACGTAAGGATAAATATACAATTTAATTGATAATCTAGTTATGAATTAATTACAAATTACTAAAAAATATTTTTCATTAAAAAAAAATTATAAAGTATTATTTTATCCAATAGAAATTTTAAGTTAAAAAGAAAACAAATTTGTAAACAAATATGTTAATAAATTTACTTATTCTATCAACTATTTTAATAATTATGTTGATAGATGTGTCTATTTTGGAATAGGGCTTTCAGAATTTTAATTTAATTATCAATAATTATTAAGTGCATGGTAGAGATTTACCTTCCACATAATATTCTAGAATATTCTTCATAGTATTCAAAAGTCAAAGGTTAAATTTATTTTCAGAATAGTTATGCCCTTTTTTCCTTTTTAACTAAGTTGATTAATTAAAAAAAATTCATTTGAACAAGTGTCATATGAAATGAGTTATGGTTTCTTTTAGGTATGTTGTATTGGTAAGCCATAGTATTCTAACAAAGCCTATTTACATATTTAGAAACTCCATGGTAAAGTGGAGGTAAATCTCCATGGTTAAGAATCTTGTTGCATGTTTTTCTAAATGTATATATGCTTAACTTATATATTAATTAATTATTTATTTATTTAACAATGATAATAATCTCTCGGATATGGGCGACATATCAGAGGTGACGTCCTATCCATAGAAGCATTAACCACAATCATGAATGAAGGATACTAAACAACTAATAAAACACTCATAAAATAAACAACAGAATATACACAAATTAGACATGGCAGAAAAGGCCTCAACCTTACTGTATTCCTCTCATAATGTAATCCGATGTACAAAGAATGATAATAGTACAAATAAATACATGAGGAAGTTTGTCTCAAGATAGTACGTCTATCTTGGACACTATGGTTGAGAAAACATCTCAACCAAACACTAATCTAGGAGCCTAACTAGTTGGAGAGAATCTCTCAACCAACTAAGCCTAAACTGACTCTTAACCATGAGAAACAAACTCAATTTAGAAAGGTAGGATTAAATCCAACTTTCTTGATTTTAATTAATTTAATTATTTTGGACTTATAATTGTTTTCATCACATGAGAGTGAGGCTAACATCCCCACCCCAATGATAAGTCCAAAATAAGAATGAGGAACCATCTTCCAAGTTCTCATGTTGATCCTAAAAAATGATGCTTGAAAAACTGCCAAAGATCGAGGCTGAAAAAACTCTAATCAGAAGTGAACATGAGTCAGCTGAAAGTCTGAGTCATCTCTGAAATTTTGCTTGACAAATCCATCACGTGCCAAGCCGCAAAAGGATCCATCTGTCCTTTGCTTTCAATCAACATCCTTTGTCCACTGAAAAAATGTTGATGATGCCCACTGGCGAAGTTGCTTTTGTTGTGTTTGAAAATTTCTCATTGCTGACTTTGTTGTTGATCGTCCACTTGTGAGTTTATTGATGCTCACTCGCTGATGAAAATGACCATTGGATGCTTTTCTTATGTTGTTGAGAATTTGAGTATGACAACCACTATCAATTTCATTGACATTTCCCCCCCTTTGTTAGCTGAAAGGAGAGACAATCTTATTCAAATTATTTTGGAAATCCCCCCCTTCAGGTGTAGGAGTGTTTCACTGGTGTAATCCCCCGTTCAACTGCATGAGAGTACCATATTCATTTTTACTGTTGGCTGCAATATGTGTGAGTGAATTCGATTGTAAAACTTATACAATCTTCTGACCATGGATGACCATTCCCAGGGATCAATCCATGAATAATTGATCTTCAATCTGCTTGATTGTTGTTGTTTGCTGCATTGTGCTGATGAATGATTTCACTTTCCACAATGGTGACAAGGATGGAGATCAAAACACTAATATTCCAGATGACCAGTTCTTTGACAATGAAGGCATTTTGGTTTGACTGCAACTTCAGTTTTTGTGTAGTTTGTTTGTCTACAACTTCAGTTTGTGTGTATTTTTGTTTTTCTTCAACTTTCTCAGAACTAGCCAATGTTATTTGTGCAAGAGACCCTGCACTGAAAAACTTAATGGGCCTTGAATAATCTGGGATATGCAAGTTGGCGTCATCTTTGACATATCCTAAGCCTCGTCGATTTCTGTTACTTTGAATTTCTTTCCATGGCTTGATGATTGGTTTGGAAGAAAGTTGAACTGGATCAAGGACCACTTCGACACTTGAAGTTGGTTGGATCAGTGACTTGGAATCATCAGCTGTATTTGTATTGTTCAAAGACTTGGAAGCATCACTCTTCTCTAGCAACTCAGTTCTTTGTAGTTGCGACTCCAGTTGAAGGAACTCAATCATTTCATGTGCATGTTGAAGATGCACTTGAATATCAGCAAGAGTTGTTTTGCTGATGTTCACCATGTCGCCAGCTGATGATAAAATCAAATTGTTAAGAATTTGGGACAGTTGAATGTGTGTCTCCATGTTATCTTTCTCACTTTGAATTCAGGCTCGCTTGTACTGTTGCTTATTGCTGATGCTTTAAACACTTGCTAGAGTTTTATAACTTGGTTGCTTGAACTCTTGATTTTACGCTCACTTGATGACAATCGCTTTGCTTGAATGCTTCACTGACACTTTGTGAATGCTTCAATCAACATCACATTGGCTCATTTGTTGTAGATGTCATGCTTTGAGCTTTCTCACTTGAATTTGACATGCTCGCTTGATTGGTTGTTTGAATGACACACTTGCTTGCTTTGTTGTTTGAATGACACACTCCCTTGATTTATTGCTTATTGCACTTGCATTAAACACTGGCTTGATTTGATGCTCACTTGAAGAATATAATACTAGAATTCACACGCATTTGATGATGATTTCTTACTAGATGGCTTGCTTTATTGATTACTAACACTTTGTGCTTTCTTGAATGTACTCACTGAATGTGCTGATTTTTAAAAAAGGAAGGGTGTCGAACATTGTTGAAAATGCACCCAAGAGACAAATGACAAGTTCAATCTTGATGACACAGTTGAAGACTTACTTGACTTAATGTATTTACCTTAACAATTCAAATTAGGGTGTCGGTTACAATCGAGAATGCACCTGTACAATTCAGTTACAAAATGTTTATCTGCAAGTGATACAAAAAGTGTTGATGATGTTGATGTCATTTTGGCTTGAAATTCTTGATGTTGTAGCATCCTTAACTTGATTGCTTTGATTACATGATGTGAAATGTGCTTTCTTGGAAGATCATCTTATCAAGTTAATGATGTGACGCTTTGTGCTTGTGTACTTAAGCTTGATTACAGGAGCTTGATTAAGCATTCTTATACTTAAGCTTGCTTATGTGCATGTAGTTGTTTAAGCATAATACAAAGAGAGCGTTTTGATAATCTGAACACAAGTCATGCACACGCATTCATTACACATGGTATACCTAAGATCCCCTTATTCAATTTCAGGCAGATCTAGGAACAAGCACCCAAAAATTATGTCTTTATTAATTATTTGAGTACATCAACCTTTCATCTTTACAACATCTTTGAGGTAAATTGTCTTCAAAAACTAGATGTTCACTTACTCAATTGCTCTCAAAGTAAAACATTACTTTGGGTTACAACAATAAGTCTTAAAAATATTCCATTATCTATCCAAAATACAAACAATAGTAAATTCCTTATCTCTCCAAAAATTACAAAATATGCCCTCACTATTACATTCTTATCTCTTCATAAAAATTTACTCTTTAAAAATAATTAATTTAATTCTTTTCTTCTCCTAATTATGTGAAGTCTTCGACCACTATTCTTAGTGCTGCTAGACCTTTAGCAGGTATCAGATTTAAAACAACATTTTCTTCAAATATCCATTGCGCGAGTTCGAGTCTAAACGAGGTGCAAAGAATGGCTGGAGTGGAGATATTCGAGGAAAACCCATTGCTATAAGCGGGACCCTTTCCTTGTTTCGATGCAGTGGAGCCGAAGCATGTCTGCCCTAGCATCATGGGTTTTATTGCAACAACTAGAAAATGATTTAGCAGAATTGGAAAGAACAGTACAACCAACTTGGTTAGGGCTAGTTTAGCCTTTAGATAAAATCATGGATCGTCTCTACGTTGTATGGAGAGTTTTAAACCATCTTAAAACTGTCAAATATTCTGAAGATCTTCATTCATCTATTGAGGAAGTGCAGCCTGAAAAAGTGACATTTCAACTTAGACTAGGACAAATAAAACCTATCTTCAATGCATTCAAAGCTATTAAGGAAGATCCTATTTGGGAAACGTTGACAGAAGCCCAAAAACGTATAGTTTAAGTTCATATTAAGGAAGCCACACTTAATAGAGTTTCTTTGGAAGGGGATGCTAAAGTGCGCTTCAATGAAATCCAATAGGAATTACAAAAGCTTTCATCAAAAAGTTACTGAGAACGTTTTGGATGCAACAAAAAGCTTTGAGAAGCTAATAATTGACAAGAAAGATATTGATGGATTGCCACCAACTGCTAGCATCTAAGGGTTATGAAGGTGCAACTACCGAGAATGGGCCATGGATTATTACATTAGATACTCCAAGCTACCGACCAGTTCAACAACATGCACGTAATCACAATCTTCGTGAGGAGCTCTATCATGCTTATGCTACTCGTGCCTCTACTGGAAAGTTAGATAACACTCCATTTATTGATCAGATTTTGAGACTTCGATTAGAGGGAGCTAAACTGCTCCGAAAAAAATCGAAAATCGCTTAAATAACTTGCAGAAACCTCAAAATTTTTGCCGAAAGATAGATGTCTATCTCCCATGAAGCCAGACAGACTGGATCTGAGGGCATTGCAATCCAAAATCTGGAAAAATCGAAACATTCATATCTATGAACATCGTGGATCAATTTATGATGGTTCCTCCCTGGATCAAGTCCTTTTTATTCGTTGGAATTGCTACAGGATTGTATTCTGGCTTCCACGGATTTTGTGATCGATCCCCTTCTTGTTAATACAGATGGAAAGTAGATCCATAGCTTTTTCATATTTCCTTATGTTGGTTCCACGCTGCTATATCCATAGGTATAAATGCTTCTTGAGCTATCTAACCACTATACGTAGGTTTTTAATTCAATTTCACGCAGATCTCACAAAATTCATCGTACATGGACTCAACTTCCACAAGTAGTCCTTTGACACAACAATTCCAAAATGTTCAAGCTCTAAATCAAAGATTTCCATTAGCTCTGATACCACATGAAGGATACTAAACAACTAATAAAACACTCATAAAATAAACAGCATACATATACAGAAATTAGACATGGCGAAAAAGGCCTCAGCCTTACTGTATTCCTCTCATAATGTAATCCAATGTACAAAGAATGATAATAGTACAAATAAATACATGAGGAAGTTTATCTCAAGATAGTACATCTATCTTGGACACTATGGTTGAGCAAATATCTCAACAAGCACTAATCTAGGAGCCTAACTAGTTGGAGAGAATCTCTCAACCAACTAAGCCTAAAATGACTCCTAACCATGAGGAACAAACTCAATCTAGAAAGGTAGGTTTAAATCCAACTTTCTTGATTTTAATTAATTATTTTGGACTTATAATTGTTTTCATCACATGAGAGTGAGGCTAACAATGAAGGATATTTACAAGTGGCTTCCATGTGCCTTCAATGCCCCCAACTCAACAACTAAGGTCCACCGTTCTCAAAATGTCCAAATTCCTCGCTTTGCATCCACCTTGTGATTTCCCTATACCTTTCTCTCATTATCCATTCAATTCATTTTCATCCCCCTCGACGTCAGTGAATTATTTGGTTACATGACCCTCCCATGTTTCATTCCATGCCTCGCAGTTTCCCTGGTCAACTTTGTCATTCTCTCGCCCCTCTTGATATTGTTTTCAATCACCCTAGCTTTACTTTCTGTATTCCCAAACCTATAGTAATGATCCACAAGTGTGGAAGAGCTAGGCATTGTGGTGGTGGTCATGGTCAAGGGTTTCCCCCTCGCAATCCATGGATTGATGAGAATGTTGAGCTCTTTGACCGATACATTCTGGCACATATCCATTGCATAATTTCTTCACTGGAAGCTAAGGAAAGGAGATGCATAGGCGACAAGCATTGGACCATTAGAAACTTGTTGGATCATCATCTATGGAGACATAAGCAAGCTAGGGAGGGAGGGCGTGAACTAGAATATGGTGGAAGCCAATGCCCAAGTTAGCAACATTCATTAATCTCTATGCTAACTATCCAGATTCTTTGGCATTTCCTTTCCACTAGTCCCTCTTTCACCTTCTTCCTTCAATTCTTAGGACGGCTCTGACACCCATTCCTTCTCTCCTCCATCTCATTCCCTTCTCTTATGGTAGATGATATGCAAATTCAAAGCCAGGCGGGCTAGAACAAAGAGTAGGAACCAATTCAATAAGATTCAAGCTCATATGGATACCTCATTAGGGAGGAGAAGTTGGAAGATGCAACTGTTCAAACAACAATCAACAAGGACCAGAATGTCTCATCAAACTCCAAAGGAAATCATGTTGTATGACCAAACAATTAGTTTTTTTCTTTCTCTATCTCTTGATAGTCCTATGAACAACATTCATGCAGACAATCACAAACGTTTTAGTATCTCTTTTAACAATTTGTTTTGCAATTTTCTTCATGTACTTTTCATGGACCAAGCATTTCAAGACATATTGTTTCATTAAGGGACCATATAGTTTCCCATTGATGAGAAGAAGAACATAAATAAACTACTCAGGTCTCATGCTTGTAACATATGTAAACTATTTTTGCTAATATAAAGTCCCCTGCTTGCTTACAAAATAATAATAATAATAATAATAATAACAATAATAATAAAGTTATAATATAATGATTTATTATTATTATTTTTTAATTTTCACAATGTGATATGTATCATGTAGTTACTATTAGTAAGTGTTTTGATGCTTATTATGGGTTGATCCCTGTTACATTAAATTTTTGACTGGCCTCATATCCCCTTATCTCAGATAAAGTCAATCTCTGAGTGACATCTCCGCTGTGTCATACATCAAATGAATGTGTCCACATCTTCCTAATAATTCAAGAAGATTAAGCAAGTGATTTTTAATCCTGAAGATTGACCCTTTTACCCATGTTTCTACATCGTCGCAAGTAAACTTCATTCTACCTGTGACGATTCTCTGTAATGCACTATAACGTCGCAACGTTGTCACAGGGGTACATCTGTTCCCTGTGATGGTCTAATTTTAGGGCTCGGCGCAGGTACTCAAGATCTTTCTTGTGACGATGGCTCTAAATACACTGCTTCCTTGCGACATCATCATTGAGCCCTAGTGTATGACTTGCGATGATCCAGATATGGCGAATTAGTTCAAACAGAATGCTTCTGGGTGGTTCTAGAACTGGTTGTTGGGTCAAGGGAGTTCGTCTTTCCTCCTTTGGGATGGTGGTTCCACCTTTTGAGAAACCTCCTTTGAGGATAAGCTCCCTCTCCCTCATTTATGGAGGCTCCTCCTCTTATAAAAGCACTCCCTATTGCTATGATCAACGATTTTTTTTGGGGATTGAGCAAATTAGCTAGCTTTGGTGTGAGTTTGATAGTTTGCAGTGTGAATTGCTGATAGTTTAGCAATTGGTTGTGGATTTCTTTAGCCTTGTATTAATGCTTGTGAGTGAGAGAGAGAGCTATCATCTTCTTGGGAGACCCTCTTGAGAGTGAATTCTTGAAGAAACATACTCGCTGGACCCTTCGAGAAAGCTTGCGACGTCAAGGCTTGGTTGTAAGCTTTGCTTTTATTCATTTTTATACAATCAATGGTGATTTCCTATGTCATGTGTGAAATATACTTGATAGCTTATGGTTCCGTGACTATGTAAGTAAATAGATCATTGTTGTACTCTATTATGTGTTTTGTTGTTCTCTTGTGTTGTTTTAGGTTAATCGCTCATCAAGGAGAAGGAAACGATAGCTGAAGCGGCACAAAGAAAGCTTCATCGAACACCAGTTTGAGGTAGGCTCTTTCAACAGTGATTGTTTAAGGAAATTAGTTATTGTTTTGTCTTGTTGTGACTAGACCCACTCTAGGGCTAGAGGGGTTGCCTCTGTCCGTAGAGGGAACATTTCCTACATCACAAGTTGGCAAGTTTCTGCTCCCTTATTGTGTCCACCTAATTACCATCGTGACTATACGCTTTATCTCGCTGCTGCCGACAACACTGGTTCCGAGCATGTTATCTATTATCTTAGCCGCAACCTCCTTGACACTGAGACTTGATATGCTTATGTCGAGAAACTCGCCTAGGCATCCATTCACGTTGTCCAATGTTTCTATCACTATATTTTGTTGCGCACGATGACAGTGATTTCCGATTGCAACTCGATGATGTACATCTTGTCACATCAATTTTTGGGGGGAAAGTACTTGAAATGGATCGTTATCCTTCAAGAGTTTGATTTGGAGTTTACTACTGCCAAGTCTAAGATGTCCCTTGTCTTTGTTGTATTGATTTGCTCATTACCATCCGCTACCTCTCCCTCTCGATTAGAGGATCGCATTCTGGACGATACCCTTTTCTTGATCAGCACCCTCGATCCCTGGTACAGTGACATTATTGTCTACCTCCAGACGTCTTCCTTCCATCTTGATTTGTCTAAGGATGCTCGGCGACGTATTTGTCATCATTCTCAGCCTTATCGTATTGTTGGGGACACCTTGTACCGTCTCGGTGTTGATTCCATTCTCCGCCGTTGTTTAATGTTTGAGGAAGCTGAACAAGTCTTGAATGACTGCCACTCTGGCACCTGTGGTGGTCATATGTCTGGTTATGCTACTGCCCAAAAAATCCTCCGTGCTGGTTATTTTTGGCCCTCTATTTTTAAGGATTGCATTCTCGCTGTCCGTTCTTATCACGCGTGCCAAATTTACCAATGGAAGATGCGTGCGCCACCATCCCCGTTGCATCTTGTCATTACCATTGGCCCTTTTGCTAAATGGGGCATATATTTTATGACCTATAACCCTCACTCGGCCGGGGGGCATGGGTATATTATCGTTGTCGTCGATTATTTTACAAAATGGGCCAAAGCGATGCCTACATTGTCCAATGATGGTAAGACAACTGCCCAATTCTTATTCAATCATGTGATTACTCAATTCAAAGTCCCTCAGGCTATTGTCACTGATCATAGTTCTCATTTCCATTGTCATATGATGACTGAGTTAACAACCCAGTTAAGCTTGTGTCATGATAGTTCGACGCCTTATTACCCTCAGGCCAATGGCCAAGTCGAAGCCATCAACAAGGTGTTGGTTACGATGCTTCAGCGTACCATTGGAATGCACAAGTCTAATTGGCATCTGATGTTGTTTTCTGCCTTATGGGCCTACTGTACCTCAGTGAAGGATGCCACCGGATTCACATTGTTTCAACTCGTTTATGGTCTAGAGGCTACCCTTCCGATTGAATGCGAGATACCTTCTCTCAAGTTAGTTGTCAAATTGCTCCTGAATACTACTCCTGTAGAAGAATGCCTTCTTTACCTAGAGTGGCTAGACGAGACCCATCGACTCGCCTCTTTAGTCATCAAAGCATAGAAGAAGAGAGTGAAAACTCACTTCGATCAAACTGTTACTCCTCGTTCTTTCATTGAGGGAGATTTAGTCCTACTGTATGATCAAGCGAATGATAAGCTAGGGGCAGGAAAATTCAAACCGATGTGGCATGGGCCTTATATTGTGAAATGCGTTTTGCAGAAAGGGGCCTATGAGCTAATTGACTACGAAGGAAATCCTCTCGATAAGCCCCGAAATGGGCTTTATCTTAAAAAATATTATGCATGAGTTCTTTGTGCATCTACTGTGCCCATACGTGTATTTTTAGTGTGTGCATGTGTGGCTTGGTGTGTAGGCATTATCACTACTTATTGTGTCTTTTTACTTATTGTGTAGATGTCTAATGCACCTTATATCGGTTTCGCTAATGGTGCCTATTGTAGTACACAAAATCTTTCCTCTGCAGCATGGGTGATCTATGATCCTCACGGTGAGTTAGTAGACCTTTAAGGTTTTTGTCTAGGGTGTACCACGAATAATGTCACTGAATATAGCATCGTCATTGAATTATTGGCTGAGGTTGTTAGCCTCAATATTCGTGCATGGGTTGTGAATCTGAACTCTCAACTTGTCATTCTTCAAATTAATGGGTGTTATTCCATCAGAAACCGTCAAATTTTAAGATTGTATTTGTGTGTTCGCTTACTCGAAAGACATTTTGATTTTATTACATATCAACACATTCCTAGAAGGCTAAAAATGTTAACTGATGCATTCGAAAATCATGTATTAGACAAACATTTACATAATTTATAATCAAAAGACATTATATGCAAGTACTCAGACACAATAAATAAAACATAGATAGCTATATATCGTGTGGTGCACCGAGGCGCTCAAAAAATAATGTATATGTTCAGGTTACATCTGAGACACATGTCTCTCAAAACATCAGACAAGGAAACCTAGGCGACTACTGTGGTGGGTTCTGCTCTCTGTAGTAGACCACTACCTGAACTACTCGTCTGAGCAGCTTGTGAATCCTATTCAACACACCCGCAGTGTGTCGCTGGTACTGTCGCGGGATCTCCTCGAACCCTCTATAGTCTGGGATCCCCTCGGTCAAGCCCTCTAAGTTTTGGGCTATCTCCTCCTCTGTGTCACCACCTGGAGGTGGCAGAGTAAGCTCTCTATTCCCTCCCCTCTGGGCCGTAGGATCGAGACCCACCAATCTCTCAGGTCCGACATCTACAAAATTGAACATAATTATTACGACATACACATTTAAAATCCAAAAAAAAACAATATAAAATGAAAAACTAAAATTTCACAGTGTAGTGGTCTATCCAAGCGTGTTACCTCTCTCATCCCTCTACTCTCTGGGCAGAAGTAGCATATTTGGATCTCCTCTGAAATTTGTACCTGCATAGGGCCAGTCCTCAACAAATACCTATTGACGATGCAGCCACTCCATGAAGACAGGACCCCATGATACTGGCTGACCACCACCTCCTCATGGCATCACCAGGGCCCACCTAGTGATTCGAGTTTGTCGTGGTCCCGACAACGGGACTTCCATATCCTGCAACTAGAGTATTGGTACCTGCTCCAACATGAGCGGTACCAAAATGGACCTGTATCCGAACTACTTTGTCTCCCCTCACTGGCACTTGGTCAGCTGCCTCTTCATATTCAGAGACACTGCCTCAGCCCAGTCATACATGGTAGGGTTGAGGCAATCTAAAGCCAACCGCAATTGGGTTTTAGTCACCTCGTGCTGAGCCTAAGAGCCTATTGCTCTCATAATCATAAACAATAAAACATGCAGTGACAGGTCATTCACTATTGGGATTTATAGCTTCTCGCTAGTGGGTGATTTGCATGCCCCCGGGCATGCTCGTGCAATAAAAATATCTAGAGACTCTCCGAGGACCCGCACATCACCCATGTGGGGTCTCTCTCCTTGTCAAGATAAACCAGTGAGGAAATATATGTCAGTTGCGTCAAACTCGACCTCCTACGCCCAGATTATGAACTTACCCTCTGTCGGGTTCCATGAGTGAATCAAGAACTCTAGAAGGTCTAATTGCACTTGTAATAGTGGCGTGAGGAAAAATTTGAGTAATCCGCAGTTCTGAAGAACCTACATGCATTGGGGGTCAGTTGCCCCTCTTTCGTCATCGGCATCGTGTGTGTGTTTTTTCCATGCAAACACCATTTTACACCTTGCATACACAAATATAATTTGATTAGAACTTGTTTGAGTCGCTTTCATATTCTAAATTGGTGTAAAAAATTAAATTTTTATGGTTTCTGCGCTCGTCACAGCTTTTCTAAAAACACTGTGACGATCAAATTTGACAGTTCACCATTTTTCAGATCATCGCAGCAGTACATGTGTTTCCTGCGACAATGCCGATTTTGGTGTGTTTAAAATTTACGGTTGTCGCGACCCCACGGGGGACTTCTGCGATGACCCAAGTGATTTTTTGGAATGGAAAATCCTTCCAAGCTCAGCAAAAATGCATGAAATTAGAACTAAAAGCACTAAAAACACAATGGCAGAGGTGAGATACCTACTTGGAGAAAGATTGGTGTGGAATGGATGACCCCAGCTATAGAAATCGACCTCCAAATTTGCACAGGTACACGTTGTTTTAAAAATTACCAAGGTTGAAAACTAAAACAATGTAAATGTGTTTTTTATCATAAGTCTTATATAATTTTTTTTTGAAATTTTAGGGTTTTTAACTATAGGTTTTTGGTTTTACTATAGCTTTTGGTTTTCCCTTATGGTTTTAGGGTTTTTGACATAGTGTTTCTAACATTACACGTGTATCCTTGTCAAATGGGTCTTACACTTGTTTTCTCTATGCAGGAACAGGAGTGTTGGATACAAGTTCTAATCAATACATGCTTGGTAAATACCGCGAAGATGTCCCGCGAGTCCTCTTTAAGCTCTTTTTTGACTCATAAAATATGAAAAGATTTCCGAGTATTTTTCCCTTTTGACTCGTTAAAGAGAATAAAAATGGCAGTCTGCTTTCAGCTCTTTTCCGACCATTTAAAAATGAAAAGATGGCCGAGATTTTGTCGTTTCAAGCTCGTTTTTGGTTACGAAACGTCGTGTCTCCAGTAAGTTTTCTACTTTTTTGGATTGGAAACACTATTTAAGAAAAGTATTCCTTGATTGAAATGATCAAGAGGTTCTCTCAAGTATTGTTTTCTACCTTTTCGGTCTTGAGAGACATAAACTTACGAAAAGGGGCCCCGCTGGAGTTTTCTTTTCAGTGTTTTTTTCAAACTCTCTAAACATGAAAAAGACTCCGAGTTTTACCTATGTCGGACTCGTTAAACCCTGACGATATAGGACTCGTCACCATGATGAGACTCGAGCTTCTCCTCCCTAGGGCTCATTAAAATTTCACTAGGTTGGATTTGTCTAAAGGACAAACTTATATCGCAAGCATATGCTATCCCCTTCAAGCTTTTCTTTCAAAAATAATTTGGGTACTCACCAGCAATGGTGGGGGAAAATTTGGAAATCTTCCATTGGTTACCTATGGTAGTTAGAGGGTGCTGTTACTCTCATTTACTATTCAAATCAGTATATCAGTCTTTTGGAGACCAAAATTTCTTTTAGTGGGAAGGTGTGATCCAAAATGGATCTAAGATAGACTTCTAAGTCTAAAGTGTTCCTCACAGAGGAAAATGAAATTCAAGGGCTGCTCCTAGAAATAGTCCCATTGCATAGATCTTTTCATTCTGAATCTACTGCAATTTGAATGGGGTAAAATGGACTTCGGATGAAGAAGTTATCGCAGAAAGAACTTTGCCATGGTCCTTTGGAAAGGAGGAAAATTCTTCCAAAAATGGGCTTAAGGCCTTATAAAGGAAAATCAAATCGGAAGGGTTAAGAGGAGGACTTAATGCAAGGGCAGAAGGAACCTCGATTGCGACTTCTGACTTATCGCATTGGAGGTAGGCCTTTACCCAATATCGGGACCCCAGACTTGGAGGTTGCGATTATGTGACATGGCGATTGCCGATGATCGGATCGACAGAGCGGTGTCGGCGTAGCCCATAGCCAAAGGAAGAACCTCGGGCCATTACAAATGCGATATGTGATAAAGCGATGGGTCGATGTGCAATCGAATGATAACTCTCATATCGGGAAAAGAGATCAATGGTCCAGATTTAATCGGCGGTCGGGAGATCAGTGATCCTCGATACAAAGGGTCGTTGCGACAACGATATGCGATATCGACCGTCCAATCAAGGAGCAGATCAATGGTCCAGATTTAATCGGCGATCCCTGATGCTAGGGCCAACGCGATTGCGATAGCGATATGCCGATAAGGGCCCGACCCAATGGGTTTATAGACCCAATTTCATAACTTTTGAAATCTGGAAATTCAGATTTTCAATGTATTCCCGTGTATTTAGGTTTTGGCCATGCGACGATGCGATTGCGATATTGCGACCGAAGGGAGACCCGATAAGGATTATGAGCGCAATCTCATAGATTTTTAAGTCCGGATTTTGCGCCCGATAGTGTATTTCCGTGTCTATTCTCTGTGTATTGGAAATATGGTTTTTTCATGGATTTTATCTTGGAAAGAGGTTGCTTGTGTATTTCCTTTGTAATTGTCCGATTTTCCTTGCCATGCTGTAAGTGGGAATTTGTAACAATGATTTAGGAATGCGTTACATGCAGAGAGCCACAGAGCCACAGAGCCAGATGGCCAGATGCAGAGCCACAGAGCCAGAGTGCCAAAGGGCCAGACACAGAGCCATAGAGCTGGTGAGCCAGAGGGCCAGTCTAAGAGCTAAAGGGCCACAAGGGAATGATTCGTCATGATGAGAGACAGAGGAATAGCTGGGGGAGCCGTGGAGTCAGAGGATTCCTCACAAAAACACAGAGAGCATGATTAACAGGGGCGCTTGACAGAGAGCTCAAGATATGCACACAGAGGCCGAAAGCAATGCGCAGAGGCAACTTGAAGAAGCCCAGAGCTATTTGAATGCCGAGGAATCCAAAGGGAAAGCTTAGTGTATGCCGAGAGAGCACAGAGAGTTTTAGAGTCACTTGGAGGTCGAGTGAACCAGAGAGGTCAATTGACAACAACAAAAAATTGTTGAAGGTCACTGGAAGGTTGTTGAGAGTCGCTTGGAGGTCAAGCGAACTACAGAGGCACACAGAGGCCGAGAGAAGCTCGTAAGAGCCAAGAGCGAGAGACAGAGCCAGAGCCGAAGAGCCAGAGCGAGAGACAGAGCCGAGAGGATAGCAAAGAGATCAGATGATCTAGCTGTTGGTGGTGTTCAGAGTGTGCTGAAGATAGAAGAAGGCATTCCAGAGACAATGAAAGAATTATGAGGGAGTTGGTGCAAGCTAGATGAGATAGCTTAGAGCGTTGACTGAAGGAGTCTAGTCTAGAGAAGCCTAGATCTGTCTGTAGATTATGGACAGCTAGAGGGATAAGATGGTATTCTAAGCCCATTGTTTTTGTGTAATCTAATGGAGTGGAGCGTGGAGTGTAAAAGAACTTATGCCATAATCCCAGAGAGCCTAGTCGAGTTGACTAGAGCTCAAGGAGATGTAGCCTAAGAGTTTTTGGTGAACTCCATATTATATTGTTTTCTTATGTGTTTGTTATTTGTTGCACTATTTTACTGTTACATGTATTTCCATATCAACATAAGCAACAAAACTCAAAGCACATAAATAGTTAAAACAAACATAAGCATACACCTATTTTTCAGGCACTTTTTAATTCCACAATTGGTTAATCATAAGATCTTGGGAATATATAAGCTCTGGAGTGGGAGAGGTTCTTGTAAGCTTGACAAGAAGCCTTTAGTGCCCCACTATTCAGATCAACTAGTAGACGCTGTAGGAAATCCTGTAGTGCCCTGTTTTGAGCTCGAATTGAGAAAAATCATCATTGAATATGGGATTAGGCCTCTAATTGACCTCCATGCCATAAAGACAATTTTAATCCTCTTCCTCCATACCTATCTCCCCTGCCAAAGAACAAATGATGATTAGCATTTTCTTTTATAAAACAAAATGATTAAAAAAAGGAGTTCTTTTATATTCACACATGCACATAGCAGTTAGTATCTCCCTAGATTAGACTCCATGCTCAGTTATTTTAAATCATCACATGTGATAAATAGGGTTAAGTTAGGTTTCTTTCACATTTAGTTCATGATCTTCATGCAATATGTTTCTTTCCCGGTACTTTATTTCTTGCAATAGGTTAAGGTTTCCATTTCGAGCATTTCATGCAATTAGTCTAGGATTTGGTTTTAGTACATGCACTCCATTACATCATGAGAGAAAAGGAAGGACACATTGGATACTGCACATATAGTGCCGATACCTCTTAAGTTTGTACGAACCCTGGGTTGATAATTAAAGTTGGTAGCCTTGGGAGTTGCAACATTCATGTTGCAATACTGAGGCTCATCCCTTTTTGGTGTCGTTGTCAGGGAGGTGTCAAAGTATGCATTGTTTCCTTTCCTATTTGATTCATTTCTTTTTACTTTTTGCAAAAACAAAAAATAATTGCATTAGGCATATTTCATATCAAAAATAGAAAAGTGCATTACATTAGTGTTTTCATTCAATCATAAAAACAAAAAAAAAAATCTCCAACACCAACCAACCCCCCCATTTGATCACGTGGTGCAGTAAGAGCCACCTCACCATTTACTTTTGCATGTAGAAGAATAATATGGAAAAGAATGTAGAAGAAATGGCTGGAGATGATGAAAATGAGGAAGATCCTCTCAGATTTCCCATTCAAGATACTGATGTTAGTGTGCACATGAAGAACATCCCTCCATATTTTCTTCCAAAATTTCATGGTATAAGGTCAAAGGATCTGGAAACCATTCTCTTTGAATTTATAATTGTTTGTAGATCTTATGGTTACTTATTAAAAACTCAAAAATTGAGATTGTTTCTGGCAACTTGAAGGATAGAGCTCTTAATGGTTCATGAGTTTAGGGACTAATTCAATAAGATCATGGAATGATATGAAAAATATATTTCTAGAAAAATATAAAGATCATAATCTTAAAGAAGAAATCTTTAGAATGAATCAAAAAGAAGATGAGAGTCTAGAGGATCTAATAGAGAGGTTCATGTATAATGTTAGGAGGGAAAAATTACATCATTTAGGATCTGACACACTAAAAACCCTCTTACATAGAACAATTGAGATGAGTGGATTGATCTCCTTGAGATCATAAGTAGAGTTGATGTATACCAATTATCATTTGAAGAAATTTGTGAAACAAGCAAACACATATCAAGAGGAAGGGCAAGAGTAGGTAAATCAGCATCAAGATCAGTAAGTCAAGCTAAACTTGGAAATTTACTTGACAACATTAAAACATAAATTCTTAGCAATCTAAGTGAACAAGTAGAAATGTTAAGAATAGAAAATGAGCAAAAAGAAGATGCTGATATTCATGTTATCCATGCAGAATCACATGATGTTAAATATTTCTCCTCACTACCAAGGTTGAAGGAAGTTCACCAAGAGGACAATGGAGCAAGTCAATTGCCAATGCAGCTATGTTATGTAGCTCCAAAAGGACCATGGAATGATAGTCAACCTAGTATGATGCAAGAGCCTAATTCACAATTTCAAGGTTATGCATATCCACCTCAAAGTAATTGGAACACACCCTTTCCTTGGCAACATTGATCATCTCAACCCCAAAACCAATCTTGGCAACAAGGTTCACAAGGAACTTATGGGATCCATCCACAATATCCTCAGTATTTTCCTCAATCTCCTCCATACCCAACTCCATGTTATCCTTACCATTCACCTCCACCACAACAACAAACCCAACCACATCCATCTCAAATATATACTCCCACTCAACTACTTGTACCACCATTTCCAAACCCATACATTGAAGTAGCTCAGCACACTTACAACGCTGAGGTAAAACAATTCCAAACATATCTTCTTGAGCTCAATGGTATTCACCATATCTCAGGAAGAGTATTGCACAAAATATATTATCTTGATATCATTGAAGGACCACATCCAGAAGAAGAAGATTCAAATGAGAAGACCAAAGAATTATGGGTTGCATTTGATGAAGATTAGACAACAAAATCAAAGATCGAGAAAGCTCCCTCATGGTTACCATCAAATCCTCCATGTATTCAAGAGAACAATCAGAAAAATAGGGAAGATTTGAATTTCATGGAAGAAGAAGACATCCAAGATGATCCAAATCAACAAGAAAACCAAGGGCATCAAAGTTATATTGAGGTTTGCTTCTAGAAAATAAACAAGTTGCAACAACACTCTCTTCTTCAATTGCACTTGATATCATCAAAGTCAAAGCATTTGATCACTCAAATCCAAGTACATGTCAAAGCATACATTTCAAGCCTCCACATCATTTTGTCTATCATCTTGATGTGCACATGGCTCCATTTTAAGTATTCTTATACTTGAAAGTGATTTTTTTTTCAAGTAGGGTAGGGTAAAAAACAACAAAAAATGAAAAATAAGAGAAAAAATAAAAATCTTAGGTGAAAACATCCTTTGAGGTGCCTCAGATTGTCTTATTGATTGAAAACCTCTATGAGGCAGTCAATGGGTTGGGAAAAAAAGAAAAGAAATGAAAAAAGAAATGATCCTAGGTGAAAACCACCTTTGAGGCACCTAGGCAGATCTACTAGTTGAAAACTTCCTTGAGGTGGCTAGTAGGCCTAGAAAAATAAAGAAGAGAAAAAATAAAAATCTTTGCTCCATGTATCTCTCTAATGAATGCATGTACTTTCCAACATCTGCAAGCAACAAAAACAAGTTGGCACCAACAAAAGAAAAAAATAGGTCAAACCTAGTCAAAAGAAGTCAAATTTTGACTTTTTCCTCATTTGCTCAAATGCTCCAACAGGAACAAGGCCATGCCAATCCATCACCCTTGTCTATTTCCACCATCCACTTATCATTCCCAATATTATACCACTCATTCTCCTTGTTGTCCCAAAATACTACAGGAAGGCTCTGTTTTATTATAGGAAACAAAAATACATAAAGTAGAAATTTATTTTTGTCATAACTTGAAAACCATGCATCCATTTGCCAATATGTTTCATGGGGAGATTCATATGGATGATGATAACATGTTCAAGCAATTTCAGCAAATTACAGTACACGGTTTCCGAGAAATCGGCCTCCATCACCTACACCCACTTTTGATTTTTCTCAATATACATGTATTCATTTAAAAATTTGTTTCGTTGGGAGATGCATATGGATGATGGTAACATGCCCAAGCAATTTCAACAAATTCCAGTGCATGGTTTCCAAGAGATCGACCTCCATCACCTTCAGCTAGTTTTATTTTTTCTCAAGATCCGTTCATCCATTGACCATTTTTTTTTTATTGAGTGGTGCATAATGATGGTGGAAACATGCTCAGTAGGTTTCAGATCAATACATTCTATCGTTTGGGAGATATGGACAAAACAATTCTACTACAAGAGGTTGTCCTAAATTACTATAGGAGTTTCCTGTAGTACTATAGGAAGTTATGAAAATCTACAGGAAAGGCATCCCTATGGAAAAATTACGATGTAGGCCTGTTTTGGGATAGGAAAAAAGGACATTGACTTCCCCACATCTCAACCAACACCCATCATGACCATGTTACTCTATGGCCACACCTTCCACTCATTCCAATGCCTATTTACCCTCCAACAGAAAAAAGACACAAACATTAAAAAAAAAGGCAGCTACAACAGCCAATTTGGAAGTAACAACAGGCTCCAAGCCCAACCTTCAACACCATGATTTAAAGAGGAGAAGCATAATTACAGGCACAATGAAACTCCTCCAAAGCTTAGCAACAACAGAGGAAGCTATCACCTACACATCAAGAAGAAGACAACCCATTAGTGAAATAAGATCAACAAAAAAGAAAAAGGCAGTCAAGAAGATGTGCCTAAGTCATGAGAAGCACACCAACATCAACTCAGCAACAACATGCATGTCTCTCCAAAAACCATCAGGTAGGTACAAGTATGCAATATTCTTGACCTCTTCTCTTGAGCATATTATAGTTATAAATGTTTTGTCAATGCATGAGAGATGAGGTTTTATAAGCTAAGGATGGGTCATAAGTCTCAACTACCTTCAAATAGTTAATTGCAACTCACTCCTTCACTCATGCAATGTTGAAAAGTCAAATTATGAAGGGTGATGATTTAAAGGAATGAGGAAAATAGTTAAAAGGATGAATTTTTGCAAAGACCAAGTCACCACAGCACTCCAAGCCCTCCATCCACTTCATATTCACTATCTATCCATCATTCATCCATCTTATTTCATAATTTCAATAATAAACCCTACACTCTGTCTCACCCTAAAAATTCTTGAAAAAAACAAACAGAGCATCCTCTCCATTTTCACAAACCTACATCATTTATCATCACTCTCATACAATTAGAAGACTCCGAAGGAAGAAGGAATGACTACTACAGGAAGGAAGAATGCTGCTACAAGAAGGAAGAAAGGAAAAAATTGTGCTAAAACCCAAAATGATAGTTCCTAAGAGAGGCCTAATCAAAACAAAGAACTCCAAGGCCATTAGGCAATCATCTAGGCCATAAGAGAGAAGAAGAAGGCAACAAAATGAAATGAGGCACCCACCATCAAAACAGAACTGAAACTGCAGTGATGAAAAGAGGATTTCCAAGAGGTCTCTAATCTCTTTCTAGCTTTTGTCCAAGGCCTAAAAAATGTTATAGAAATGAGAGAAAGGCATGGGAGTCAAGTTGAGGGCTTGCTCTAGGCTTGTTGCACAAAAATTGTCACCTTGACATTCTACAATCTGTGTGAGTCCATTACCACACATACTTTCCTCCTTTGCAAGTCTTAAGCCTCAGTTCTTCATATCAAGCCTTGAAAATAGGAGAAAGCCCTCAAAAGTCTATAAAACTCTAGTTTCGCACTTTCTCTTAGCATTACCTGCGGTCCCGCACCTAAAGGTCATGTCTCCTGTGCACCTGACCGCTCTGTCTCTATGTTATGGGTGTGGACCCCTATAAAAGTAAAAAAGATGCAAGTATATTCTTAAAAACTCACTTTGAGTCATTTCTAGAAGCTTCTGGAAGGAATCTTGAAGTGGCAAGTTCACTTCTTTAAGGTTCATGCATCCCATACCTTAAGGAGATAACCCCTTGATGTGAGGAGCTTATCCCTTTGAAGGAGGACTCTATCCCTTCATAGGTGGACCTGTAACCTCCTTCCTTTGCACTATAAAATGAAGCATTGGGCTGGTTACTTGGGAGGTTGAAAGCTGAATATTTTTTAGGTGAAATTCTGTTGGAACTTAGTCTTCCTAATTGAGCTTTTGTGAGGAGAGATTACATACCTCTTTGATCTCATTTGGACGAGTGTGAGGCTTGTCAAAGTAAAGGAGATTCTTGTTTCGAACCCTGGGAAGAGCTTGTACAACATCAAGGCACCAAAGGTTGTAAAGTTCTTATATTTTAAAGTTAATACAAATAGGTTTATTTTTCTCAATAAGCTGTGTTTGATGGTTTATTTTATGGATTCCTTGATCACCATAATGAACATGATTTATGATATTAGCTATGCAGGTGTTATTTGATGTGTGTTTGTTTGTGATTGTAGGTTCTCAAAAGGAAACTCTTTCGGATGATTCAAGGATGGATACTACAAACTAGCATTGGAATTAAGGTAGGGTCTAAACACCTCTATAGTTTTTATTAACGAACCGAAATATGTTTAGAGAAAGATAGATTTGCTTGTTTTCTTGTTGCTAGATATCTTTTGATACTAGGGAGATCGGCCTTGTCCGCAAGATCGATTTATCCGGCCATCAAATTGGCGACTCCACTGGGGACTTGAATTTGGTTTTTGGTTTTCCTTTGTCTTTGACTTGAGAAACTTGTTTTCGTTTATGGTTTTTGCTTGATGTGTGTGGGATTGGGTAGTTTTTAGGATCTGGATTATTTTTTGTTTCTTGAAGTTTTCAGAGGACCGCACTTTCTTTTTACAGATAGTGCGAGCATCTCCGCACTTTTCCTTTAGTACACAGAGTGGTACCACATCTGGTTCTTCTGGAAGCCTGCGGACCCTGTGAAATTTTTTGAAAAACCTAAATTTTTTTCTTCCAGTTAAGTTTAGGTTTCATTTACGGCTTTTAGTGTCTACCCAGATCTGCATGTTTTCTGTCAAAAATCTCTTGTGAGTGAGTTTCATCGGTATTTTTGTTTTAGATGATTTTCTAGAAGTTTTGCATGCCTGGAATGGTTTTCACATGGTCTCTGTAGTGACTCAAAGATTAGAAGCCTGAGAAACCTTAGATTACCCTGGTGTCTTTTTGTCTTCTTGATGAGTCTAACTTGTTTGTGAAATCTGTCCTTTGTGAGAAATAGATTTGCTTTTCTCTTTGCAAATCTTTGAACAAACTTGCTTATAAGTTTTGAATTTAATTTTTATAAAAGAAAACATATTTGGATGTTTTTTTATTAATTTGTTATTCTGAATGAATTATTCCTTAGTTAACTGAACAACTAAGTAAAACATCCTCAAAAAGAATTGAAGCTTTTATTCAATTAGATTTTTTTCAAGTTTTTAGATCTCAAAATTAGTTTTTGTAGTTTTGAGTGTTTTCTAGAACTTGTGTATCTCTTTTGAAAAAAATTGTTTTTGGTAGTTTCAAGTTTTGAAAAAAGAAAAGGGATTTTTTGTGAGCTTTAATTAGTAGTCTTGTTTTGAGTTCTTATTGAAAAAGACAAAAATATTTTCTTTTTATTTCTATGTTGAAAGAAGGATTTGTTTCTTAAAGAATTGCATTTTCGAACTCTTTCTTTTAGCTAGAATTTCATTGAAAGAAAAATGAATTGCTTATTATTTTAGGTGCACTTTTTAGTGTTTTGGAGTTGAGTCTTCACATCCATCAAAGTTTCACTTCCATACCTATTAACTTAAAGAACAACTTATAAAAGCAACGCTTAATTAAAATTGATCTCTTTTTTATTTCTAGGGCTCTTATCACCAATATAGCTTAGGCTAGTATCTTGGAGTAGGGAGTAATTAACTCTCCAAGATAGTTAAAAAAATAAGTAGCTATATCTTATGGTAGGAAATAAATCCAATTGTAATTGATATAATCTGGGAAGCTTCTCTTAAAGGAGTCAATCACGAGATCATGTCCGAACCTTTGAGACAATCAAGTCTGTCTCATTGGGAAAGATAGAATATTTGCACGTATTAAAAACGGTAAACCTTGGATTAACCATTGTCAAGGAGCCTGGGGTCACTTTTTGGTAAACCTTAGATTGATCATGTCGAGGAGCCTGGGGTCACTTGTTGGTAAACCTCAGATTGATCATGTCGAGGAGCCTTCAAGGGGATTGAGCTTTGCTACTCTTCCCTTGCACATAGATCGGATTGTAGACTGTTTCCCCAGTTGTATTTGTTGCTGTTGGTAACCTTAGTGTCCATAAACTTAAGATTATTTCCTAAGGTGATGGTGAAGGATGGGTCTCACTGTACCTGGAGCAGATGTCGACTAGACTCACTTGGACTCTATGGGGGGTTCTCTTCACTCAAGATGGTTATGTGAAGAAACTTGTGCTAGTCTGTTTCATTAAGAAGGTTGTCGGGGTAACTATTCCAACCACCCTTTTTGTATTAAATTCTACGACGTTGGATTTCATCACCAACTAGTGTTTTAGTATGGGAAGTTACTGTTTGTGTGTGGTTTGAACTCTTAGATTTTTTAGGCGTGTGATTCAGTTGTTTGTTTCCTTAGAGACTTTAGGTGCTTTCATTAAAATTTTCTTTGTTTGCGTGTGATTATTTTCATCCTACACCCATGGATTATTATCCTTGATCAATCATGTCAAGATAGTCATCCATGTTTTCCCAATCATCGGAAACATTTTTATATGGTGGTCCTACTGTTCCTTTGGGGTACCAGTCACTTTACTTTTTCAGGAGCAACTCCTCAACCGACTGAACATCAGTTATCACCTGGTAATAATGGAACTAAAACGTTGAATGTAGAACAGATCTTTATGATGTTTGTTAGTATTCCAAACCCTCAACCTCAAGGTAGTCAGTTACCGCCTGGGGGGCAACCTTAAGGTAGTCAGTTATCGCTTGAGGGGCAACCCCAAGGTAGTCAGTTTCCACTTAGAGGGCTACCTCAAGATTTTCAACCTTCAGGACAGTACATACCCCAAGGTCAACCCCATATTCCTTAGGATGCTTATCAACCCCAGATTTAGTACGTGCCTTATGGTTATCAGCCTCAAGGTCAATACCCAACTCAAGGTTTCCAACCGCCTTCTGGTCAGTCATTTTTACAAGGAGCTGGAAATGTACCTCCTAATTATCAGCCCTACGTTCAACCAGGCTATATGTACAAACTTTTATGGGTCCCAGAAGAAATATGGTATGGGATCCATCTCAAGCTCAACAGACTTTGCAACCTAATGTGCAGTTACCTTATCAAGCTGGATAGCCTTTGGTTTCTGGTCCAATCGAGAAACCTGTCCAACCTACAGTTCAAACCTCTGCACCTGGCTTAATTTAGCAGCCTGGGCCTATCTCACCTCCGACTCCACCTCGAACTACTGCTGCAACTGCTGCATTTTCGATTCAACCTACCACACCTGTTTCTTGAGTATCTGTAGCTCCGGTTTCTACTATCCCTGCATCAGTGCAAACTCCTCAAGTCTCTATGCCCCAGTTAGGACCTACAATTCAGACTTCGGTCTAGATGCCTACAGGACAAGCTGGTCCAAGTACAATTGCCACAAGTCAACCGTACCAGGGATAGTATCAATCCGGTCCTACTGTACAAAATCTAGTTTATCAGTATCAACCGTACCCTGGCTATACTTATTAACAGCCTCAACAACCCCAGTTTGGTCCGGTTAATCCTGGTTTCCCAGGAGGTTATAACATTCCTAATGCAAATCCAATTCTAGGTTATCCTAGATATCCTCCTCTTGGAACTGGTCTCATTACACAAGGTTTTCACGAACCCAACCGTCAGTTACCATTTATTGCAACTTTGGATTTACCTAATTTGTCGCTCCTTACGAACGATCTGATTTACTATCTTCCATATTGGCCGCCAATGCCTAATAAGTTGCCCAATGATATCCCAAAATTCGAGGGTAAGTCTGGTGAGGATCCATCAAATCATGTGATAACTTATCACCTCTGGCGTGCATCTAATTCCATTATTGATGATTCAATTCGCTTACGACTTTTTCAACGCACTCTAATTGGTCTTGTTGCCAAATGGTACGTTGAGTTACCACGAGGCTATTTTTATAATTTCAGTCAGTTAGCCACTTCTTTCCTAACTCATTTTCAGTTTCCTGTCAGATACGACAATGGCACGGAATTGTTAGCTTCACTAAAGCAATCCACGTCCACATATATTTCTGATCATATTCATGAATGGCAACGTAGAAGGCGTTTGGTGAAAGTTTTCATTTCGGATCAAATGTTAACAGAATGGTTCATTAAATCATTGTTACCTAAAATCACTGAAGATGTAGCTAAGGCGAGAGTTGTCACTGAAGAGAAAGTCATTGCTTAGGCTCAGTACCTTGACCTCGTGTATACGCAGTTAGGTACTTTACACAGAAAAATACAAAATCTTCCACAAACTACAGCTCCTTTAGGGTCTCATGCCACTGATGGTATGATTGGTTCAGTTAGTATTAAAAGCAAGAAGAAATCTTCAAAGAATTCTTATCCTACAATAACTTTACCTGATTCCATGAAAGGAGATTCTTCCGTTGAAGTTTCTACCAACGTCCATGTCGTAGATTCATCTACGACCAAATCCGGTAGTAAAGAGAAGGGGAAGAACAAAAACAATCAAAATTAAAAAGATACAACAAATAAAAATGAATCTATTGACGAAAAACAAAAACCTCGCTTTCCTTGTTTCATCTACAACGAGGATCATTTTACTAAAGAATGCCCATATCAAGCAGAGTTTTCAAAATTTGTTAAAGGTTCTCAAATGCCTGTTGTCTTGAAGGATCCTTCTCCTACTCAAGATAGTAAAGCGGTTGCTTCTTCCTCGAATACCTCAGAAGAACCCATTATGATGATGTCTCATGTCAGGATTGCGATGCGATCACAAGATTATGGTAGTAAAAATCCTGTTGATGGTAAAGAGGAATAATCTTCTAATTCAAACCCATCAACTACACCTCCTCCTGGGTCTGCTCCACTATAGATTGAGAAACCCAACCCAGACTTAGTAACCAAACCGCCTACTAAAGGTATATTTTCGAAATTAGCTTTCAATCCACATGCGAGAGATGCTCAGAATTATAAAAGTGTTGAAGACCTAGCTATTGCCCCTTCAGAAATGTCAGTTTTGGAAGTGCTGCAATCATGCCCAGCACAACGTAAATTATTATTTTCTGCTATAGGAGCTATCGATATTCAGGATTTGAACCTAATAATCTTCGATTTAGAGGATAGTACACCTCCCCTTCCTTATCAAATGGCTTTCCAGATTCCAGTGTTAGTCAAAAACAGACCTTGCTTTCGGACTTTGATTGATGAAGGGGCTTCTATGTGTATTATGTTGATCTAGTGTTGGAGATCGCTTGGTTCTCCCACACTCAATCAGTCTTCGACAATTCTAAAGGCTTTTGATGGCCGAGGGTTCCATCTGTTTGGTATTTTGGAAGATTTACCTATAGGGGTCGAAGGAAAAACTGTAAATCTAGATGTGGAAGTGGTTGATGCCCCTTTAAATTACAACCTTCTCCTGGGTCGCAGTTGGTCTTATGCTATGACTGCTATTGTTTCATCGGTCTTTCGGCTTATTAAGTTTCCTTATAACAGAAAGATCATTACGATAGACCAACTGAGTTATTTCTCATCTGACCCGGCCTCTACCGATAGCATTCAACATGTCGATAAAACAACTATCCCTTACAAAGATGTTGGGGTAGGTTTGATTAAAGATTTTGGTTTATTAGGAACTTTTTCCTTCCCTCCTCCTAACGTATCACCTTCTATTGAAACTATTCTTATGATTTCATCGAACACTATTTCTTTTGATGATCCTTGGATCGTACCTTCTGATTCTGAGGTGGATTCATTTGATGGTGTGATGCCTTTGAATCCCTTTGAAATTACATATTAGGTTGTACAGTCGTTTTCTGATTCCTGAAATATCGCGAGGATAGTTTCTTCCTGTCTCAACCTCGTTAAAAAATGAAACTGGATGTTACAAGGATAGTTTTCTTCCTGTATCAACCTCATTAAAAAATGAAACTGGATGTCTCGAGCATGGTTCTTGGTCTTGTGTCAAGCTCATTAAAAAATGAAACAAGGAGTCATGAGCATAGTTCCTTGTCTTGTGTCATGCTCGTTAAAAAATGAAACAAGGGTTTTTGGGATAGTTCTTTCCCTGTGTCAACCTCATTAAAAAATGAAACAACTCCCTTTCCAAGTTGAGTCTTTCTAAGATCTCGAAAGTGAACCTTCATTCCATCCACCTAGTTGAATGCAATGAAGCTTGGGGACCATGTACCTCAATTTGAGTCATTATGTTGGGGGCATGCGAACTTATAACAAGCATAGTTTTTCGTTTCAAGCTAGCGTAAACATGAAACTGAATCCAAGCAGAGTACTCTATGGTTCAAGCTTGTGTAAAAATGAATCCATACCCGATTTACATCTCGTGATTGCTGTTTTTATCCGTTAAATTCTGTTAGATGAGCCTTGGTTGTTTTCATTCCATCGCCACCATCTCTTTGGTTGATCATATGCTTTCACTTGGTTGTTTTTCATTTCCCAAGGGACCGCAGTGATGAGTGGTTTTATTAGCCAACCTCTTAACCATTACATGTTTTGAGCAGTTCCACCATTGCTGGAACCAGTTGCTACCCTTTATACCACTCGGTCCTCTAAGACGAGTCCTCTTTAAGCTCTTTTCTGACTCGTAAAATATGAAAATATTGCTGAGTTTTTCCTTTTTGACTCGTTAAACAAATTAAAAAGGCGGTCCACTTACAACTCTTTTCTGAACGTATAAACATGAAAATATCACTGGACTTTTTTCGTTTCAAGTTCGATGCTGGTTCTAGAATGACGTGTCTTCAATCGCTTTTTTACTTTTTCAGATCGAGGCCACTAATTATGAAACATACTCCTTGATCGTAATGGTCAAGCAGTTCTCTCAAGTATTATTTTATACTTTTTCAGGCTTGAGGGACACAAATTTACGAAAAAACACACCCATGGAGTTTCCTTAAGTTTTTCTTCTGACTCCCTAATGTTGAAAAACACCGAGCTTTTCCTATACTGGACTCGTTAAAATTTAACAGTAAAGGACCTGTTCAATTTCAAACAGGAACGAACCACTCCTTCTTAGGGTTCGAATTTTAAACTAAGTTGGACTCATCTGAAGGATGAGCTTATAACCAAGAAAATGTTATCCTCCTCAAGCTTGTCAAAAATAAATAGGTACTTGCCAGAAATGGTGGGGGAAAAGAGAGAAAAATGAACTTGTTTGTTACACTTTGTGTTTTAGAAAAGCAGTTAACCACTCTTGAACACGACACTTTTTGTTCACCTGGGTTGGGAAATCCTTTGCCTAACAGTTAATCAAACCATATTGAAAGTATTTAGCCAGTTTCTGGGTATTAGCTTTGGGTCAATTGTCACTAAACCATCTGCAGTGTCGTTATGTGTTCAAGAGCTCAGTTCAAATAAACCATTTGTATACAAAATATCTTTCATTCATTTTGACCATCCCTGAGTTAGTCCTTGCCAAATATATTTCTTCAAAACTTGATCTATGATTTCGTGTTGTGGGCTTGCCTACGATAGATCACTTTCTATTGACTTCAACTCATTATCTAGAAACATGATCTAGGAATCATCAGTACCTTGGAATCTGCATGCCCTAATAGCAGGTTTCTCGCCTTCGACGACAGGTTGCATCATTGACCTTCGATCAAAGGATTCTATGACATGTTCGACATCAACTCATCTATTCACATTTCATGGATTGTACTGAGTACTTTGAGATCCATTGACATTATTGGTGGTTTCTCTCACACTTGTTAACGGTTCACATCATTGACTGGTAATCAAGTGGTTTCTACCATGTTCGACTTCAACACATTCATTCACATGGATAGAATCGTACTAGTTCGGGAAGTAGAAATCAAAGACCCTGGATCTAGTTTCTACCATCCAGGCTGCGAGGAATTTTGTTATTCATTATACAATGGACTATTCATAAACATATGGTTGCGCCAATACTGTGTCTATATATGTCTATACTCGTGATGTATTACAAAATCATTCCTGTATCAGAGAAGTTTAGTTAGTTTTCTAGTCAGTTTTGATTTGAGCATGGGAATGCCTACCTCAGCGATGATATGTTCACATATATATATTTTGCATTGAATGTTTTTATAGGTTCCGACTGGGGTGTCCACAGGATGATCCTTGAAATGATAAAGTACTTCACTCTTCTTAGATGACAAATTCTATCTTCATCTATTACAGACTTCGCACTTTAGGGGGAAATTTGTTGCACAAAAATTGTCACCTTGACATTCTACAATCTGTGTGAGTCCATTACCACTCATACTTTCCTCCTTTGCAAGTCTTAAGCCTCAGTTCTTCATATCAAGCCTTGAAAATAGGAGAAAACCCTCAAATGTCTATAAAACTATGGTTCCACACTTTCTCTTAGCATTACCTGCGATCCCGCACCTAAAGGTCATGTCTCCTGTGCACCTAACCGCTCTGTCTATGTGTTATGGGTGCAGACCCCTGTAAAAGTAAAAAAGACGCAAGTATATTCTTAAAAACTCACTTTGAGTCATTTCTAGAAGCTTCTGGAAGGAATCTTGAGGTGGCAAGTTCACTCCTTTAAGGTTCATGCATCCCATACCTTAAGGAGCTAAACCCTTGATGTGAGGAGCTTATCCCTTTGAAGGAGGACTCTATCCTTTCATAGGTGGACCCGTAACCTCCTTCCTTTGCACTATAAAATGAAGCATTGGGCTGGTTATTTGGGAGGTTGAAAGCTGAATATTTTTGAGGTCAAATGCTGCTGGAACTTAGTCTTCCTAATTGAGCTTTTGTGAGAAGAGATTACATACCTCTTTGATCTCATTTGGAAGACTGTGAGGCTTGTAAAAGTAAAGGAGATTCCTATTTCGGACCCTGGGAAGAGCTTGTACAACATCAAGGCACCAAAGGTTGTAAATTTCTTCTATTTCAAAGTTAATACAAATAAGTTTATTTTTATCAATAAGTTGTGTTTGATGGTTTATTTTATGGATTCCTTGATCACCATAATGAACATGATTTATGATATAAGCTATGCAGGTGTTATTTTATGTGTGTTTGTTTGTTATTGTAGGTTCTCAAAAGGAAACTCTTTCAGACGATTGAAGGATGGCTGCTACAAACTAGCGTTGGACTTAAGGTAGGGTCTAAACACCTCTATAGTTTTTATTAATGAATCGCAATATGTTTAGAGAAAGATAGATTTGCTTGTCTGCTTGTTGCTAGATATCTTTTGATACTAGGGAGATCAGCCTTTTCTGCAAGATCGATTTATCCAGCCAACAAGGCTTAGACTATCCTTTATCCTAAAAATAGGTTTCCTGTAGTTTTAATAGGGTTTCCTGTAGTTTTGACAGGAATTACTACATGATTTCCTAGTTCTCATCTAAAGGCATTTTAAAGGTTTTATAGGTGTTCAAATGATGGAACAAGGTAGCAGAATGTTGAGAAGGATGTGGAATACCATGCCAAACTAAAAAATATTCAAGAACCCACCTTGAAAAAGGGGAAGAAAGTAAGAAAATGGTCTCAAGAAGCAATGATTTTTCTATGCACAAATAGAATTTTGGGCTTGTCCTTGCAGAACTTACTGCCAAGATTCTTAAGGGAAACGACTGAGGGGTGCACAAGAGAGAGGCCTCTAAGGCCATTGTTGGCTGAATGGGGCCTAACCCATGTTCATTGTTAGTTAGCCAAACAAATCCCTACACTAGGCTATTTCGGCATCAGCCTGCGGAGCGCGGATCGAAGTCTCACCCGAAGTAGTGTGGGGGGATGCTAGAGCCAAGTTTCTGCACCTTGAGATGGTCGTGATGTCGATTAATTCCTTCTGTTCCTGCTTTTGTGTAGGTCATTAAGTTCTAGGGCTCTATCTATCTAGCCATTTATTCCACCCTTTAGTACCTCCGCATAAGGGTACGATTGACCTTCACGCAGCCCTAACCTACAGTTAAGGTACCTTCGTGCTGCTAGGGCAGCATAGCATACAAATTCCCAAATTATCTTAATCATCCTACTTATCTTATTAAAAAATCACATTTAGCACTGCGTAAATAGATATTCTTACTTGTGTTCAATTAACCAACGTAATTACACCCATTTTCACATCACATAAGCAGTATAAATGAAAACCATATACAATATGACAAGATGCATTAACAGGAAACAAAGACACAGAATTTGTAAAATACTTCTCTTTATCAATATCTTTAGATGATTACAAACTCTATCCGCCTTGCGCACACAGCTTTAGGGGTCCGCGGACTCAGCTGCAGACTTCTACCCTAGGCCTCTGCACACTCAGCTGCAGAGCCTCTAGCTACACTAAGACTCGAAACTTAGACTTCTCTTCTTATCACTCAAGACTTCTTACTTCTACCAAAACTTATTTCTTTTTCTAGAGCGAGCTTACTTAGCTCTTTTTATACAATCCCATGGTCCGCAGACCATGGGTAGATCTTTACAGCTGACTTTACTTTACAAAATAAGGGCAGACAACCCTTTATGACTCATGACACCTTCGTGCTCCGTGTACACAAAATGTGGAGAGTTTACACTTTATTACAAAACTTGATCCAAAACATGGGCTTTTAGCCCCAAAACTGTCCTTGGGGGATCCCGTTCCCAACAATCCCCCAACACAAACATCATGACTCACCCTCGAGTCACTCTGCAGGTGCAAAGATCTTAGCGCAAAGACCTTCCAGCTCGACTTGTATGACCGCAACCTCAGCAATGCACTATGCGGCCACCTACTTTACATCTTTAACTATCTGCTCAGTCACTGCTCCTGAATTGTCGGCCTGAAACCTTTTCTGAGTTTCTTGCAGAGTCGCAAGCTTCCCCTCAATAGAGGTCATAACTGCATAAGCCTCATCTAGCTAGGGCTTTAGTTGCGACTTCAGCACTGCTTCCTTTTTCACCGATGCATCCACCTGTTCTTTCAACTACTTGGCCTCTTGTAGCTTTTCTAGTCTCTGTGTGAGTGCAACAGTTCACACTGTGCCTTTGATCTCATCATAGCGCTGTTGTAGTTCATGCACTGCTGTCTCCAGTCGTTGTACATTAGGGTCCTCCTGCAAGCTCATCAGGACCTCGAACGATTGTTCAAAGAGTTGTGTGCAGTCCACTACTACACTGTCAACCGTCGTTATTGCCTCTGTGACAACGGTCGCACGCTGCTCCTTTACTTCTGGCAGAGTTGAAAGTTGGGCCTTCAACTATAACTCAGTGATCTGTAGGTTAAACTCCAACTAAACCCTCACCATTTCTATATGAACATCCTGCACCCCTATAACCAGCTTGCGGATGCACACCTCTACTGGTTCTTCCTTAGGAATGGCCAACTCTGGGACCATTCAGCATGCCTCCTTGAAGACCTGCATTATACTCTTGTTTTGGTTGGTCGCCTCGATGATGACGGCGATGGTAGAGTCTCACTGTAGTGCCATCTGCTCATTGTTAATCTTTTGCTTGCGGATCACCTGTAGGGTGTGGTGGTCACGGGCCCTCAACTCTGTAATCACTCCATCCTGCAATAGGTGGAGCACTTCACCAGGAAGCACTCCTAGATTCAACCCTACTCCCTTGAGGGAATTGACAGTGGACTTGTTAGCTTCATTCTTCGTGGTCAGTGCTCCATCGGGCAGCACTATCACTTTGGAGGCCTTTGTGCTTAGCATCTCGGTAGCTTATGAAGTGCCGATAGAAAGGCTGGTGGAAACCATGCCAACCTGTGATGCGCGGGTCTGCAGCTCTAGCAAACCTGTCTAGATAGCCCCCAATATGAGTTGTTGCTACTGCTCACATTGTTGTAGGGCCTCCGCGGTGAGATCCTGCATTGTGTCATCGATGTCATGCAAATTGCCCTCTGTGAGGGTGATTGGGTCCAACGATATCTTAGTGGCCTTGGATTTCATCCTGGACCCTCCTTTCTCTTGCTCCCTTGGATGTTTAATGTGGCTAGATGTCAATTGTGGGTCCGTGTCGTGCTACTCTATCTGCTCGTCCTTATCTTCCTCTGTCTTGGGTGAAGGTGACCTCGTGCCTTTGTCAGAGCCTCGCTCTGTTCCACCTGTTTGAGTTTCCATCTGCTGAGTGGCATCACGCTCTGCCTAGGCCTTGTCAACGGCCTCCTTCTTTATCTTTCCAGCCAGCTACATCATCTTGAGCTTGGCCTTGTCCTTCTTATGCTGCATGGTGGACTTTCTCCCTCCCACCACCAAGTCTGATGTAGTGCTCCATTTTTCCAGCCAGCGATCAAGTACTGCATCAATGGCATCATTTGTTACCAAGTAAGGCAAGTCATACCATGTTTGCACAGGTTCCTTCTACGCCCTGATGGACACATGGTAAAAATCTACTTTAAACTCTGTTTAGCCCTACAAGTTGGTGAAAACCATAGGCGACAACTGTGGTTTGCGATTTATGGCCATGCGGATGTTCATCTCCATCAAGATCCAAAAGATCTTGTTGTCCTTGATGTGCTGCACATCCTTGGTCACCCACAGGGAAGCGTACTTCGCTGCTTTTGGTAGGTCTGGCGCGACCGAAAGGAATTGACTGTCCTCTAGCAGCTCCCATGGTACCTGTTAGCTCTGCTATGTTCTTTGACATTTGATGGATTAAATCAGGTCAAACAGTGCTGGTTTGGGTTGCAAAGGGTTTGCAGCTGATTATTTTATCCTTCCCTTTCATTTGCCTTATTCCCATATAACTCCCCACACCTCCATTTCCACCTCCTCTTCCATTCTCTTATTTCTCCCCTAACCCATTATTTCCATGTTTCTCTATAGTCATTTGAAAACCCCTCATAAAACCCTTGTTTACCTAGCTCCCGGGTGTTTATGTTTAAAAACCTTATAAAACCCTCATAACCCATTCAAAACCCTGTATAAACCCATTTTGTTTAGCCCCGGGCACTTAAGTTTTAATACATTTATAACTCACATGACCATAATCATAAACCCACGCGCATATACATGTCACATCAACCTCGAAACGTGCGCATTCACCCTCAGCCGTCCGATCATATCCCACAGATCCGATGATATCCACTGCCCCCGCTCCGTGAACCTGCACGTCCGATAACCCGCGGGGACGGTGGTTTCCCACTACCACGTGTTCTAATTCTATTGGATCGCGGTGGTTTATACGAATACCACCCACCTGCGATAAGCGATGCGAGGAAACTGTCCGCCCACGAAACCGCCGTCCTCCCGCTTGTTAATTGTTGCGCATCTCCCGCCCCCGATCACTGTCGGATCTACTCGACGGTGGTCCGATGGCCCTCGATCTCCTGATCATCCATCTCTCCATTTCTCCTATCAATTGATCTCGGCTGTCCATCCATTTCATCCAACGGTCAGCGTTCCTTCTCAGCTCTTCGTTGATTTTCAATGCAATTTTTGTGTTTTTGGCATGCTCCATGCTTCCAAGGGATGAAGACGATCAACCACCCTGTACCTGCATAGTTAATATCTCAGCAACTGCAATTAATCAATAGAATGGCCGAAGGACAAAAAGGACAACTTAAGTAGATAAACATGGCTTTTCACCTGTTCGTGGAGTACAACAGAGCAAAAGAAAGGTCATTTTGTCCATTAAAGTAGTCAAATTGTATTAGAAACCCATATCTAACTGTAAATGTGGTTGGTGGCCAGTTATGACCCCTCCACACTTAGGGCAGCAGAGCAATTTTGTGAAAAACTCCATATATACTGAAAAACAAGATGTAATCAGGTTGATGAGTGTTATTTTGTTGTAGGCTTCAACTTCTGGAGACTGTAACTACTGTCAGATCTGCAGCTTCTGGTCTTCACTTTCATCTAATGCAAGCTTCTTTTGTTGTCAATTGCTCATTTTCACTTCTTCTATGTTCCAGGCTATGCTTGTTATGCATTTATTCATGTGCTGCCGATGTTTAGCATAAGAGGGGCTGTCATCCCACCTCTGTGTTAGAATCTAGTTAGTTTCATTGAATTTGTATGTAGGTTTCTATTATTTTAATGCCAGAGAGCTGTCATCCTGTTTGTGCATTATGAAATAACATTACAGACCTCTTTACTGGTTGCAGTTGGCCATCACAGGGTCCTGTGAATCTGCTGGTGTGATCAGTGTTCTCCATATTCACATTTTCCTTAAAACTGTGAGTAATTGGTGGTCTAAAGCCTTGTAGTCTGGGGGTGTTCACCCATGTCTAGCGTTAAGCATAGTAGAAGTGGTTATCTAGCTTGAATATGCAGCATTTCTTTCATTCATCCACCATTTATCCAACATTTTGTTGAGTTTGTAATGTTCCCGAGCATCTCTGAGATACAACCTAGGAGATTTTCTTGGGGTGATAACATTAATTGGCATCGTTACCAGGGAGAGGAGAATTGAAGCTCAGCTTCCCTAGGAAAATGACACAGCTTCAAGCTTTGATGATAGACAAGGTTTGAACACAGTTTTTGGTTGTAATCATCTATCTGGCAACTCCACATTGAAGTTCTGGCTCAGTTTGTGTGACATACTCGAAGAAATCCTCAAAAATCACCAGCTGAATCAGTGCCTGACCCTGAGAGGACTGTTAAATCAAAGAAATCTTCACAGAAAGGGGCATCCGGATCAGGTAAGCCTAAGAAAGCTCATTCATCTCTGAAAGATAAAGTTATAGCTGAAGATATACAATTTCAATATCTAGAGCACAGTGCTATTAATAAGGAAATTCCTTCAGAGATTAATTCAGCCCCTTGTACAATTAGTTCCCTTTTGAATCTCAGTCCAAAGAAAGCTTCCAATTTTGTCCAAAACATCCCTTTATCTCTGCCATCAATCACATTACTTCCTACCATTCAAGCTGCCAGTATTCTTCCACATATTCCAATCATGGCAGGATAGTAAGCACCTACAAGGATATAAAGAATTGTTGCTGCTAGATATGGACCTTTAGTCTTGCCTGTTCCTTTAAACCCTATGCCTGTGGGAGAATATCAGAAATATATGCCTAAATTCACTGGCATAGAGGGAGTAACAGCAAAAGAACACCTTGAAGCTTTTTATAGTTATGGTGGTAACTTAGATATAAGTGAAAATGATGTGTGGATGAGAGTTTTTTTCCAAAGCCTTGATGGAGAGGCTAGGAAGTGGTTTAGAGAATTGCCCCAGAGATCTATAACAGATATTGATGCATTAGATGATGCATTTTTGAAGCAATGGGGAGATAACAAGGACGTGCTATATTATCATACTGAGTTTGGTAACTTGAAGAGGGAAAATGGGGAATCATTGCCTGATTTTAATAAAAGATTCAATCGAATGTATAGTAAGATACTTATGCCAATGCTTTTGACTCTGATTTATGCTTGTTGTTGAGAGAAAGGAGATGTGCTACTCTAGCAGACATGCATGATGCAGCCCTAGAAGTAGAGTCTAATATTATGGCTGCAGAAAAGCTAAAAGGTCAAGCTGACAGAAGGAGGCAGAGAGGTCTAGCATCTAACTCTTCTAGTTCATCTTCAGAGCCTAAATTAGACAAAATGACTAAGATGATAGAGTCATTGGTTGCTGAAATTTCTAAGCTGAAAGTTGAACAGAATTGAGGGAAAATAAGGGAGCAAAACACATTTGCTCCAAGAAATCCAAATCCTTTCAGAAGAACAAATGAGCAGTTACAAATAATGCAGAGGGGTGAAGAATCAAAAGAATATTAGAAAGTTAAAGCTCCTTTCCAAAATGTAGTCATGGAGGAGGAACAATTTGAAGATGAGGATAAAATTCACTGCAGGGAGGATAAAGGCAGTGTTACCTTTTTTACATTGGCTGCTTATGAAGAATCATTGATGTAAGAAAAAAATAGTCAGCAATGGGATAGAGAAGTTGTCCAACAAGCTGAACAACAACAAAGGTACAATTTGAGTTCCAATGCAAAAAATGTCAAAGAGAATCCTACACAAAGAGTTGCTGTCCAAACAGAACCGCAGAATATCAAGCAGAGAAGACCAGTAGCTGATCCAGTCATCCTCAAAGCTCCAGTTCAAGAGGTAAAAAGTTCTGATAAATCATCTTCTTCTTTCAAATTTGAGTCAGAAGTTCAGAAACTGAAAATATTTGTGCCTCTGGTAGAGTTGGTGAAGAGTGAAGTATTTAAAAGACCTATCCTTGAAGCCCTTGAGCTAGAAACCAAACAAACCTCCATTGACTCTGTTAATTTGCAAGATGATAAGCTTGCCATTGTGCTCAGCCCCATGATTGAACCTGCTGATAATAATTCTCCATCTTTTTATGTCTCCTTGACCATTCATGATAAAATCCCCCACAACTACTTTCTAGATATAGGGGCCAGCCACAGTCTGATACCTAAAGCTGTCATGGAAGAGTTAGGCCTTGATATCACTAGACCCTATCATGATTTATTCTCTTTTGATTCAAGGAAAGTGAAATGTCTAGGATTAATCAAAGACCTAGTCATTACCTTAACTCAGCTGCCCATGAAGAGTATAATGATGGATATTGTGGTAACAGATGTGCCTCCCAAGTTTGGTATGCTGCTATCTAGAGGGTGGATTAAGAGATTAGGTGGGACATTACAGAATGATCTATCTTATGCTACTGTCCTAGTGTTTGGAGGAGAAAGCAGGAGATTGTATATAGAAGCACAGTTGGCATATATCATTAGTGATGAGAAGAATCCTACAAATCATCCCATATATGCAGTGGACATTGATTTTGGAGCATGTATCCTCCAAATAGAAGAGTCTCAGAAGGCCTCATTGCAGATCAGGAAACCAACAGTTCAGGCTGAGGAAAAGCAAGGAAGTCAGGTTTGGGAAATATTCTTTGATGGAGCATGTTCCAGGGAGACTGTAGGAGCAGGGGTGGTGCTAGTATCTCCACAACAAGAAAGCATTCAACTGTCTTTTAAGCTGATTTTTCAAGTCACTAATAACATAGCAGAGTATGAGGCTTTGTTGTTGGGCCTTAATGTAGCAAAAGACAGAGGAATCAAGAGTATAAAGGTATTTGGAGATGTTGATATGATTATCCAGCAAGTAAATAAAACATTTCAGACAAAGCACCCAAGGCTGAAAGCATACAGAGATGAGGTATGGAGAATCAGAGACTGTTTTGATTATTTCTGTATTTCATACATTCCTAGAGCCCAAAATCAGCTTGCTGATTCCCTTGCTATTTCTGCTAGTCTATTTATACCTCCCATGCCTCCCAGATTGGTTTATGAAGTCCAAATGAAATACAGACCTTCCTTACCTGATAATGTCCACCATTGGAAAGTTTTTGAAGATGATGATGAGATAAATAGGTTCCTTCAAGTCATTGATGATTTTGCTGAAATGCAAATTGACCAAGAAAATGTAGCCTTGGAAGAAAACCCCCAGTCCCATCTTAGAAATAAAATTGGCGAAGAAAGCATTGTCCAGCTTCCTAGTAACCATATTCCTAAGGGTCTAATTTCTCTTGAAAGTTTTTTTGACCAAAATGATGTGCCTTACAAAGCTGCTCAAAAAGAAGACCAATCTGCAGTCTGTAAGCCTGATATACGAAGTCCAGGTCAGCCAAGATATGTAAATTTGTCCACTCATTTATCCGCTGATCAAAGTGCTGAATACTGCAATTTAATGAGGCAGTTTGTTGATGTGTTTGCCTGGGAGTATAGTGACCTGAAAACATATGATAAAAGCATAATTAAGCATAAAATCCCTCTCGAGAAAGACACAATACATTCAAACAGAAGCTGAGACCAATAAATCCTATGCTTCTTCCTTTGATTGAGAAAGAAATTAAAAAGTTGCTGGCTACCAAGATCATTGTTCCTCTTAGATATTCAAAATGGGTTGCAAACTTGGTGGTGGTAAGGAAGAAGAGTGGAGAAATCAGACTGTGTGTTGATTTCAGAAATTTAAACAAATGCTCCAAGAAAGACAACTATCCTTTACCGAAAATGGAGCATTTGCTACAAAAAGTCTCAGGAGCCAAAGTAATGTCTTTATTGGATGGTTTTTCAGGCTTTAATCAGATTGTTGTTCACCTAGATGATCAAGAAAATACTGCATTTACCACTCCTTGGGGCACTTTTATGTATGCCAAAATGCCTTTTGGGTTGATGAATGCTAGAGCTACCTTTCAGAGAGCTATGGATATAGCATTTGTGGGAGAGAAGGATAAATTTGTCCTTATCTACCTTGATGATATAACAGTTTACTCTAGCAGCCATCAAAATCATTTGCAGCATTTGAAAAAAGTGTTTCTAAAGTGCAGGAGGTTTGGAATATCAGTCAATCCCAAAAAATATCATTTTGATTTAAATGAAGGCAAGCTATTAGGACATATAGTGTCTGCTGCAGGTGTTCATATTGACCCAGAAAGAGTCAAAGCAATACAGACTTTGTCTGTTCCTAGATCAAAGAAGGATATCCAGTATTTTTTGGGCAAAATAAATTTTGTAAGGAGGTTTATTCCAAATTTTGCAGAATTGGTAAAGCATGTTACCTCCATGTTGAAGAAAGGGGCAGAAATCAAATGGAATGATATAACAAGATAATCTTTTGAGTCTATTAAAAAAACTATTATGGAGGCTCCTATATTAATAAGTCCAGACTACAGCAAGGAGTTCCACATATTTTCTTTTGCCTCTGAAGACACCATTGCAGCAGTTTTCTTGCAGGAAGATGAAAAAGAATCAGAGCATCCAATAGCATTTTTCAGCAAGAATTTGAGGGATGCTAAACTGAGGTATGATATGATTGAAAAACATGCATATGCCCTTATCAAATCCTTGAAAGCTTTTAGATTTTATATCCTTCATTCCAAAATAGTTGCATATGTACCCTCTACTGCAATTAAAGATGTCTTAATACAACCTGATGCTGATGGAAGAAGGGCAAAATGGATTGCAAAAATGATAGAGTTTAATATAGATCTAAAGCCCACTAAACTGGTCAAAGGTCAGGGTCTTGCCAAATTATTGGCTGAAGAAAATTGCAGGTCTTTAGATATTGATTTCCTATGCACAATTGCAGAAAATGGTCAGGCAGAAGAAGAGGAAACAGCTGAAACAGAGAAGAAACAGTTAGTGGCAGAAAATAGAGCTTCATGTGACTGGCATGCTGAAATAATTATTTTCTTGCAGAAGCTAGAAATCCCTTCAGGATTTACTCAAAGTCAAGCTAGAACTTTAAAACTTAGGGCAGAAAAATATTGCATCAATGAAAATCTGCTCTACTAGAGGAATCCATCTAGAATATTTTTAAGGTGTCTGGACAAAGAACAATCAAAAGAAGTTATGCAGCAGTTTCATAACAGCATGTGTGGAGGGCACCATTATTGGAAGACTACAGCCCATAAAATTCTCAGAGCTGGGTACTATTGGCCCACTTTATTTTCTAATGTATTTGTTTTTGTTAAATCTTGTGATAGGTGCCAAAGATTTGAAGGAAAACAGCAGTTGAAATACCTACCTCTAAAACCAATTCAGGCAAAAGGACCTTTTCAGCAGTGGGGCTTGGATTTCATTGGAGAAATAAATCTACATTCCAATGGACAGCATAAATGGATACTAGTAGCCACTGACTATTTTACCAAGTGGATTGAAGCAGTCCCTACAAGGAAGGCTGATCATAATGCGGTCATGAAGTTTTTAATTGAAAATATCTTCAGCAGATTTGGTTGTCCACACAAATTGGTCACAGATAATGCAACAGCTCTCAGGGCAAAGGAACTGGTGGAAATGTGTGATTTTATGGGTATTAAACTTGTCCATTCCACCTCATATTATCCTCAAGGAAATGGTCTAGAAGAATCCTGTAATAAAAGTCTGATCAGGATAATTAAGAAGCTGTTAGAGGACAATAAAAAGAATTGGGATTGAAAGCTCAAGTATGCACTGTGGGCTGACAGGGTGACCATTAAAAAATCCACAGGTAATTCTCCTTTCAAGCTGGTGTATGGTGTTGAGGCTGTATTTCCAATTCAGCTAACACTCCCTGTGGCAAAATTCCTTCAAGAAGAGCAGGATGAGGAAGAATACATGGCAAAGAGGATCATTGATTTGGCAGAGGTACATCAGATTAGAGAACAGCTAGTTGAACAGGCTGCAGCACATCAGAGAAAGGTCAAGGAAGCCTTTGACAAGAAGGCAAAAACAAATAATTTTTAGATTGGTGACTTGGTTTTGAAATGGGATGCACTGAAGGAAAAGAAAGGCAATCATGGGAAGTTTTATGCTTTCTAGACAGGGCCTTTCATCATTTCATAGGTTCAAGGGAACAACACCTTCATACTGAAAAGTATGGGAGGGGAGGCAGTTTTTGATGGCCCATTCAATGGGCGTTTTCTGAAAAAATATGTTGTTTAAGGCCTTTTGGCCTTAAAGCTGTAAATATTGTGTTTTTATCAGTTTTTTTATAGGCAAAGTAGACTCCATGCCCAATGGAACACTAGAAATTTTGGTTAATTTGTTTTCAGCTAGAAAGGCATTGATCTGTAGGTTCTTGAGACCTCACAGGGAGGATCTCATCCCCAGAAGGAGCCAGTGTTAGCTCTGCTATGTTCTTTGACATTTGATGGATTAAATCAGGTGAGATAGTGCTAGTTTGGGTTGCAAAGGGTTTACAGCTGTTTATTTTATCCTTCCCTTTCATTTGCCTTATTCCCATATAACTCCCACACCTCCATTTCCACCTTCTCTTCCATTCTCTTATTTCTCCCCTAACCCATTATTTCCATGTTTCTCTATAGTCATTTGAAAACCCCTCATAAAACCCTTGTTTACCTAGCTCCTAGGCATTTATGTTTCAAAACCTTATAAAACCCTCATAACCCATTTAAAACCCTGTATAAACCCATTCTGTTTATCCCTGGGCGCTTAAGTCTTAATAAATTTATAACCCACATGACCATAATCATAAACCCACGCGCATATACCTGTCACATCAACCCCGAAACATGCGCATTCACCCTCAGCCATCCGATCATCTCCCACAGATCTGACGATATCCGCTGCCCCCGCTCCATGAACCTGCAAGTCCGATAACCCGCAGGGGCGGTGGTTTCCCGCTGCCACGTGTTCTAATTCTATTGGATCGCGGTGGTTTATACGAATACCACCTGCCTGCGATAAGCAGTGTGGGGAAACCGCCCGCCTGTGAAACCGCCGCCCTCCCACTTGTTAACTGTCACGCATCTCCCACCCCTGATCACCATCGGATCTGCCTGAGATGATCCAATGGCCCTCGATCTCCCGATCATCCATCTCTCCATTTCTCCTATCAATTGATCTCGGTCGTCCATTCGTTTCATCCAATGGTCAGCGTTCCTTCTCGGCTCTTCGTTGATTTTCAATGCAATTTTTGTTTTTTTGGCATGCTCCACGCTTCCAAGGGATGAAGACGATTAGCCACCCTGTGCCTGCACAGTTAATATCTTAGCAACTGCAATTAATCAATAGAATGGCCGAAGGACGAAAAGGACAACCTTGAGAAGATAAACATGGATTTTCACCTATTTGTGGAGTACAACAGAGCAGCAGAAAGGTCATTTTGTCCATTAAAGTAGTCAAATTCTATCAGAAACCCCTATCTAACTGTAAATGTGGTTGGTGGCCAGTTATGACCCCTCCATGCTTAGGGCAGTAGAGAAATTTTGTGAAAAACTCCATATATACTGAAAAACAAGATGTAATTAGGTTGATGAGTGTTATTTTGTTGTAGGCTTCAACTTCTGGAGACTGTAACTACTGTGAGACCTGCAGCTTCTGGTTTTCACTTTCATCTAATGCAAGCTTCTTTTGTTGTCAATTTCTCATTTTCACTTCTTCTATGTTCCAAGCTATGCCTGCTATGCATTTATTCATGTGCTGTTGATTTTTTGCATTAGAGGGGCTGTCATCCCACCTCTGTGTTAGAATCTAGTTAGTTTCATTGAATTTGTATGTAGGTTTCTGTTGTTTTAATGCCAGAGAGCTGACATCTTGTCTGTGCATTAGGAAATAGCATTACATACTTCTTTACTAGTTGCAGCTGGCCATCACAGGGTCCTGTGAATCTGCTGGTGTGATCAATGTTCTCGATCTTCACATTTTCTTTAAAACTGTGAGTAATTGGTGGTCTAAAGCCTTGTAGTCTGGGGGTGTTCACCCATGTCTGGGGTTAAGCATAGTAGGAGTGGTTATCTGGCTTGAATATGCAGCATTTCTTTCATTCATCCACCATTTCTCCAACATTTCGTTGAGTTTGTAATGTTCTCGAGCATCTCTGAGATACAACCTAGGAGAGTTTCTTGGGGTGATAACAGTACCAGCACAATAGACAACAAGAGCCACGTGCAGTGGAAGGTCTTGCTGAGCTCCTGTGCTTCCCGACTGTTCGCAAGGAACTCACTGCGGAGATAGTCCACCCAATTTAATTGGAATCCTTTGGTGCATTGGGCTGCTAGCGCGATGATAGGTGCCGGAACCTCATCAGCGTGACTCTTCCTCATGACCTTCTCTGCTAAAATATGCGTAGCCACCTTTATAGTAGGGTCATAGATGCTAGATATGGCATATCCACACAGCTTCTTTACCAGCTTAAACTTCTCTTTCATGGCCTCCGTGAGGGCCTGCTCACCACCTTTTCCGCCAAATATCATGGTCGGATTTTCTCCAGTGTAGGGAAACCAAGTGATCCTATGGATCAATCTGTCAGTGATGGGTATTGGCTCCTCCAGCCACACACACCCATCATGAACCAAGAATAACAACTTCTTGATGACCAAGACTGTAATTGGGGTGCGGTTGTAGTGTTGCACCCATAGCAGGTTGAGCATACTTGCCTTGTCTACTCCTCTGAGCCACCTCCATGGCTCTAATGTGGTCATTACGGTGGTTCTATCGATAATGTGGCGCATTAGTTGCTCAGTCGCCAAGTGCGGTAACTTCTCATGGTTAGCCAAGTCCTCGTCTTTGAGTTTTAATAGAGGAACCCACCCCAAGCGTGGTCCTTCAAAAACAGTTTCATCCAGCAGCAGAGGGGTTTGCAAGGGGACCTTGCCCTCGTCGATATCTTTCGGAACCTTGGTCTGGCCTTTGCATGGAGGGGCGTACTCAGGCAACCGAGTGATAGGGTTAGCACCCTAGGCTTCAACTTCGTCCACATCTATCCCCACATCCTCCTCATCCATCAGGATGTCTTCGATTTATTCCTCCTCCGGCTCCAAATTGATGGCTTTGCCATTTTCCGGTGTGGTGAGCTTGTCCTTCGGTGGGTTCCTTCTTGGCGATGCGTGCACCGGTATTGCAAGCTGCTTGCCCTTCTTATCCTTTGTGCTCTCCTTGGCTAGGGTGGGCTTTGGTCTCAGTGTCCTGAGTGATTTAGGGACTTCTGCTAATACTTCGGCAACCTCTGGAGCGGCTTCTTCGGCCTCCCTAATAATTTCCGGCATATCCTCCTCGGTTGTCACTACTTCGGTGTCCATATATGTGGCAGGTGTTGACATAACGCTAATTAGCAATGCTCATGGTGTCTCTTGTAAGTTCTCAAATGCTGAACTCGCTATCAGAGCCTTCAATAATTCTTGGTTCATGTGCGTCTTAGAGCTCAACAACTCAATTCTCAAAATGTCAAGTGTTTTTCTCTAGGCAGCCACCTGTAATTTATAGGGCATTTTGAATTCAAATCCGACCATTCCTCCCAAACTTGGTTCATTAATTTTGGATTGGCGGCATATTTTCAAGGATCTGACCCATAAATTTCGTCTTAAATTCTGGTCGCCTGCTCCATTTGGCCACATTTCTACCGTCAAATCATGAACAGTGACTTTAACGGTCACTTTCTAGCCGACTTGCGCGATTTATCCCCAGGTAGTGTAGCTCCCTTCATGCTATCACGAGCCCTATGACACTTCCTTGACTCGCGCAATCCTCTAGTCTCGCAGCTCCCCAACTTGGGCAATGTAGTTTATAGTCTCGCGCCTCCTTTCAGCTGCCTGGGGCACTAAGATTGTGTTATCTTCATGTAGTCACATGGCCGGACCATCGGTGTATGGCTTCAATCGACTGTCATTCACCTTTCCTGGGAAGGGATCTCCATTCAATTTGACCAATTGAACTGCTCCTCTATCAATAATCTCCTTACTAACATAGGGCCCTAACCAGTGCATTCTAAATTTCCCTACAAATTTATCAAACTTGCTGTCATATAACAAAACTAGGTCATTTACCTTAAAGGTACGCAGTTTAATGTGCCGATCATGCCACGCTTTTTCACGCTACTTTTGGACTTGTTGGTGAAATCTAGCTAGAAATATTTCTTCCTCAAGCTCATCCAACTATGCGAGCCTCTCCTCTAGGGCTTTGTGATCCATCATGCCCATGAGTGCCACTATCCGTAGACTAGGCACAATGTATTACAGGGGCATCACCGTTTCAATGCCATACAAAAGCCTAAAGGGTGTTTGTCCAGTCAACTTCTTACATGTCATCCGATAGGCCCATAGTACTGCAGGTATGCGCAAGTCCCAATCACTTCGTTGAGCATTGCAAACTTTGGTCGGCATGTTCTCTAGCACTTTATTGAATACTACCACCATCCTGCTAGCCTGCGGGTGATAAGGCGTGCTCTTCTGGTGATATACCTGAAATTCCTCTACTAGCGCGTTGATCGTCTCATTTAGAAAGTGCGTACCACGATCACTCATCAAAATATTTGGACACCCAAATCGCATCAGTACATACTCAAAGAGGAACTTTGCAACAGTCATGCCTGTGCAATCCTTCATAGGCTATGCCTTCGCCCATCGAGTCAAATACTCCATCGTGGTGATAATGTACCTCACCCCTGTCTTCTTCCCTTCGGGCTGAATGGGTCCCACAAAATCTATCCCCCATTTATCAAAGAGTTGTAATGTCATCTATGGATTCAAAGGAAACTCATCCCTTCGCGATGGCCTGCTAGTCCTTTGACACACATCACACGCTTTGTAGTAAGCTTTTGCATCCTGATAGAAGGTTGGCCACCACAACCCTGTGCATAGAATCTTCTACACGGTTGCTCTCCTTGCATAATGTCCTCTCGCGGCACCCCCATGAGTGTCCGCGAGGATACTGCTCCTTTTAAACTCCAGTACATATCGTCGCAACATCTCATCAGACCCCATTTTATACAGATGCCCAATAATGACAAAAAAGTCTGCCACGTACACCACTAACTCCTTCTTTTGTTGGACGGTGTATCCTTCTGGGTCAGTTCCTGTTGTTAGGAAGTGTATGATATCTTCAAAATGACCATCCACGATGCACACTGCAAACAACTGCACATCAGGCAATCCCTCCAAATTATTGGGCTCTTCCCCTATTTCGATGCACGACAGATGGTCTGGTCTCGCGTTCAGTTGCCCAAGTTTCACATAACTTCAAAATCATACTCCTGGAACAAAAACAACCATCTGCATATTCTACCCCCCAACACAAGCTTATTGACCACGTATTTCAACATGGAATGATCCGTATACATCTTAAAATGGCCACCCAGCAAGTAGTGTCTAAACTTCTAGGGCACGTATATCATGGCTAATCCTTCACGCTCGATGGTGGAATAGTTCTTCTCTACCTTGGATAACCTTCGACTTGCAAACGCTAAAGGATGGTCCAAGTATCCTCCGCCTGCCTGTGTCAATACTACTACCAGCCCTATACATGATGCGTCGACATGTACGTGAAAATCCTTCTTCCAGTTCAGGAAGACTAGAATCGGTGTGGTGACCATCTTTTCTTTCAATACATCCAAGTTTTTCTTACAGTCCTTGTTCCAGTGGAATGTGACATCCTTTTTCAACAACTTCTCCATAGGTGCAGTGATCTGGGCATAGCCTTTGATAAATTTTTTGTAATATCCAGTATGTCCTAGGGTAGCGCATAGTTGTTTCACACTCCTCAGTTCTTCTAAGTTAAGTATCACCGTGATCTTCACGGGATCTACCATCAGTCGCTATCCACAAGCCACATGACCCAACAAAGTCGCAAAAGGAACAAAAAACATGCATTTCTTCAGATTGAGGGTGTGATCCGGTATCTTCAATAGGTATCTAGCATCAGGCACAAACTTGCCACATGGTGTTTCACCAGCCCAAACACAGTCCAGTCATCAAAGTACACTTCCAAGAACTTATGAATAAATTCCTTGAACGCCGGAATGGAACCATTTGTTGGCTATGTAGGGCCTAACCTAGGTTTAGCATTTGTTAGCCAAAAAACTCCCTACACTACTGGCCCTTTCAGCATCATGCCACAGAGCACGGACCGAAATCTCACTCGACGTAGTATGGGGGGATGCTGGAACCAAGTTTCCACACCCTGAGATAGTCGTGATGTCAATTTATTCCTTTTGTTGCTGTTTTTGCGCAGGTCGTTAAGTTCTAGGGCTCTGTCTCTCTATCCCTTTATTCCACCCTTTAGTAGCTCCACGAAGGGGTACGATTGACCTTCGCGCAACCCTAACCTGTGGTTAAGGTACTTTCGCGCTGCTAGGGAAGTGTAGCGTGAATATTCCCAAATTATCTTAAGCGTCTTACTTATATTATTAAACAATCACATTTAGTGCCGCGTAAATAGGTATTCTTACTTGCGTTCAATTAACCAATGTAATTACACACATTCGCGCATCACATAAGCAGTATAAATGAAAACCATACATAATATGACAAGATGCATTAATAGGAAACAAAGACATAGAATTTGTAGAATACTTCTCTTTATCGATATCTTCATATGATTATAGACTCTATCCGCCCTACACAAACAGTTGCAGGGGTCTGCACACTCAGCTACGGACTTCTACCCTAGGCCTTTGTGCACTCAGTTGCAGAGCCTCTAGCCACACTAAGACTTGAAACTTAGACTTCTCTCCTTATCGCTCAAGACTTCTTACTTCTACCAAAACTTATTTCTTTTTATAGATCTTACTTAGCTCCTTTTATATAATCCCATGGTCCACGGACCATGGGTAGATCTTTACAGCTGACTTTTCTTTACAAAATAAGGGCGAACAACCCTTTATGACTCATGACACCTTGGCGCTCTGCGACCACAAAATGCGGAGACTTTACACTTTATTACAAAAATTGACCCAAAACATGGGCTTTTAGGCCCAAAATTATCCTTGGGGGATCCTGTTCCCAACAACCATGAATGAGGCACAATGAGGTCACATGTTGCTCAGAGGATGAGCAACACTTTCAACAGGTGGGTATGATGGGCCTCTAAATTAGACATAAATTAAGGCCCATGCCTCTAAATTAAACATAAATTAAGACCTATGACCATCCTTCAACACATTAAACCTCTCTTTTTGCATTAGATAATGTATTTTTAACTTTAATATATTCATTAGGAAGGTTTATGAATAATTGCATATTTGTGCCTAATATTATTTATTTTTGTGGAATATTATGAGAATATTGGGCAGATTATGAACATTTGGAGGAGGCGTTAATTTAGGGACTTGCTCCCTACTACAGGAGGATCACTATTAAATAATAAATCAACAATATATTATGGAATTATGGCACAAATTGTGGAACTCCAATGAATTAGAAAATCTAGGAATCTGTTCCCTGCCATTTAATGCAAATTCCTAGTATTGGGAACCAGATCCACTAATTAAGGGATTTTGGTGGGGAAAGCTTCCTCCATTCATGGAGAATGATTTCTAATCATTTTGTATAAGTACCAAGTCAAATTTGCCTCTAGGGAGATATTTTCATTAGTTTTCTTGTGGAGAGAACTCATATTTCTATAGTTCCATTGTATTTTCTTGTAGCAATGTAATTGTATTGATGAAAATAATGAAGATTGGTGTCATGTTCAGTTTCTAAATATTTTTCTCCTTCATAGGTCTCTGAGTTTCCTTGGGATTGGCCATCCCAGGAGCCTCAGAGCCCTTTTGTATCATTTTCATTCCTTCTTTTCACTTCTTTTTTTTTGTTAAGTTTGGCAAGACCTTCTTTTTCTATTTATAAAACGCAAGTTTACACCACATATATGAGATAGGTGGCTTCAACTTGCCCAGTGGGAAACCAAGTCTGTTGGCCACCTATCATTATTATAAGCTATCCAAAAACGATATAGTATCATTCAATCTAACCAAGCTATATACGTATCGGTATCATGATAAGAGTCTATGTGTCTATCTATCATATGCATGCATTAGTAAAAGTAAATGCTACCCGCAAGAAACAAAAGAAAATCCAAGAAAATGACTAATCCTGTTGTTCTTCTAAGGCAAACTCCACTAGGCTAGGTCTTTGGCTGAGTCGCTAGGCATGTCATCAAGCTCAATAATGCAAGGGATGTGCCTTTGGATTTGGTCAAGGCGAATGTCCTACTTAAACAACTAAAATTGGATTGTCTGCAAGTCTTTTTTGTAATTGGGCATGTCTTGGAGGGCCATTGACATCCCCATTGACATTTTCTCCATTTCCTTCCCTATGAGGCTCTTCATGAGCTAGTATAGATAGAGCATCTGTTTAAACTGGGTGAGTCTTCCCCTGGTATTCCCAGGATCTGGGATTACAGCCCGCCAATTCTCCATTTCCTCTTCGAACTCATCCTCCTGTTTTATCTTCTCCTCCCATTCATCCAAAATCTTATAGATGCCTACATCCATTCCTTCCCTGTAAGCTACCACTGCTTTGCTGATGATGCATTCTACAAGCTTTCTCCCACGCCTAGGTTCCGAAGTGCTCAGTTCTCTGGCTCGATTCAACTCCCTCCCCTTTCTGTTGCTTCCTCTTCCACATGCAGGTCAGGCCATCTCTTCTTTGTTCCATTCCTGGTCACACACAAAATGAATTAGCTCTCAAGACATGGTCTCATCCCTCTCTAGATTGATGCAAGTTCCCATCCCCTCACACTTCCCATCACAATTGCCTCTGCCTAGGTACCCCTTTACCCCAAGATGCAGTGCCTCTCCTCTGCCTAGTGTAGCTATGCCACTCTTCTGCCACTGAATTTGCTTTCTCAGCTGCCTTGCGATAGCCTCACCACTCCCATGGTTTTGCCAATGATCTTGCCTACTCATAGGGATGGTGTCACAGTGCCAGACCCAATTATGCTTACAGTTCTCACAACCAAACCATCAAGCCAGGTTACCGTCACTACTAGTCGCATTGCCTTCCCTCGCCCCTCTCCCCAGTGCTGCCACCTTACACCTCTACCCAGAATGTCTGCCTTGCTTCTCTGCTCCTCTTGTGGCCATCGCACATGCTTAGCCTCAGTCTCCCCACTCTCATTGGTATACCAACTATCTCATTCGCTCATAGGAGGGTTCTCTAGATCCCAGCCCCGGTTTTCTCTCATGGCTCTCACCTCCGGCCCAAACGCAATCACCATCCCCCCTAGCTTATGCTAGTCTCCCCCACCATCCCCCTAATTTCCCTCCCCTATCATCTCCCGCACCCCCCAGCCATGAATTAACATAGTTACCATAGTAATGGGCTTGTAAGGCTAGGATACATACCTAGAAATGCTTCACAGAGGTCGTTGTTGGTAGCGCTGTAGTATTTCACCCTCACTCCTCCCTCCTCCCTTAATCTCGACTATCCCATTCCACCTTGCTCTATCGCATCACCCGTTCTGCCTTCACTGCCTCACCTCCTTCTCTGTCCTAGCCCTGCCTACCACTTCTCCCATCTCTTTTGTCAGGTACCATGCGAGAGGCCACCGTAGCCATCGCCATGAGCATGTGGGAGGCGGTGGGTGGTACCATTCCCTTAAACGTCATAACTACCATGTCTGACCAGCGTCCTCACCTCCCTCGATCATGCACCCTAATCGGGGGTATTTTTCTTTGGATTCTCAGTTTCCTAGTCATTTTGGGAATCTTGTCAAAGGATGTCCTCCAGGGCTTTAAGTCTATCATCCCTGGGTTGAATTGGCCATAATTTTTCCATTGGTCCATGTTGCTGATTGTAGCCCCAGTTGGCCAAGAAATCTGCTGCTTTGTTCCCTTCCCTTCTTACATGTCTAATTATTAGATAATTGAACTTGTGTATGAGCTCCCCTATCTCCTGGATAAGGTGAGATGTCCTCCAACTTTGGCTCAGTTTGTCCCATGACGTTCCATTGTTAAGTTTCCTCATTGTGTTTATGACCAAGCTGGAGTCTCCTTCCACCTCCACATTTTTGTATCCCAATCTTATAGCTATTCGAAGCCCCTGTCTAGCTGCTGCGAATTCTTCTTCATTGTTACTTGCAATTCCACATGAGTCTGCATATATTATCTGTGTGTTTGCTTGGTTATCTCTGAATATGCCACCTAATCCTGTTACTCCTGGGTTCCCTTTTGAGGCCCTGTCAAAATTCATCTTGATGAATCCTTCTCTTGGTAAAGTGAAATGCATCGGGGAATCAATATTCATCCTTCTCACTTTTCAGGCATTAGGGGCAATCATTTCCATGGTTAAGTTAAGATGGTGAAGTATTCTTGCTTCATGAGGAGGGACTTGCCAGTCTTCTGGACTCCATTGTTCTGCTAGAATCATTTCCCTAATATTTTTTACTAATCCTTCCCACACCTGATCTTGTGTTGAGGTTTTGTTTTTGAAAATTCTGCAATTTCGTTCTTTCCAGATGGCCCAGAGGTTGAATCCTAGGGCCAGTCCCCAACCTCGATTCAGGACAAGGCTTGAGAAGATGTTGTTGCACCATATCAAGATTGTTTCCTTTATGCTTTGACAGTTCCTATCCATCCTTCTGAAGACTCCTTGTATTTGGCCCCACTTCTGGTTCGCAAACAGGCATGAGTTCATCATGTGCTCTATGTCCTCTCTGTCTTGCTGGCACATCCAGCAGAAGGACGGGCCTTGCATTCCTTTCTTCTATAACTGGTCCCAGGTAAGGATTCTCCCTTTACAAACTAGCCAGAGGAAATGTGCTACCTTAGGCCACCATCCTCCCTTCCATATTTTTTTCCAAAGCAGTGCTTGGCCATCTTGTTCTTGTTCTGCTTTTAGCTCGTAAGATTCTTTGATGGTGAAGGTTCCTTTTGTTGAGTGTCCCCATCTCAGGATGTCCGAGCCCGTTCTAATTGTTATTTGTCTTGTTCTCATTTCTTTGTCAAACTCTGTCCCTTGCTCTGTCTCTATACCCTGACCCCATTCTTCTATCTTTTTCCATTTTCTCTAGTTTCTGATCCCTTGCCCTTCGGTCCAGAATTTTTCTACATATTGAATGTTTCTGTCATTGGTGAATTAATAAATATATTAGAGGTCTTGCCTATCTATCAGTATTTCTCTTTGCTGCCATGAATCCTGCCAGAATCTAGTTGTTCTTCCATTTCGAATTTCCTAGAAAGCATGTTGGGCAATGAGATCACGGTTTTGTCTTGCTAAGTTCCATATGGCTGAGCCCTTGGGTGGATCTCTGTACCGAAGGATTTCCTTCGTTCTCTCCAGAATATTATACTTTCTTGTCCAAATTTGTTTCCATAGATCCCCTCCTCCCCCTAGCCATCTCCACCAAAGTTTTTCTCCCATTACTTGATTTAAGGTATAGGGGTCTCGTAGGCCGAGCCCTCCTTCCATATTTTTCTTTGTCAATCCCTGCCAGGACATAAGAGCCCATTTTTTCTTCTGTTGTGCCCCTCCCCATAGAAATTTTTTAAATATATCCACCATTTTGGTACAGGCCCCCTTGGGGGCAGCCATACCTGACAGCTGGTAGATAGGGATTGACTATAGTACTACTTTTAGGAGGACTGTTATGCCTGCTAGATTTAGGGATTGGAAGGCCCAGTTTCCCAACCTTCCCTGAATCTTTTGGATAGTTTGTTTCCATCTTGCCAATTTTAGGGGGTTTTCTAATAGGGGCATTCCCAGGTACTTCATGGGGAGGTTACCTGTGCTGAATCCCATAATCCTGGCCAAATAGGATTTTACATTCCCTTGGGTATTGAAGGAGAAGGTACTATATTTTTCGTTGTTGGTTTGGTTTCCAAAGGCTTTCATAACGGTGTTCAGGATTTCTTTCATTCTTCGGGTTTCTCTAAGAGAAACATGGCAGAAGAGCATGATATCATCCACGAATTGTTGGTGTGTTATTGCAAGGTCATTCCCCCAGATCCTTAAGCCTTTGATTCTGGACTCCTCAGCTTCCTTCTTGATGTATCTGCCCAATCCCTCAGCAAAGATAATAAACATGAATGGAGACAAGGGATCCCCTTGTCTCAGACCCCAAGTGGGGTTGAATGTTTTGGTAGGGGTCCCATTTAGAAGGATAGAAAATACAGGGGTGGATATCATAGCACTTATCCAGTTAATCCATCTAGGGTTAAAACCATAAGCCCTAAGGATACTCCTTAGGTACTCCCAGCTCAACTGATCATAAGCCTTTGAGAGATCCAACTTCACTAACATGCTTGCAACCTTCTTGACCTTGAGGGAATGGACCACTTCTTGGGAGGTGACCAGTCCGTCTAGGATTTGCCTCCCTTCAACAAAGCCTGTTTGTTCTGGGGAGATAATGTTAGGGAGAAGAGGCTTTAGTCATTTGACGATCAGAGTGGCTATAATTTTATAGATGACATTGCACAAGGCAATGGGTCTGAATCCCTGCGGGTCTTTCGATTTTGAGGTTTTAGGAATGAGAGTAATAAAAGTGGAGTTAAGTTCGGGGCATACCTTTTGATTTCATCTTGATTCCTCCACAACCTCCAGGATGTATTTTCCCATGAACGGCCAAGTGGCTTGGAAAAATTCAGCTGTGAACCCATCCGAGCCTAGGGCCTTATTCTTTTTCATTCCTTTAACAATTTCTTCCACTTCCTTGAGCGTTGCTACTCTCATCAAGGCTAGATTCTACTCTTGAGTGACCTTTTGGGGAATGTGTTGGGAGATTCTTTGCATTTCTTCCGTTCTATCTTCTTGAGGTTCTGTTAGGAGATCTCTGAAGTGGTTTATGAGGATTCCCTCCATCTCCTCATGTTGCGTACTACGGTTCCCCTCATCATCTTTGAGTGAGAATATTCTGTTGCTCTGACGATGTTGGATCATGGCCTTGTGGAAGAACCAGGTGTTCCTCTCCCCTTCTCTTAACCAATTCACTCTCGACTTCTGTTTCCACAGAATCTCCTCTTGCTTGCGCCTTTCCTCTAGCTAGCTAATGATTCATCCCTCTTCTGCTGCTGTCTCATCCGATCTCCCTTCCCATATTATTTTTTGTTGCACTTCCATCATCTTTTGATTTAATTGTTGTTGATCCTTCATAATGTGTCTAAAGTCTTCTTTGTTCCATTTCCTTATTTATTTTTTTATTTCTTTGAGTTTTAGTTGGAACATATGCATACAGTTCCTCCCCTATTGTTCGCTCTGCATCCACCATAGCTCGATTTTTTTGATGAGGCTAGGGTCTCTAAGCCAAAAGGCTTCAAACTTGAAGGGGTAGTTTTTCGAGTTGGCTTTCAGGTCCACTTCCAGCCAGATTGGCCAGTGGTCTGAGCCCATTCCAGGAAGAATCGATGCTTTGACGAATATATCTCTACTCATTACTTGTTCCGAGATCAGGAATCTATCTAATCTGGATGCAATTTGGTGATTCCCTCCTCTTCTATTGTTCCAGGTGTGCACCCCGTTTATAGTTTGGATGTCGACTAGTCTTTGCTCTGCTATAGTGTCCCCAAAGAGTTCCATATCCATGTCTGTTCTCCTCATGCCACCTATTTTTTCCACCAGTGAGGTGATCATGTTAAAATCCCCTCCCACCACCCATAAGTCCTTCGGGTACAAGCTTCTCATTTTTACTAGGTTCTGTAGAAAAGCCCTCCTTTCTCCTGGTATATGGGGACCGTATACTCCTGTGAGTAACACCCAGTCATTGGATCCAATGACCCTGAATCTCCTAGAGAGGATTCATGGAATGCTAACCCAGTCTTCGAACCATATTTCTCCTGGGTTCCAAATAATGGCCAATCCTCCCGCACTGCCATTTTCATCCTGTCCTATGACTTGGTACTGGGGTTTATGGTTTTCCATAATCTCTTTCAGCTTTTTTTTGCTGATTTTCATTTCCTGTAGGATCATAATACTAGGTCTATCCTTTTTCAATCTCTCTTTGAGGTATCTCTATTTTTCCTGCTATTGAGGCCTCTTATATTACAGGTTGTAATGATCATTTCAACAATTTTGGGGGTTGTTGGAATACCTCTGATAATGGCACCACTCTCCCTAAGTTTACTAATAGTTCCCCTACCATCTGTATGGACTCATTCATGGGTCTTCTTCCCCTTTTCTTTCCCCCCTTTCCCAGTCCTCCTGGATCTTTCCCTTGTCCGCCTTGGGATCCTAAGTGTTCTGGTTGGACTATTATAGCTGATCCCTATTTTATCTTGTATTGCTGAAAGGTTTCTTTATAGAGTTGCTTTTGGTCCTCTGGGATGAAGCGTTCATCCAGGTGTCTCCATTCTTGTAGCAGTCATTTCATCACTTGCTCCTCCACACTAAAGTCTTCTTTCTGGGGGTCGATCTCCATTGGATTTTGCTCCACCATTTGCATGTTATTCTCCTCTCTTTCTTTTTCATTTACTTCTTGTCTCTTTTCTTTACTGCCCTCATTTTCTTTCTACTGAGTATTTATCATCTCCTTAGTGGCTTCCCTACTCATCTCCCCCATCTCATCCATTTGAAGGGTAGAAAATCTATTGAGGTTTCATTGCTCTACCTCGTTTTGGTGCACCTTTTGTGTCCCTGCTGGTTTCTGATTTCTTCTCCTTCTGTGCACTTCCTGGAAACCATCTCCATCCTCTTTTCCGGTCACCTCTCCTGTCTTCTTTCCTTGGGTACATTTGATGTACATCATTGCTGCACAGATAATCATCCCTTTGATTGGATGATAATCAATGATGTACATCAAATTTACATCATTGCTGCACAGATAATCATCCAATCAAAGGGATGATGGCTCTACCAGAATCATCAGTCTACACTCAGACGATTTTCTGTCCTATGTACATGAAAATGAATTTATAAAACTGAACATGGGAATGCTCGCCTTAGCTAGATCATGAAAATATTATGAAGATAATGTATTGTATTGTATCTTATTACAGGTCTCCTCCCAGCTTGAAAGAACTTCGGATCCTCATGATAAAGCATTTCACCCGACATCAAAAAAGATTAACGACCTCATGCTTTAGGGGGCAACTGTTATAGACATTTTTTGGCACTGCAACCCCAAGCATAAAATGTCCATAAACCAAGGGCTCCTAAGTCCCTAAAAGTGTTGTTCGAACCCCTAAAGGAACAAGGTCAACTGATTACAGCTTCTCCTAGAAGTTCTCCATGAAAAACTGCTCAAAACTGGTCAAAACAAGATCATTTCACCTGCTCCATAGGAAAAGTGCGTTGCATTTCAAAAATCCCTTCTATGGGGTGCGATTCGTGAGAAATGACAAATGGCAGTGTCAATCCGCGAGGTGGAGATGCATGGAATCTTCCATAAACTTCTCCTGTGACACTTGCCTCTCTGAATTCGACCAAGGATGAGTAAGAGATCATCAATCTCCAAGTGGAAGCAAGAACTATCAGAGGGAAGACACTAATCAAATCACAAGCTGACTCATCTCCCTTACAGATGTCTATATATGGATCCCTCATCCCAGAGATCCAGAGGCTGGAATTTTTCATCTTGTAAGGAATTGTTGTTGGTTTCTTGAAACAACATCATAATCTTCGGTGATCTAAGCTTTGTATGAGGTGAAGAAGGGCTTACTTGCTGAGAGGATGATGCTGGGTCAGAACAACTGGTTGTAACTCCCTTGGCTATTTCTTGATTATCAATAAACATTATTCAAGTTTACCTCCATACTCTTGTGTCATTTATGTTTTATGCATTTGTATGGTCAATTTATATCTGATCCTAGATTGTTTATGATTATAGATCCATGTTCTTGTATAGTGTTACGTTACTCTGATTCTATAGGTACTCTGTGAAGCTGGGCGTACAAGGAAGCAAGTAGCAAAGGACTATCAGAATAGAGAGGAATTGAACTAGGAGCCAAGCGCAAGACAGAGGTTGGTCTCCCTTGTTCTTCTCTCATCTATATTTCATAAAGGAAAAATGAAAGTAGCTTTACTTTGTTTGTTTCTAAGGTAGCTACCACACCTTAGTGGGATTAGCAGTTCTGCATAGACACTTTTCCCTGTAACAAAATGGCGACTCCACTGGGGAGCGACTAGGTTGTTTGTTTATCTACCTTGTTGTTTATTTTATAAACTTACAGACGAAGCTTGAAGTCGAGCCAGGTATCTTTCGAACTGCATTTGTTATGCAAATGCAAAGCAGATAAATGTTGCTTCAGTCAATCTCTGGGTTTTGTTTATGAATTAAACAACTGATTTAAAAACTCTCTAATTGCCCTTGTGGTGGCTCTCGTAGCCTCCTTAGATCTACCCCCGTTGTTGATTTACTTATTGCCACTTGCTCAGCCAAAATCCCTGAACTGAACTGCAAACTGTGACCCAGAACCCAAGCAAAGTCTCGTCTCTGGCCCAGCGCAGTCTCTGTTCTGTGAATCTGAAATTCAGCGCACTTCCCGAGTGTAGTAGGTGCACTGCATTTCAAGTTCATTGTGTTACAGGTGCGCTGATCAGACTAGGCATTGTTCCTCAGTTTTGGTTTCTGTGTTCATTCTTTTCAGTTCTATTCGTGAATTTTGTTGCCTGTAGTCAGTATACCTTTGTTTGAAACCCCTTTTCCTTGTTGTTATTCCGCCTCCATTATGCGAAGAACTGTAAATGTTTTTGTGTATTTGTTGAGTCATTTTCAGTTCTCCTTTGCAAAAACGTAACGTAATTATACTGTCGTTTCTTGATTTGAAAGTGTCGCAAGTGGCGTTTTCAATCATAGAAGAGAGTCTGATTGCTCTGGATAGTTGATTACCCTGTTACTGTTGTATTTGATTTGGATTTGTAGTTTTTCTAGGGTTGGAAGCAATTATTCATTTCTAAAATCACAAAGTGTTGTCATTATCTTCATTTTTTATTTTGAAAAGAAACTTGTTAGTAATTGTCGCTTGAAAAGTAATTCAGATTTGCGCATTAGCTTTCTTTTTATCATTCACATATTAAGAAGGCCGAAAACAGATACATGCATGTGCATTTGCATTTAGACTATTTGATTGGTTTGATTTAGTACAGTGCATATAGTGTGTGCTCTTTGCTCTTTGTGAAAGAATATGGTCTTTCTTTCCTTAGTAGCTAGGATTTTCATTACACAAAGAAGATAAAAGATTGTTTATCATCTTAGATTGCATTTTAGGAACTGTACATCTACATCACGCGGTGAACCTGAAAGGAAAATTTCTTAAGCAAGATCAACTATAAAATAAATTTAATGAATCTAACAACGCTTTGGAACCTAACGCACAACATCTAGAAGTCTAGGCTAGAGACGTATTCCAGCGTCGTAAAGCCTGGTAACTGTTGTTCTCACTGATGGTTGGGTGATTCCTCCACTTTGAGACGATAAGTGCCAGTATGAACTTGTGCTCCCACATACCATCAAGTATATTTTGGGAGACCACAATAGGCTTAATCCTTTATACATAGTAAGTCGTGTCTGCCGCCCTATCGATCGCAATGCACTGAACACAACATTCGGGAATATTGACTGTCGTACCGTAAAAAGTATTCTGCAGTTTTACGATTGGTTTGGTAATCCCTCTACCTAGATTTCCAGAGCAGTCCCTTTCGTTCCTTTTCAGACTCCTTAACAGAAAAGGTCCATTTGAGCACTTGTCACTTCAGGCTCATTAAAAATCGAAGGCAACTAGAGTCATCTTTTGTTTATTCTTGACTCTTTAAAATTGAAAAAACAAGTTGTGTCAAAGCGTCTAAAATTTATTTTAAACGGAATAATCATCACCTTTCCTACGTTGGTCTTTAGGTTGAGAAAATGGAATCCACCAACTAAGGAATTCCCCTCGGAGGAAATCCTAGTCCCTTCTCCTCTTGGGGAGATGTTGGTGCACTGTTATAGACATTTTTGTGCCTTACAGCATTAAGCATAAAATGCCCATAATCTAAGGGATCCAAAGTCCCTAAACATGTTGTTCCTACCCCTAGAGGAACAAGGCTAACAAACCACATCAATTCACAGAAGTTCTCCACCAGAAACTGCTCAAAAACAAGTCAATTCAGGATCAATTCAGTGGCTCCACTAGCTGTTTGCGCTGAATGTCAAAGCCAACACTGGCTACCTGCGCTGAATGTCAAAGGCAACACTGGCTACCTGCGCTAAGTGAGAGTTGACATGTGGCAAGTTCATTCCACGAGGTGTCAAAGCCCAGGAAGCTTCCAAAATCTTCATCAATGACACTTGCCTCAAGGAATTCGACTATGATGAGTAAGAGGTTCCAAATCTCCAAGTGGAAGCAAGAACCTCCAAGTGGAATCAAGAACTGACAGAGGGAGAGGACACTAGTCAGATCTCAAGCTGACTCATCCTCTCTCCAAACATCTATATATGGATCTCTCCTCCATGAGATCTAGAGGCTGGAATTTTGTTATTGCAAAGAATTTCTGTTGGTTTGAGATTGGAATCATTGGGTGCTTAATGCTTTGAAGGGGGTGAAGATAGGAATTCCATTTCCTGGGAAGGAGATGCTGGATTGGAGCCCTCTGGGTTGTATCTCTTCCTGAACCTTGTTATTCATCAATAAAACTATCTTGGTTTCTCCTATATACTGATGTATCTTTGATGTATGATTGCATTAGTATGTTTAGTTTATTTCTAATCCTGAACTAGTTATGAATATGAATCCATGTCTTGTGTAGTGTTCTCTTCTTGTGATCTTGCAGAAACCTCTTGAAGCTGGGCGAGCGAGAAGGCAAGTAGCTGGGAACTCTCCAAGAGAAGGGAAACTGGATCGAGGGACAAACGGAAGACACCGGTTAGTCCATCCATCTCTCTCTTCATTCTTAATTCATAAAGGAAGAATACTAGAATAGTTGTCTCTGTTTGTTGCTAAGGCACTGTCACACCTTAGGTGGATAGGATCGTCCTGCATAGGCATTTTTCCCCACAACAAATTGGCGACTTTGATGGGGAGATCTGTTTAGTCATTTTATTTGTGTTTCTATCATTGTTTGTTTCATAGACTTGACATCAACAATCGAACTGCATCTGCTATTCCCAGATGCAAAGTAGACAGTTGCTGCTTTGATCCAAGCACTGGACTTGTCTATGATCTGAACAATGGATTCACAAATGATTTGATGATCCTTTGTGATAGATCTTAGTACCCCTCAAAGCATCCCTTTGATTGTACCTTGCTTGTTGCTTTTATTTGGCCTGAAACAGTAGATTAAATAGCAATCTGTGACCCGGAACCCAGTGAGAAACTCTCGTTTCTCCTTCAGCGCGACAGCTATAAAGAGGTTCTGCATTTCAACGTAGGTCCCGTGAAGGCTACCTGCACTGAATTTCAAAACCCCTGTGTTGAGGTTGCGCTGAACCAGTTTGGCCTTGTGCAGCTGGGGTTCTCTGCTCTGTTTTGCCTTGTTTTGATCTCTAATTTTTGCAGCCTGTAACCAGCATAGGTACCAGTCTGATAACTCCTTTTCTCTACTTAAATTCCACCTCCTTTTGTACAAAAAGACTGTGAGTGTTTTTATGTGTTTGTGGCATCATTTACAGTTTTCCTTTGCATGAGTGAAATAGTCATCCTGTAGCCCTTGATTCAGATCTGTTGATTGTGATCTTAGAAGAGAGTTCATTGGCTGTTTGCAGTTGATTATACATTTGCTTTTGCTTACTGGTTTGAGTTTGTCTCTTTTAAGTGTCGAAACAAGTGTTCATTTCGGAAATCGTTAAGTGTTGTAATCTCTTCTACCCTCTCTGATTTCGAAAAAGTAAACTTGTTTGTACTTGTCATTTAAAAGCAAATTCAAAGTTGTATAAAAAGCTTTCTTTGTAGGCATCAATACTAAGAAAGCGGAAAACAAACACTTGCATTGTGCATTTGCATCTTGATAGTTTGCATGTTTGATTTAGGAAAAGTGCATTAGAGTGTGTTGATTGCTCTTTGAGAAAAGATGGTGTCTTTCTTTTCCCTTAGTAGCTAGGATTTTCAAAGTTGAAAAGATATAAAGCTTGCTTATCATCTTTAGACTGCATTTAGGAATTGTATCATACATCTCGTGGTGAACCTCAAAAGGCAAACTTCTAAAAAGATCAACCTAAAATAAATTGAATGAACTTAACAACGCTTTGCAACATAACGCACAACATAGAGGTCTAGGCTAGAGACGTGTTCCGGCATCGTAAAGCCTGGTGACTGTCGATCTCGTTGATGGTGGGTGATTCCTCCTGAGGGACAATAGCGCCAGTACAGATTGTGCTCCCACGTACCGTCGCGTATATATTGGGAGACCCCTATAGGCATAAAACCTTTATCCTTAGGAAGCCGTGTCGGCCGCCCTACTGATCGCAATGCACTGAACACAGCATTCAGGAAGATCGACCGCCCGTACCCTAAAAGGTATTCTGCGATTTTGCGAAAAGTTTGGCACACCCTCTGCCTAGAACTCCAGAGCAGTTCCTTATGGCCTTTTTCAGACTCTATAACGGAAAAATTCCATCCGAGCATTTGTCACTTCGGGCTCGTTAAAACATCGAAGGAGACTAGAGTCATCTTTAGCTTTTTCTCGACTCTTTAAAATTGAAAAAACAAGTTATGTCTAAAGCGTCGTTAAAATTTATTTTAAATGGAACAATCACCCCTATTCCCGCGTTGATCTTTAGGTTGAAAAAATGGAGCACACCAACCAAGGAATTCCCCTTGGTGGAAATCCTAGTCCCTTCTCCTCTTGGGGAGATGTTGGTGCGCCCCATATGGCCACATTGTCGCTTCCAGGACTGACAATTGGCCTGCCGGTCTGGCTCTTTTCAACCAATGTCGTTCAGAACACCACTATTCCTGAACAGTCGAGTCAATAGTTAGACCAGACCAGAGTTGCCCACCAACCTTCTACTTCATCTAATTCTTCCTCTCCTCCTTCCTCTTCGCTTGACGGAACTGGTAGAACAAAAAACCAAGTTCCTAAGGAGAAGAAGGAAAAGAAGAAGAAGGAGCCAAAGGCGACTGGGGGCAAACAAGTGTCATCTGACAGAAATCCACACACAGCACTGACTAGGCCTAAATCGCCATGTGTCATATGCAAGGGAGACCACTTCCACAGATACTGTCCCTGCATCCCTCGGGTACTAAGGGACTGGTCTCCCCGTCTGCACAATTCGGTAGCGTCAACCTCTGATAGCCATGTTGACTGCTCACCGTCAACTAGTGAAAGTGAAGCCACAGGACAGAGAGGGAAATCTAGATTTCCCTGCAAACTGTGTGAAGGCGATCACGCCATCCACCGTTGTCCCTTCTTAGACGAGGCTAAAAGAGTTTTGGAAGATCGCCCGATCTTACGAGCGCAACTTCCTCCTGGATATCAAAAACTCCTGCCAAGTCCTTCACTAGTTGAAAACCCGGCTGGCCCGCCCAGGTGGTCAGCCGAAGCACCCATCATTGAAGATGAACCGTCTGAATCCATACCTGATGAAAGTCAAAAGGTTGAGGCGGCAGTTGACCCGGTTTTGCCTTCAGAGGCTCTATCTTCGAATGATGCCATCACAGAGGAGAATAAAGACGCCACCATCCAAAATTCTCTTCATCAACACAGACTCCGACGAACAAGGGGGCAATTTGCCCATTCCTTTATCGCAGGAAGGAACTTCGTCAGAGTCATACCCGGTCGTCTATTCGGTCCCACCACCAAGCAACCTAGTTGTCTCGTTCGACTGGAACCAACTAGGCAAACCCTGGTTGCCAGCAAGCATACCATTCAGAATTATCGTTCAAATATACAGAATGGTAATGGCTGGCACTATCATTGATGAGGGGGCATTTGTGAGTATCCTTTCCTCTATTGCTTGGAAAGCGCTTGGTTCGCCAGCGCTTTTGCCTGAAATGAGAAATCTATCGGGCTTTGATAAAGGAACCAGTCGACCTTTAGGGATCCTCCCCAATGTGCCCATAACATTGAAAGGGAAGACCGTTCAAATGAACGCGATGGTCGTTCAAGGACCCTTGGATTATAACCTACTCCTTGGACGAGACTATATATATTGCATGGGAGCCATCGTCTCCTCACTCTTTAGAGTAATGTGTTTTCCGCATGAGGGAAGAGTGGTCAAGCTCGTGGACCAACTTTCATTTCCCGGATCGCGCATCGCAAATAGTCATATACCATCCCTAAATGGTCTCTTCACGCAAGAAGTGTCTCAACCCACGGTCCGTCCTCCTGATGAGCGCGAGTAATCCGGGAGGATATGACTGGAACCCAGGGGGCATGCGTCCTGGTCTGCTTTGGCAGGGAAACTTTGGGTATAGAGTAGGTTTCCGCGGGAGAATATGACTAGTCTGTACCCCGTCCGTCTAGGAAGAGGGTTATTCTAGAATAAGATTCTTTTGTCAAAGTTATGTGAGTTGGCGGGCTACGTCGCTCACCTTTGTCTATTTCGGTAGGCATTGCCGAGGAAGTGTTTTGTTTGAAAGATTAACGAGACAATCTTTGGGTAACCTGAAAGAGGTAGGCCTCTCCCGGTGAAACGAATGTTTTGACGGAAATGAAGTAGGGGTAACCTTGAAATCATACTTTATACCTAGGGGCATGCAAACCTTTTGGAGTGCAGGCAAAGAGCGGTTATTTATCTGTTTTTTGGGTTAGCCGTTTCCTAACTTGCATAAAGAAAGGATGCGGGGCAAAGCTTTGTGAGATGAAGCTCCATAAAAAATAGAATCTCAATGAGACACTCTTATCATATGACTGGGTAATCGAGCAGTTTTAGCACACAGTTCATGCTCATTAAAAAATAAACGCAAGATCCGAGCAGTTTTAACGCAGACTTCATGCTCGTTAAAAAATAAACATAAGCAATGAGCAAGTGTTTCCACCAGCGTTTAAGCTCATTTTAAAATAAAAAATGAACCTACCCGGTAAATAACCACTGTGAATGTAACCTTATCAGCCATTAAAGCCTTGGTCGTGTTTGCACCATCACCTCCACTTTTCCATTGGCCGATCGTTCACCTCCATATGTTTGTTTACCTATTTTGAGGAACAGCTGCGAAGAGTGATTTCACTAGCCATCCTTGTGACACTGCCGTGATTGGAAAATTCCAACCTGTACCTGGAATCAGCTGCTAACCCTGTTTATCACTCGTTCCTCAAAAGACGAGTCTTCTTTAAGCTCTTTTCAGCTGACTCATAAAGTATGAAAAGATTGCCGAGTCCTTGGCCTTCCAGCTCGTTAAAGGGACAGGAAGAGCTATCCCTCCTCTAGATTTTAATCTTTTTGGACCTGAGGGATTATTGCACAAAAAGATCGAGCGCTTGTTTTATTCGGCTCGTTAAAACTATCGAAAACTCATCCCTTCTGTATTGTTTTATACTTTTTCGGACTTAAGGGATTAGATGACGAAAAAAGACTTTTGGAGTTAACTTTATGTACCTTTTCAGACTCTCTAAAAATGAAAAGGACCGAGTTATCCTTGTCGTTAGACTCGTTAAAATCATTAAATAGCGACAAACTTGTCTTTAGACGAGAACGAGTTTCACTATCGCTAGGCTCGTTAAAACATAGCGATGGGCTTGCCCGAAGGGCAGGTTATAGAACAAGCATATGTTATCCTCCTCAAGCTTGACAAAAATAAAGAGGTACTGGTCAGCAATGACTGGGGAAAAATTGGGAGAAACTCAAGAAAGCTTTGATGGTAGCAAGTCGCTCTTGAACATGACACTTTTCCTCCGTACCACAATCGGGTTGGGTTGTTTCATTCACCGGTCACATCCATGGTCTCGCCATACCATCCATATTTGGGGTAATGCTACCGATCCATCGCATCAGTGTCGCCATATGTTCAAGAGAAGTCGTTCAGAAAAGTCAACCATGTCCCATCCACTGCCGTACATTATCCTTCATCCTTTCATGACCGCCACCCTGAATCATATGTCACAGATCGTTTTCACCTCCATTAAAATCATTAGCTTCGTTCCGTGTCATTGATGTGGGATTCATTAAGGCCCTCCTTTGACGGATCGCTTCTTGTCGACATCAACTCATTATCCAAGAAGTTGATCTAGGAACAACCCCTTCAGTACTTTGAAGCTTGCATGCCTCAATGACAAGTTTCTCACTTCCGGCGACAGGTATACATCAATGACCTTCGACCGAAAGATTTTTCGTGGTGTTCGATGCCAAGTCCTTTATTCACACCACGTGAATTGTACTGCAGTACCTTGAGGGTCATTATCATTATCGGTGATTCCTCTCGCGCTTGTTAACGGTTTACATCATTGACCGGTAATCAAGCGATGTCTTTCCATGTTCGACTTCAGAACATTTCTCACATGGATCGACTTGTACTTAGAGTGAAGATCGAACGAGTTTGAAGACCCCGGATCTAGTTTCATCCATCCGGGTTGCGATATATATTCAGGAAAGATAAAGACATTGACATGTACATCATTGCAGCAGATAATCATCCTACTCAAAGGATGATAATTTCATCAAAATTATCAGTCTACCACCAGACGATTGTCTGTTCTATGTACAGAAAAATGAATTTATAAAGCTGAGCATGGGAATGCCCGCCTCAGCTAGATCATGAAAGCAGTATGAAAATAATGTATTGTATTGTATCTTATTACAGGTCTCCTCCCAGCATTGGATGAACTTCGGATCCCCCTAATAAAGCATCTCACCTGATAAACAGCCTCATACTTTAGGGGGCAACTGTTATAGACATTTTTGTGCCTTACAGCATTAAGCATAAAATTTCCATAATCTAAGGGATCCAAAGTCCCTAAACATGTTGTTCCTACCCCTAGAGGAACAAGGCTAACAAACCACAGCAATTCACAGAAGTTCTCCACCAGAAACTGCTCAAAAACAAGTCAATTCAGGATCAATTCAGTGGCTCCACTAGCTGTTTGCGCTGAATGTCAAAGCCAACACTGGCTACCTGCGCTGAATGTCAAAGGCAACACTGGCTACCTGCGCAGAGAGAGAGTTGACATGTGGCAAGCTCATTCCACGAGGTGTCAAAGCCCAGGAAGCTTCCAAAATCTTCCTCAATGACACTTGCCTCAAGGAATTCGACTATGATGAGTAAGAGGTTCCAAATCTCCAAGTGGAAGCAAGAACCTCCAAGTGGAATCAAGAATTGACAGAGGGAGAGGACACTAGTCAGATCTCAAGCTGACTCATCCTCTCTCCAAACATCTATATATGGATCTCTCCTCCATGAGATCTAGAGGCTGGAATTTTGTTATTGCAAAGAATTGCTGTTGGTTTGAGATTGGAATCATTGGGTGCTTAATGCTTTGAAGGGGGTGAAGATAGGAATTCCATTTGCTGGGAAGGAGATGCTGGATTGGAGCCCTCTGGGTTGTATCTCTTCCTGAACCTTGTTATTCATCAATAAAGCTATCTTGGTTTCTCCTATATACTGATGCATCTTTGATGTATGATTGCATTAGTATGTTTAGTTTATTTCTAATCCTGAACTAGTTATGAATATGAATCCATGTCTTGTGTAGTGTTCTCTTCTTGTGATCTTGCAGAAACCTCTTGAAGCTGGGCGAGCGAGAAGGCAAGTAGCTGGGAACTCTCCAAGAGAAGGGAAACTGGATCGAGGGACAAATGGAAGACACCGGTTAGTCCATCCATCTCTCTCTTCATTCTTAATTCATAAAGGAAGAATACTAGAATAGTTGTCTCTGTTTGTTGCTAAGGCACTGTCACACCTTAGGTGGATAGGATCGTCCTGCATAGGCATTTTTCCCCACAACATGCACCCCACATGGCCACATTTTCACTTCCAGGATTGACAATTGGATTGCTCGTATGGCTCTTCTCAACCTCTGTCATTCAAAACACCGCAATTCCTGAACAATCAAATCAGCAACTAGACGAATCCAGAGTTACTCCCCAACCCTCTACTTCCTCCAATTCTTCCTCTCCTCCTTCCTCTTCGTTTGATGGGGCTGGTAAAGCCAAAAATCAAGTATCTGAGAAGAAGAAGGAAAAGAATAAGAAAGAGAAGAAGAAGAAGGAGCCAAAAGCAAAAGGGGGCAACCAAGCGTCGTCTAGCGAAAATCCACACACTGCACCGACCAGGCCTAAATAGCCATGTGTCATTTGCAAAGGAGACCACTATCATCGAGATTGTCCCTGCATCCCTTAGATCTTAAGGGGCTGGTCTCCTCATTTGCACAACCCGGTGTCGTCAACCTCTGATGATCATGTTGAAAGCACACCATCGACTAGTGAAAGTGAAGCCCCAGGACAAAAAGGAAAATATAGATTTCCTTGTAAATTGTGGGAATGCGATCATGCCGTCCACTGTTGTCCCTTCTTAGACGAGGCTAAAAGAGTTTTGGATGATCGTCCGGTTTCACCGTTACGACTTCCTCCTGGATATAAAAAACTCTTGCCGAGTCCGTCACTAGTTGAAAATCTGGCTGACCCGCCCAGGTGGTCGGCCGAAGTGTCTATCATTGAAGACAAACCATCTAAACCCATACCAGACGAAGTCAAAAGGTCGAGGCGGCAGTTGACCCGGTCTTGCCTTCAGAGGTTTCGTCTTCAGATGATAAATTCACCGAAGAGAACAAGGATGACACCATCCAATTTCTTTTCGTAAGCACGGACTCCGATGAACAAGGGGGCAATTTACCCATTCCTTTACTGTAGGAAGGAAGTTCGTTAGAGTCGTACCCGGCCGTCTATTCGGTCCCACCTCCAAGCAACCTAGTTGTTTCCTTTGACTGGAATCAACTAGGCAGACCCCGTTTACCAGATAGTATACCATTCTGAATCATTGCTCAAATATATAGAATGGTTATGGCCGGTACCATCATAGATGAAGGGGCTTCTGTGAGTATCCTTTACTCGACTGCTTGGAAAGCGCTTGGTTCTCCATCGCTTTTGCCTGAGATGAGAAATCTAACAAGCTTTGACAAAGGAACCAGTCGACCATTAGGGATCCTTCCCAATGTGCCCATAACATTGAGAGGGAAAATCGTTGAAATGAACGTAATGGTAGTTCAAGGACCCCTGGATTATAATCTACTCCTTGGACAAGACTATATTTATTGTAGCGGAGCAATTGTCTCATCACTCTTTAGAGTAATGTGTTTTCCGCACGAAGGAAGAGTGGTCAAGCTCGTAGACCAGCTTTCATTTCCCGGTTCACACATGGAAAATAGTCATATACCATCCCTAAATGGTTTTTTCACACAAGGAATGTCTCATCAATCCCCAGTCCATCCACCTGATGAGCGCGAGTGATTCGGAGGACATGACTGAAACCCAGGGGGCATGCACCCTGGTCTGCTTCGGCAGGAAAACTTTGGGTATAAGGTAAGTTTCCGCAAGAGATATATGACTAGTTTGTACTCCCGTCCGTGATTGGAAAAGGGGGTTAGATTGGAATACGATTCCCTCGTCAAAGTTATGTGAGTGGATGGTCTCGCCTTTGTCTATTTCAGTAGACATCGCCGAAGAAGTGTTTTGTTTGCGCTGTGAATAGAACAATCTTTGGTAGCCTGAAAGAGGTAGACCTTTCCTGATGAAACAAATGTTTTGTCTGTAGAATAAAAGGTGACCTTGAAGCTTTATTTTATACTTGGGGGCATGCAAACCTTTTCGCGTGCAAGCGAAGAGCGACCATTTATTTTTTAAATTTGTAGGTCCTCTAACCCTTTAAACTCATAGGATTGGTCATTTCCTAACTTGCATAAAGAAAGGATGTGGGGCAAAGATTTGAAAAATTGTTGTTTTCATATATGAGACATTCTTATTATACGACTGGATTAATCGAGCAATTTTAGCACATAGTTCAAGCTCGTTAAAAATTAAACATAAGTCATGAGCAAATGTTTCTCCCCGCATTTAAGCTCATTTAAAAAATGAACTATTTCTCGGTAAATAACCATCGTGAATGTATTACTTTAGCCTTTAAAGCCTTGGTCGTGTTCCCATCATCACCTCCACTCTGTATTGGCCGATCATTCACCTCCATTTGATTTTTTACCCCTTTTGAGGAATAGCTACGAAGAGTGATCCCAATAGCCATCCTTGTAACACTGCCGTGATTGGAAAATTCCAAACCTTACCTGGAATCAACTGCTACCCAATTTTATCACTCGTTCCTCAAAGACGAGTCTCCTTTAAGCTCTTTTCAACTGACTCGTAAAATATGAAAAGATTTCTGAGCCATTGGCCTCTCCAACTCGTTAAAGGGACCAGAAGTGCTATCCCTCCTTTAGATTTTAATCTTTTTGGACCTGAGGGATTATTACACAAAATGATCGAGCGCTTGTTTTGTTCGGCTCGTTAAAAGTATCGAAAATTCATCCCTTCTGTATTGTTTTATACTTTTCCAGACTTAGGGGATTAGATGACGAAAAAGGAATTTTGGATTTTCCTTTACGCCCCTTTTCAGACTCTCTAAAAATGAAAAGGACCGAGTTATCTTTGTCGTTAAACTCGTTAAAACCTAATAGCGACAAACTTGTCCATAGCAGACAAAAACGAGTTTCACTATCGCTAGGCTCGTTAAAACATAGCGATGGGTTTGCCTAAAGGGAAAATTATAGAGCAAGCATATGTTATCCTCCTCAAGCTTGATAAAAATAAAGAGGTACTAGTCAGCAATGACTGGGGAAAAATTGGGAAGAAAACTTGAAGAAAATTTGTTGGTAGCAAGTCGCTCTTGAACATGACACTTTCACTCCGCATCCAAGTCGAGTTGGGTTGTTTCATTCACCGGTCACATCACCATGGTCCCATCACACCATCCACATTTGGGGTTAATGCTACCAATCCATCACGTCAATGTCGTCGATATGTTCAAGAGAAGTCATTCAGAGAATTCACCTGTGTCTCACCCGCTGCAATATTTCTACGCTTCATTCTTTCATGATTGCCACCCTGAACCTTATATCACCAGATTGTTTTCACCTCCATTGAAATCATTTGCTCCATTCCATGCCATTGATGTGGGATTCATTAAGGCCCTCCTATGACGGATCCCTTCTTGTCGACATCAGCTCATTATCCAAGAAGTTGATCTAGGAACACCCCTTTCAGTACTTTGAAGCTTGCATGCCTCAATGGCAAGTTTCTCACTTCCGGTGACAGGTTTACATCAATGGCCTTTGACCGAAAGATTTTGTGTGGTGTTTGACACCAAGTCCTTTATTCACACCACGTGAATTGTACTGCAGTACTGTTGTGGTCACCAACAACCCCCCTCTTTGTTTGATATTAGTAATAACATCGAGCAAAGGGGGACCCTTAACCAAAAAATCCAAAAATATTTTTGTTTGAAAAATCTTTTGTATTAACTCCCTAAGAGCTATATCGCGTCGCAAAGGAAAAAGGAGCGCTTTCCCAAAGCGCATAAACACACTGAGGAGGAGCGACGCGAGAACTCATCGCATCGCGTGCATTAAAAGCGCTCAAAAGGGGAAAACCTAAAGAACCGCCGACGGCCGATATGTGACGTCGCACGTCGCAATGTCGCATGAGCAGCACAAAGTGACAAAGCGAAAAATCTTGCGATCTTGCGATATTGCGATATGCGATCTGCGACCTGCGATCTATGGTGTGCGACAAATGAGACCATCAATTGTTGCGATACCACTTATTTACATCGCAATCTTCGATGCTGCGATGCAAATCGCAGAAGCCATTCGTCGCAGGCATTCCTCAGCATGATCTGTGAGCCTAAAATTAGGCGCGCACCTTATGGGAAATTAATGATTGTACGCCTGTGTATCCAAAGATGATTATGTTGCATTTTTCGAAGAGTCAAGTCATAATGGGTGACATGATTATGCATTCATTAGAACTTAATTGCTTTCATGTCAATCTTTTCTGTTGTCTCTTTTCATTTACGTGAACTATAAGTCAGCAACTGATATAAATCTATATGCAGGAAACATCTAAGGAAAAGCGCCAGAACTAGAAGAACAGAGAGGAGATGACTTCGCAGATGGATACCGCATACAGCAGGACCGCGGATCCCAGAGTATCACTCAACAAATGCTGATGGAAATAGGCTATCTAGGACTCAGAGTCAAAGGCGCACAAAAGCAAAGCGTTTATGAAAGATCCTGAGTCCCAAATTGGGTAAAGCAAAAAGAAAAACACTTAAGGGGAAAGACGTCTCAGAAAAGCCTGGAACAAAGAATGGAAACAAGTTTCAATTGAGAAAATCGTTCAGGCAACAAAATCCCCAGCTCATTGAGTCATTCGCACGGCCGGAAACCGAAATAGCAACAGCACAATCAGTTTGAAATAAATCTGAGTTGTACTAAGTATACACGCCGTGAAGACACTCCTCCAGAAGAACACTTCCAAAAATATCTTCTAGTTTGTCAGAAAGAGGTGCCAGCTCTTGTTATTTCTAATTTTCAAGCTTGAACAAAAGGAAAGGACAAGCAGTCGACTCTTTCACGGCGAACTGCGCATCGCTTACAGCACTAAGGAGCAGATACAGAAATGGTTAGAAATTAGATTCAGTTTTTAGAAATAAATTTGTTTTAGTAAAAGGGCGGTCATTTGAAGCCGTTCCCTAAATTTGTGTAATTAAAATTAGCCGGTTAGTAGTATTTAACCCTTCTCGTTGCATTGGAGAAGGGTCCGGAAATTTGTCAAAAAACTTGTCCTCAGAACATGCACTTTTGCACCCTCGGAGGGGGTTTTTGATGAATGGACGGATCAAGATTTATTTGTGTTTGCATTTTAATACCTGCTACTGATGTTGCACTTCTGTACTCTTAGTAGGCATTAGAAGTAAGTAGAAATAGATCATTATTGCTTCAGGTCTGTAAGTATAAAGTCAGTCATAAATGGTACTTTTATCTCTTGACGAGTTTCTGCTTGCATTCTTAGAGTAATATACAGCTGATGTTGTTTATATGTTAACGTATGAATGAGTGGACTACCATTTGGCACTTTTGTATGGTGGAGTCATTGATTTGTGCTTAATACATGAATAACTGATTATGCGATATGCTGTTCACAACCGTTTTGCTTAACTTTTTATGCAGGATGGTTCATCTTAATTGATTTATATTCTCATAATAGCTGAATAATCTTCATTACCAGTTATTATGTGAAATCTTTCTAGATCGCATAATGGAAAAAGTTCTATCCCGGGTTAGCGTAGATTAGATGTGTTGTTCTTGATAGATTAAAGTAGTATAAAATTCAGTCTCAGAGTTTAGAATTAGATTAGCTTAGAAATAATTCCATATTTTCATTATCATATTCTACACACACACACCCCCTTAGAACGGGAAGCTGGTCCCGTTATCCCCAGTCGGACCCGCTACACCAAACGGGCACGGAGCCGCCAACCAGGTTCCCGACCGGGTGGGTATCCCCCTTGTTGTTGACCCGATTTCAGGGCCCTCAACATATTTGGCGCTAGAAGGAGGGCACGAACTATGAATGGCACCTAAAGCAACATCTAAATACCATTCTGAGAGTAATACACCCTCATCAACTCCCTCGACTTCTCCAACACGGTTAAACCCAGAATTTGAAGTCGCTCGAGTATCTACCACTGCTACATATTCGAATATATCAGACCAATCTATCTTTGAACCCCCTGAAATTCGAACTTTGATTCGTAAACTCCAAGGATTCTCTATTTTTAACCAGAAGTCTGATAAATCTAAAAGCAGCGCGACTTCGCAGTACAACCCTGCTCATCCCCTTACCAGATCAAAGAGTGAAAAATTTGGCATACAACCAAGTGAACTCCCTCTCCCTACCAGGAAAAGAGCAAGGAAAACACCACCAGAGTCTGACAGTCAGACTCCTTCATCCACTTCGTCCATATCAACTCCCTCACCGCGAAGTCAACCACCCACTCTTTCATTCCAACTCACTCACCCATCTTCTACAAACCTTCCTCTTCAAACATCAAAGATCTTAATATCTTCATCTTCTCAGCATCAGGGATCGTCTTCTGCACTCCCATTAACTAGCAACTCAACGATGGCCCAGTCTCCATGGAACAATCCTGGGGCGGTTTTAATGCCTCCACCCTTGAGCCCTATACCGGCCCATCCTGAGAAATGGCTACCTAAATTCAACCCGGAAGCAGGCATGCTAGCCGAGGAACATATCAATAATTTCATGCTTTTTGTTAATCTCAACGGAGTCACTAACGAAGACGCTGTTGTCTGGCTTTTCCCTTATACAATGCAAGGAACAGCCGGGTCATGGTACTTTTCGTTACCTTCCGGATCCATCACAAGCTGGGACATCTTTCAAAGTCAGTTCCTCACCAAGTTTGGTGATGACAGATCCACTGCGACATTGATCAATGGCCTATCTAATCTTAAGGCTGAGGCTAGAGAACCCATTAAAGATTTTAACTTACGGTTCAATAAGATCCTCAACAAAATCCCTGCTGCCTCACAACCCAGCGAGGAAGTAAGATGTGAATGGTACATCACGGCTTTACCTCCAAACTTGGCTATCTTTGTAGATAGGGCAAACAAGACCACCTTAGTCGACAACTTGACAGAAGCGTTAGCAGTGGAAAAACGCGTGGTAGCCCTAGAAAAGAGATCTGCTATAGAAGAACGCAAATCTAAGAAGATATCTTTCAAAGAAGACACCAAGAAGAAGCAAACGAAAGATCCTTTCGATTTGGAAGGATTACAAAAAGTGTTGAAAGCCATGTCAAATGAGATGATTGATATTAAGAAACAAGTAGCAGAGACTTCTTCGAAAAAGCCCTTTAGGACTTTTAAAAGAAATCCTCCCATGGAGGTAAGACCACCTAGTGTTGTCTCAAACGTTGAATCTGAAGAAGACGAAGAAGAAGAGAATACCACTAAAGGGCAGACTGACGAGGAAGAGGTCGTAGAACTACAAGGAATGTGGGACTTCATCCTCCCACAAGAAGAGGATCAAGAAGCATTTCCTGTTAGCACGAGAAGCAAAAATCAACTTGATCCTCCCCTAACTACCCCAAAACAAAAGGGCGCAAGCCCTGCAACAAAAGAAAAGGTCGCAACAAAAAAGACAACTGCTAAAGCGACCCAGATTAGCCCAGTCCAATCTGATCAAACGCCTCCATCAAGAACACTAATAGTGTCGGATGAAATGGAATATAACATCATTGATGATATGAAGAAGACTAGGGCTAATATCACTTTGTACGAATTGAGTAAATTGAAACACCAACAAAAAATAATGATGAAAGAATTACATGTTGTGCCTACTACATCTTTACCTACAGCTGTAGCTTCTCACAATCTGGGAAGGCCTCCAACCAACACGATCAATAAAATTGATCCAAATGACATCGCCTTGATTGGAGGAAGATCAAGATCTCATACTCCTCCTTTTCTTCTCACATATGAAATCTTCAACAAAAATGTGCACAATTGCTTGGTCGATTCTGGTGCTTCAACGAATATTTTACCCAGGTCAATATGTGCCAAATTGAATGTGCAACCTCAAAAATCCGCAGTACGTATAGTTCAACTTGATCGATCCTAAGTCGAAGTGATTGGTGAACTCAATCAGGTGACCATAAGATTGTCGTCTAACCCAAAAGTGTGTCAGGTTATCGACATTCTAGTAGCTGATATCCCTGAGTTCTATGGTTTGATTCTTAGCAGGGATTGGTCGTAAAAACTCCACGGATATTTTTCAACCGATTGGTCGCACATGTGGTTACCATACAATGGTAAACCAAATCAGATAAAGGTTGAACGAGAATTGCACCAAAAATACATAGTGACAGAACTGGAAGGAGAAAATGAGGCCATAACTTACAATAGCAGCATTGTAGGCAATTACGCAATAGATTCTTTCCTAGGTAATTTCAATGCTCATATTTCACCATACTTAGAGAATTCAATTTTATCCCAAGTTGAAAATTTCTCCCAAACTGATGACTCAAAATGTTTTAGTTTCTTAGATAATTCTGTAAATACATCTTTATTTTGGAAATTATATTTTGACGGATCTAAATCAAATGAAGGGGCAGGAGTAGGATGCATTCTGATTAACCCAGACGGGAATAAGATTATGCTCACATGCAGACTTGAGTTCGATTGCACAAACAACACAGCGGAGTACGAAGCCTTGGTTCAAGGCCTATACAAAGCAATCGGATTAAACGTTAAGTATCTTCAAGTCTTTGGAGATTCGGAGATTGTCGTAAAACAGGTACGTAACACCATACATTGCCTGTCAAGTCATTTAAAGCATTATCAATCATTAGTTCAAGATCTCACTGCACATTTCGTAGCATTCAACATCTCGTCAATTCCAAGAATTCCAAACGCGAGCGTAGACCTGTTAGCTAACGTAGCCTCTAGACTTATCCCTTCTGAAGATTTTAGTCCTAATAGGTTTTCAATAGAATTAATCTTTCGACCATCCATCCCTGACAATATCACCAATTAGAGAGTGTTCAACGACGATCCTAACATTGTAAATTTCCTTACTTCTGAAGGATCCTACTCAAATCAGATAATCAACGAAGACCATCATGATCATCAAATACAACAAAATGGCTCTGACAATGCTATACCGAAATCGATGGTCAAGTTAGAAGATTTATATGATTTGAAAAGTCGGTTTAAAAGGTCCGCCAATGCTAAACTTTGCAGTTCTACCCTGAACTCTGAATTAGTAAACCTAGGGACCGATCAGAAGCCACAAAACGTTAACCTAGGTCACGACCTAGCCCCTGAAGAGAAATCAGCATACATCCGTCTTCTGAGACAATACAAAAACGTTTTTGCCTGGAATTACGATGAACTAAAAACATACAACACTTCTATCATTCAACATGTTATCCCTATGATTGACAATGAAAAACCTGTCCAGCAGAAGCTCAGAAAAATACACCCTAACCTAGAAAATCAGATAAAAACTGAGCTTAATAAGTTGTTGAGAGCCAGAATAATCTTCCCCGTCAGGCATTCTAAATGGGTATCCAATATGGTGCCTGTTAGGAAGAAAAACAGAGACATTAGAATCTGTATCGATTTCCGAAATCTCAACAAAGCCTGTCAGAAAGATAACTTTCCCCTCCCACCTATGGAGCAAATATTACAGGCAGTAGGAGGCTCAGAATTAATGTCATTCCTAGATGGATTTTCAGGATACAATCAAGTACTGGTGCATCCCGATGATCAGTTAAAGACTACGTTCCGAACCAAATGTGGCACTTATGCATATCGGAAGATGCCATTTGGTTTGATCAATGCCGGAGCTACCTTTCAGAGAGCCATGGACATCGCGTTTAAAGGGTTAGTCAATAAATCAATGGTGATTTACTTGGATGATATAACAGTGTACTCCAAAAAACGAAACAACCACCTCAAAGATTTGAAGCAAATCTTTCAAAGATGCTTGAGGTATGGGATTTCGCTCAACCCAAAGAAATCTTTCTTTGCGTTAAGCGAAGGGAAATTACTCGGATTCATAGTGTCGAAATCTGGTATTCATATAGAACCCGATAGAATCAAGGAAATTTCCGAAATATCCATACCCCATAACAAGAAAGCCATGCAATCCTTCCTTGGACAGATCAATTTTGTCAAAAGATTTGTCCCGGATTTTTCACGTATTATTTCTCCCTTACAAAATATGATAAAAAATAATTCAAATTTCAAATGGGGTCTAGATGAGCACGAAGCGTTCAACTTAATCAAACAAGCTATCATCAATGCTCCATCTTTGGCCACCCCAAATTTTTCGAAATCTTTTACCTTATACACTTTTGCCTCAGAGAAATCCTATGCCGCGATTTTGACCCAAGCAAATCAAGAGAAAGCGGAGGCTCCAATCGCATTCTTTAGCTCGAACTTACAAGGTGCTGAAATTAATTACTCAGACATAGAGAAACAAGCATATGTTGTTTTCAAAGCGATCAAATATTTCAGACCTTTCTTGCTTAAAGCCCACACTAAAGTCGTAGTACCGTTTCCGGCGGTAAGAAACCTTTTAGTGCAGAAAGACGTGGGCGAAAAGAGAGCTAATTGGATTACCGCTTTACAAGAATATGATCTCGAGATCAAACCAGCAAACATCGTAAGAGGTCAAGGCTTCTGCAAGATGTTAGCCGGAGCATCACAAATCCCGGAGAACTCATCTGAAGAGGTACAAACATATGAGGTAAGCCTAAACGATGCAGAATCATCATATGCTGACACCATTTATTTTCTTAAGAACGGGTATGCTCCATCACGTCTGGATCATACCAAGAAAAGAGCTCTGAGATTAAAAGCTAAACAATACCAGCTCATAAATGATGTCTTGTTTAAAAGGAATTACGATTCTGTGCTTCTTAGGTGTCTTGAGAAAACTGAAGCCGAAAAGGTTTTGCAGGAACTCCACGATGGACCAGCGGGCGGACACTATGCTGGAGATGCGACTGCACATAAAATCTTGCGTGCAGGATATTATTGGCCCACGCTATTCAAAGACTCATACAATCACGTAAGGAAATGCCAAGTCTTCCAGACTGCTGCAGGAAAACAAAGGAAACCGTCCATTCCGCTACAACCAGTCATCATCGACCAACCATTCAGTCAATGGGGCTTGGACATAATAGGTGAGATCGTTCCTCACTCTTCTAAGCAGCATAAGTATATCCTTACGGCAACTGATTATTTTACCAAATGGGTAGAAGCAGTTCCTCTCAAGACAGTTCATTCTGAAAATATTATTGAATTCATAGATCAATTTATCATCACTAGGTTTGGATTGCCAACAGCATTAATGTTTGATAACGCTTCATATTTTTCTGGAAATACTATGACTGAGTTTGCGCTTAAAAGAGGTTTCAAACTGAAATATTCTGCCAACTACTATCCGCAAGGTAATGGATTGGCTGAATCAACAAATAAGAACCTAATCAAAATTATCAAAAGAACAGTCGACCAAAACCAAAGGAATTGGCACAAAGCGCTGGTAAATGCTTTATGGGCTGATAGAATCACGAAGAAAGCTTCAATCGGCACTTCTCCCTTTAATTTAGTTTATGGGAGAGAAGTGGTTCTTCCGACTCACCTAGTCATTCCCTCTTTGTCTTTAGTGCAATATATCGATGAAGTACCTACTTCCTCTTTACAATTAAGACAAATGGAAATAATCAAACTAGAAGAACAAAGAGAACAAGCTAGGAAAACCCATGCTCATCACCAAGCGCTAATAAAATCTTCTTTTGACTCAAGCATCATAACCAGAAAAAACTTTCAGATGGGTGATTTAGTTTTGAAATGGGATAAGGCTCATGAAGAAAAGGGCAAACATACGAAATTTCAGAAGCTGTGGCTTGGCCCTTTTCAGATTGTAGAAGTCGTAGGCCCGTCTACATTCGTGTTGCAGGATCTGGCAGGAAGGAGAGATTCTCTACCTGTCAACGGACTGATTCTTAAATTATATTTTCCATAGAAGAGAATTCTTCTAATTTTTGTAGGATAGATTTAGTTTTTAGTTTTTATTTTGTTTTGTTTTTCTCTTTTTATGAATAAAACCCGTTGTAAATGATCATTTAAAAAGGATTCATGAAAGAGCACGCCAATTCTCTATCAGATTTTGATTTCGCTTGTACAAATAGCAAAATTTTTGAAAATCTGAATTTTATTATTGACAAATAGAGTTAACTTCACTTTGATTACGATACTCGTTTCGACCTCTAAAAAACTTTGACAAAAGCAACCTCTGGTAAAAGAATTGTTTTGTATCAGCACCATGAAAGGTATCATCAATAATAAAATGAGCATTCTCTGCAAAACTGTTGTTTTCAAAAACTCTATTATTGTCGTCCAGAGCTTTCTTAAGGAAAAACAATGACTTCCTCCCTGCTAAAAGGAAATTACAGCATTCAGAGAAACAATCCAAACAAAACACTATATCTCAAAGAATAAGAGGTCTCATCACGAGCCGGCTTATCATGATCACAGATATTATAACTTGCTGACTTTGCCAATATTGTCTATCAAAACAGGGCAACGACTTAAGATTGTTGCAATCAAAAGACAAGAGGTCTCATCACGAGCCGGCTTGTTCAGCAAAAGTGTAAATTAGGTGAATGACTGTGTCATAATTTGGCCACCAAACCAAGACATTGTTCTTTAGAGAATAAAAAAAGGAAAAGTGTGTCAAAAAGGATTTTTCTCTGGAATGTTGCGAGTAACCTCAAGCAGGAAAAAGGATCATTGCTGGATAACATGGTAACCCTGTCGAGGCTAGGGACGCTTGCGGGCAGCAGAGGCTCTACCTACGACAAATGAGCATACTTTTAAGCCAGTACGCAGAGAAGACCTTATTTTATCTTTTATCAAGACCAAGTAATGTCTGATGCGAATGCAAGAAAAAACTTGAGGAAGCAAGAAATTGGGATATAAAAAGGGTTGAGACAAAATATCGTCGACAAGGTGAGGGGCAATCTACTCTATCCGTCCATAACAAAATTTAGACATAAAAAAATTTAGACATATAAAATTTTTTCTATTTCGGAAGTGAACGGTCAATAGAAATGCAGAGATAACTGGTTCTTCATAGTGAATCGCCATTGTTGTGGTCACCAAAAACCCCCCTCTTTGTTTGATATTAGTAATAACATCGAGCAAAGGGGGACCCTTAACCAAAAAATCCAAAAATATTTTTGTTTGAAAAATCTTTTGTATTAACTCCCTAAGAGCTATATCGTGTCGCAAAGGAAAAAGGAGTGCTTTCCCAAAGCGCATAAACACACTGAGGAGGAGCGACGCGAGAACTCATCGCATCGCGTGCATTAAAAGCGCTCAAAAGGGGAAAACCTAAAGAACCGCCGATGGCCGATATGCGACGTCGCACGTCGCAATGTCGCATGAGCAGCACAAAGCGACAAAGCAAAAAATCTTGCGATCTTGCGATATTGCGATATGCGATCTGCGACCATGCAAAGCTGCGACCTGCGATCTATGGTGTGCGACAAATGAGACCATCAATTGTTGCGATACCACTTATTTACATCGCAATCTTCGATGCTGCGATGCAAATCGCAGAAGCCATTCGTCGCAGGCATTCCTCGGCATGATCTGTGAGCGGCGCGCACCTTATGGGAAATTAATGATTGTACGCCTGTGTATCCAAAGATGATTATGTTGCGTTTTTCGAAGAGTCAAGTCATAATGGGTGACATGATTATGCATTCATTAGAACTTAATTGCTTTCATGTCAATCTTTTCTGCTGTCTCTTTTCATTTACGTGAACTATAAGTCAGCAACTGATATAAATCTATATGCAGGAAACATCTAAGGAAAAGCGCCAGAACTAGAAGAACAGAGAGGAGATGACTTCGCAGATGGATACCGCATACAGCAAGACCGTGGATCCCAGAGTATCACTCAACAAATGCTGATGGAAATAGGCTATCTAGGACTCAGAGTCAAAGGCGCACAAAAGCAAAGCGTTTATGAAAGATCCTGAGTCCCAAATTGGGTAAAGCAAAAAGAAAAACACTTAAGGGGAAAGACGTCTCAGAAAAGCCTGGAACAAAGAATGGAAACAAGTTTCAATTGAGAAAATCGTTCAGGCAACAAAATCCCCAGCTCATTGAGTCATTCGCACGGCCGGAAACCGAAATAGCAATAACACAATCAGTTTGAAATAAATCTGAGTTGTACTAAGTATACACGCCATGAAGACACTCCTCCAGAAGAACACTTTCAAAAATATCTTCTAGTTTGTCAGAAAGAGGTGCCAGCTCTTGTTATTTCTAATTTTCAAGCTTGAACAAAAGGAAAGGACAAGCAGCCGACTCTTTCACGGCGAACAGCGCATCGCTTACAGCACTAAGGAGCAGATACAGAAATGGTTAGAAATTAGATTCAGTTTTTAGAAATAAATTTGTTTTAGTAAAAGGGCAGTCATTTGAAGTCGTTCCCTAAATTTGTGTAATTAAAATTAGCCGGTTAGTAGTATTTAACCCTTCTCGTTGCATTGGAGAAGGGTCCGGAAATTTGTCAAAAAACTTGTCCTCAGAACATGCACTTTTGCACCCTCGGAGGGGGGTTTTGATGAATGGACGGATCAAGATTTATTTGTGTTTGCATTTTAATACCTGCTACTGATGTTGCACTTCTGTACTCTTAGTAGGCATTAGAAGTAAGTAGAAATAGATCATTATTGCTTCAGGTCTGTGAGTATAAAGTCAGTCATAAATGGTACTTTTATCTCTTGACGAGTTTCTGCTTGCATTCTTAGAGTAATATACAGCTGATGTTGTTTATATGTTAACGTATGAATGAGTGGACTACCATTTGGCACTTTTGTACGGTGGATTCATTGATTTGTGCTTAATACATGAATAACTGATTATGCGATATGTTGTTCACAACCGTTTTGCTTAACTTTTTATGCAGGATGGTTCATCTTAATTGATTTATATTCTCATAATAGCTGAATAATCTTCATTACCAGTTATTGTGTGAAATCTTTCTAGATCGCATAATGGAAAAAGTTCTATCCCGGGTTAGCGTAGATTAGATGTGTTGTTCTTGATAGATTAAAGTAGTATAAAATTCAGTCTCAGAGTTTAGAATTAGATTAGCTTAGAAATAATTCCATATTTTCATTATCATATTCTACACACAAACACATCACCAAACTCTACACACACACACCCCCTTAGAACGGGAAGTTGGTCCCGTTATCCCCAGTCGGACCCGCTACACCAAACGGGCACGGAGCCGCCAACCAGGTTCCCGACCGGGTGGGTATCCCCCTTGTTGTTGACCCGATTTCAGGGCCCTCAACAAGTACCTTGAGGGTCATTATCATTATCGGTGATTCCTCTCGCGCCTGTTAACAGCTTACATCATTGGATGGTAATCAGGTGATGTCTTTCCATGTTCGACTCCAGAACATCTCTCACGTGGATCGACTTGTACTTTGAGTGAAGATCGAACGAGATTGAAGACCCCGGATCTAGTTTCATCCATCCAGGCTGCGATATATATCCAGGAAAATAAAGACATCAAATGTACATCATTGCTGCACAGATAATCATCCAATCAAAGGGATGATGGCTCTACCAGAATCATCAATCTACACTCAGACGATTGTCTGTCCTATGTACATGAAAATGAATTTATAAAACTGAACATGGGAATGCCTGCCTCAACTAGATCATGGAAATATTATGAAGATAATGTATTGTATTGTATCTTATTACAGGTCTCCTCCCAGCTTGAAAGAACTTCAGATCCTCATGATAAAGCATTTCACCCGACATCAAAAAAGATTAACGACCTCATGCTTTAGGGGGCAACTGTTATAGACATTTTTTGGCACTGCAACCCCAAGCATAAAATGTCAATAAACCAAGGGCTCCTAAGTCCCTAAAAGTGTTGTTATAACCCCTAAAGGAACAAGGTCAACTGATTACAGCTTCTCCCAGAAGTTCTCCATGAAAAACTGCTCAAAACTGGTCAAAACAAGATCATTTCACCTGCTCCATAGGCAAAGTGCGTTGCATCTCACCTAAGTCCACTCTGTGGGTGCGTTGCATTTCAAAAAGCCCTTCTATGGGGTGTAATGGGCAAGAAATGACAAATGGCAGTGTCAATCCACGAGGTGGAGAGGCATGGAATCTTCCAGAAACTTCTCCTGTGACACTTGCCTCTCTGAATTTGACCAAGGATGAGTAAGAGATCATCAATCTCCAAGTGGAAGCAAGAACTATCAAAGGGAAGACACTAATCAAATCACAAGCTGACTCATCTCCCTTACAGATGTCTATATATGGATCCCTCATCCCAGAGATCCAGAGGCTGGAATTTTGCATCTTGTAAGGAATTGTTGTTGGTTTCTTGAGACAACATCATAGTGTTGGGTGATCTAAGCTTTGTATGAGGTGAAGAAGGGCTTACTTGCTGAGAGGATGATGTTGGGTCAGAACAACTGGTTTTAACTCCCTTGGCTCTTTCTTGATTATCAATAAAAGCTATTCAAGTTTTCCTCCATACTCTTGTGTCATTTATGTTTTATGCATTTGTATGGTCAATTTACATATGATCCTAGATTGTTTATGATTATAGATCCATGTTCTTGTATAGTGTTATGTTACTCTGATTCTATAGGTACTCTGTGAAGCTGGGCGTACAAGGAAGCAAGTAGCAAAGGACTATCAGAAGAGAGAGGAATCAAACTAGGAGCCAAGCGCAAGACAAAGGTTGGTCTCCCTTGTTCTTCTCTCATCTATATTTCATAAAGGAAAAATGAAAGTAGCTTTACTTTGTTTGTTTCTAAGGTAGCTACCACACCTTAGTGGGATTAGCAGTTCTGCATAGACACTTTTCCCTGTAACATATAGGTGCCTGTATGCCTGACATCTCCTACATCTGAAGGGGATATGCTCGTAATCCAGGGTTTGCTGCCATACCTCATCATGGTATTCAAGTTCTATGTAGTCTGGTAACAATTCTATGATATTCATGTAAACATAGATTCTTGCATAGGAAGTATACCTACCTTTTCTCATCGTGTCTGCCACTTTGACGAAAGTGCTGATCGAGTTGCCTATTCCTTCTAGTATTTTTGGGTCCCAAAAGTCCATTGGGAGGCCGAAGAGTCGAACCTAGATGGGTGCTGCCAGCATCTTCTCCTGATTCGGGTTATAGCACTCCTCCCAGTGTCGCATGAACATGCCTGCATTGTTGAAGAAATATGGTCCATCTTCAAAAATCCTCTCCTTGTCTTCTAGGTTAGAAAAAATAACCAAGAAGAACCCTTTCGCCCCCAACTTGAGGTCGATATGCCCCTTTGGCTACCATCGTTGCTGAATCCATTTTATCAATTCCTTCTCAGTTGGCCATGCCCCTATAAACTTACAAATCAGGGCGTGGTCCTTCATATATCCTCTGTACTCCTCTAGCTTGTTATTAGGTATTATGAATCTGGGTTTTTTGGATGCTCTGGGCAAGAATTTTCCTCCCAACATAGCCTGCCATTTCGCTACTAGTACAGGTAGACCCTTTCCGCGTTTCCTGTTTCCACCAGCTGATCCCTGGAGGGTCGTCTCACCTGTGATGACACTTCAGTAGAAGGGGATCTCCCCCCCCCCCCCCCATGACGTCCCACTCGTTCCTCTGTTAGTATATTCCTTTGTCATTTTCCTATTCCCTTTTGTTGTCCGTTGAGGTGTAGAACCGTCATGTGATACCCCCGAGCTCAAGCCCTAACCGTTCCTGCTTCCAGGGTTTACAGGTCTGTCAAGTGCTGCTCGTGAGTGAAAAACCTAGCCACTCTCTATCCTCATGCTCTCCTAGATTCACTTGTATTTTTCACAACCATTCGATAGTGCAACATTTTCATCCTTTTGCCTTCTTTTCACTTCTTATTCACATGCATCTCTTGTTTTTGTTTGTTTCTACTTCTGCATTTAGTATTAATGATTTATTTTTGTAGGATTGGGTTAAATGGTTGATGTAACTTATTTTGCACGATCACAAACATCATTTCATCCATGGAAAATATTTGGAAGGTCATAGTAATCATTGGGCTACTTGGATTAGTCTTCTTATTCCCAAATCTAGATTTCTGGAACTCCTTTGTAGCAACTAGCAATAAATTTATGCTATTTTTAGAGCATGATAAAGATCTTCAATCAGGTTGATTCGACTTGTATTATATCAAAAAAACATTCTATTTAATAATAAAAATTACCCCATTTCACTTTCACTTGATTAGCTTGGGCATTTTATGGATTTACTAGCTCATTAGTTCTCAAATTTCTGATTTTTAGACTAGTAATTTTCTGTTATTTTTTAGCATGGGTTCACAGAGGTCTTTTTAAGTGATTCCACTTGGAATGGAGACCTATCACATCCTAGTCAATAAAAAAATTTATCCCATCCAATTTGGATTTGATTTTCTTGGCCATTCGATGAATTATAATTTCGTATAGTAAATTTGTAACATCGTGTAGTAAAACCGGGAATCATGTAGGAGAACTAATACATCTCGTAGAAAATCCTGTAGTGGCCTGTTTTGAGCCCGAATTGAGAAAAATCATCATTGAAGATGGGATTATGCCTCTACTTGACCTCCATGCCATCAAGACCATTTTAACCCTCTTCCTCCATACCTGTCTCCCCTACCAAAGAACAAGTGAGGATTAGCATTTTCATTTATAAAACAAAAAGATTAAAAAAAAGAGTTCTTTTATATTCACACATGCACATAGCATTTAGTAATCCCTATATTAGAATCCATGCTCAGTTAATATAAATCGTCACATGTGATAAATAGGGTTAAGTTAGGTTTCTTTTAAATTTAGTTCATGATCTTTATGCAATTAGAATATGTTTCTTTCCTTGTACTTTATTTCTTGCAATAGGTTAAGGTTTCCATTTCGAGAATTTCATTTTTTGCAATTAGTTTATGATTTGGTTTTAGTACATGCACTCCATTACATTATGACAGCAAAGGAAGGACACATTGAATACTGCACATATAATGCTGATACCTCTTAAGTTTGTATGAACCTCGAGTTGATAATTAAAAGTCGATAGCCTTGGGAGCTGCAACATTCTTGCTGCAATACAAAGGCTCATCAACGACCATGTCACTCTGCTAATGTCATCATCCATATGAATGACGTAATAATTCATATTGCTGACGTGAGAATGACAAGTGTCACTTGTGGGTCCTACCGGCAAAAATTTTAGGTGTTTCCAAAAAACGTCAACAAGCCATAATTTCTCCATACGATGTCAGATTGAGGTGTCGTTTGTGTTGTTGGGTTTAGAATGATGAGCTCTTTGATTTAAGACTCATTTTTTTGTGTTTCAAGGACATTTAAAATTTAGCCTTTTAGGATCCTCCTGGATTAACTTTACTTCCTTCTGGAATGACTTCTAGAATGGGTATGGATTGCCTTACACATTCCTCTACCTTCTCCTTCTCAGATGATTCCATTACATGATTTTCCTTCTTTGGATGAGGACGTGGATGTAACTTCCAACAATTTTTGATCCAATGCCCACATATGTTCTAATGAGTGATTTTTGTTTTTTAGCTTTCCTAGACAAAAAGGTCTTTGAACTTGGATGATAATTTTCCTTCGTCATCGTAGTTCCAATTGATGTATTCATTTTCTTGATTAATGCTTTCCTTTTGTGGCACTTAGCTACACAATGGTGCATGAAAATAACTGCAAGGAAAATTATTCCACAACATGTTATTCAAATCATCATTATGTTTGTCATCATAGAAATCCTTTGAAATATCATGATTCTTATACCTCTCATGGTTGTCCTTTGGCTTATGAGTCTGGCAAGGAGAACTTGATTGTCAAGGAGAACTTGAATTAGTTCTTCCTTTTAAGTGATTATCTCTCTTTGGAGATGACTTATATTCATCACTACCATCATGATTCAGTGTGTCATTGGACAATAAAAATCCTTGCTGCAAAAATTTTATACCTGAATATGCCTTTGCAATTTTAGAACTTCCTCCATCTCCATCATGGGTTTATCCCAATCCTGATTTCTGAGGTTGTGGTCTTACCTAAATGGGATTAATAATTCCATGACTATGGATTCTAAAACCCTTACCATTATATCCCATTTTGGTAAAAAATTTCATACCAATACCCTTGGTATGTTTCTCAAATGATGCAAAAAAACCATGATCATTATCAAGAGATTAAATTGAACATGAAGTACCTTTTACCTACTTCTCCGCTTGTGACTCTTGGTCATCTTCTTGAAGCTTATCCATCTCATGCTTCTTCTATTTTGTAGATGAAGACTCAAGAAAACCACTCTTTTGGTTTAACATATAAGAAATGTTCTTCATCTGGAAAAGGGTACAATCACTAGCCATTCCATGACCACAAACTTATTGAGTCTTGGGACGAGCTTCAGCAGTTGAACATTACCCAGTTTTCTCTTCAATGAAATTCTACAACATAAGGAATAAATTCTTCTTCTCATCCTCTAATTCTTCTAACAATATTCTCAATTCCATGTTCTCCACTTGGAGAGAAGAATTCATCTCCTCCAATTCTAGAAGTCTTGCACGGTGCAAACTTTCACCCATGCAATCTAGTCAGAACTTGCTCTGATACCACATGATCTAAAAATGAAACTTTGATTGTCCTCCAACACTTTGTGAGCATGATAAACTTGGGTCTTTAAATGTAAAATTATTTTTCCAACTTCTTCAAAGACGACTGGTTAATATTTCACATGAAATTATAAGTGAAACAAATTCATATGCAACTCAATATGATATGTTAGGTGTGGAGCTTTATTATCTTCTTTACTCATAGGTATCATCATGTTGGACCCTAGTTCCTAATGGGGTAGAAACACTGCCCGTTTAATCACTATCATGGGGGTCCATCGGGGGGCAAAATAGCTAGGTCCAAAGTGGAAGCATTGTCCAACAAATGAAGTAGCAATGGAGTTGCAATTATTAGTCTCCAAGTGGGAGATTGTTGGGTGTGGAGCCTGATTATCTTCTTTATTCAGAGGTATTGCTACGTTGGACCATAATTCCTAATGGAGTGGCAACGCCACCCATTTAATTTCCATCAGGTGGGGGTGACGATGATTTTATGAGCGCCCCTAGGCGGGGGTTCTAGGGCAGCACTCCCAAAGCTAAAAATAGATGTAAAATTGCCTTGTAAAATATTGTAATTTCGTAGTCAATCTGAGTTATTCATTAGGCAGATGAGCTAACACTAGAAGTTATGTTTAATTTAGGGTTTTTTTCCTTATAAGGAATTATTTGATTTAGAATATTATATTTTTGTGCTAAGATCCTCCTCATATTAGAAACAAAATGCTTTCATTATGCTTAAGGATTAATTAATTTTTGCAAGTCAAAAATGACTTTTTATGTTAACTTTTGAGCAATTTTAACATAAATAAGAGACTGAATAGCGGCATAAACATCTACATAACATCATCAAAAACACATTACAATACGAACATGATAAAGGAGTTCACCCCTCCTTGGCTATGACTCCTTGGTCCAATTTCCAATGGCTTGGGCCTCTCTATTATGCTCAAAAGTGTAAACAAATGTGTTTACAATGCTCAAATTATTATGAAACCTGCTCCAATGAGTCCAGAATGTCCAAAAATGGCTACCTAGCCTCTTTCTACATCCAATTTCATAAAAAACTGAAGAAGTTATGACCTCTCCTAGTTAGGCAACTATTCACTCCACAAATTACTCAAAAACCGGCACCGTTCCTACAATTTTGCCCCAAAAAGCACTAACTAGGAAAAAATTTCTGTGCAGCGGGTGAAATTGTAGGACCAATAAAAATTCCTATAACCCTCGTGCGGTCATAATAACTGCTAGTGGTCAGGAGGAGCGTATTCATGGATAGGCGGGCGGTGGTAGTGACAATTATCGGTGCAGGTAGGCGGTATGTATGTTCACATGGCACAGTTTGTCTGTGATCATGATGGCAGTCTTCCCTTTAGTGGTGAATGTAACATAACCTTTTACGGTAAATTGGTCACATGGGGGGTGGTTAAGTCTGCCCGCCCCCCAACCTGGCGGTTAAAAAACTATAAGACCAACTTGCGACCATTGTTTGTTAAGTCATAACGTGCGGGTGGAGTGGTAAGACTTGGCATTATTCCGAGCGAGGTCGCAAGTTCGAGCCTGACCTACACCCAACAAAATTTTGATTGACCTCGAGGAGGACACATGGCAGCCCCGTGCTTAGCCACGTGTCACCTCCCTATTGGTCCACCTATACACCATTAAATCAATGAAATTCTGACACTTGTCACAGTATGATGATGCCACCTAAAAGGAATATTCTAAGGATATTCCACAAAACATTCCAAGGAATATTATTTTTGCTGACTGGGTTGTACAGATGCCCAATCAGCATCCCTATTAGCTCCTGCACCAAATTTGCCTGTTTGGGAAAACAAATAGATCATGTTTCTAGGAGCATATGGTGTCCATTTCACACGAAACAAGTTGTGCCATATTCAGGATGATCAGAACTACGTGGTCATTTAGGTTCCACACCATTCCAACAACTTTTATTTCTGAGCATAATTTTGAACACATGATCACTCCTCCCCATTGTAAGCCTTTTGGACCCCAAAAGATCACTTTTAGTTGTCTAGCAGATGAGGGTACAATTACCTCACCTTTTGAATCTCGATCCATTATCACTGACTTGGAACTTGTGATTGACATGATGCTTGTAATGTCTTTCTTTGTACTTGCCTTTGCTCTTTTCAAGTTGATCTTGCACTGTTTGATGTACCATTTGGAGTCGTTCAATGAACTCTTTGGCTTTTTCCATGTTACTATCAGTAGCAACATCCTTCTTACCAAGATGATACAACACATTATGATACAAATGGTAAACAAATTCCTCTACTTTATTCCTTTGACTCAAGCTTGAATATACATCTTGAAAGTATGTATTTTGTTGAACATAACTTTCATGTAAAACAAAATAATGCTTGAGGAAAGTAGTTATACAAACTATAGGCCTAGAAAGTTCATCAACAAAATTGTTGCTTATACCTTTCTTATACCTTTTGACCAAGTGGACTAGTAAAAGAAAACCCATCTAATGAAAGTGCCTTTGTCGCTGCAACTTAAACACCGCACCATTGAGAATTTCAGAATGAAATGAAATGGGCTTACCATGTCACATAAGGACTACATCCATGCCATAGTCACATACATCAAACTGAAACTTAAATAACTTTTCCAAGTATAGAAGAGCAAGTATACAAGTTGAACTGATCTTTTATTTTAAAGCATCAAATGCCTCTTGTTGGTTTCCTCCCCACTGGCAAACCTTTTGCCCAACTTCCAAAGAATGAAAATGAGCTACAATAGAAGAAAAATTAACAAAATCTTTCCTCAAACATTGGGCTGCTCCCAAAAAACCTCTTATCCAAATGACTATCTTGAGCATTTGACCAATCCATAATGGCATCAATCTTGGAGAGGTCTAACTTTAGCTCACCTTCTCCAATCTTATAGCCCAAGTACATCAAATAAGTCTTACCTAACATATAATTTGATATCTTCAATAAAAAAAAATATTTGACATACGACATCAAGTATTTTTTTCTCACACATGACATGTTCATAATGAAATTTTCTAAAATGAAAATGTCATCCAAGTAGACTATCATATCTAGAAATGGCTTCAATACATCTTTCTTCAAATGCATGAAAGTAGTAGGGTCATGGAAAAGACCAAAAAGCATAACAAGCCATTCAAACAAATATTGCTTAGTTTTAAATGTCATCTTCCATATGTCTCCTTCAACAAATCTACTTTGATGATAACCACTTCTTGAATCCCATTTAATGAGATGCTCTCCATTATTCTTGGACACCAAGACAATATGTGCACCACATGGTGAAGGAGATGGTCGGATGATTCTTTTATTAAACAACCCATGGATTTGTTTTTTTATTTATGCACTTTCCCTTCTTAACATCTTATGCATGTCAATGTTAGAAAGAAGACACGTTTGTTGCAATGGTATTCCATGTTGGATTCTCCTCTTGGAAGGAAATCCTTTTTCTTTCTGAAACACCTCATCATCATGGTTAACAACATCAACCAAATCAGTTTTCAATTTTGAATTACAACCATCACACACTTCATAATCAACATCAACATTGTGTTTGATCATAAGAAGTGCTAAATTCTTGCTTGAATTCACTAGTCTTTTCATTTTCCCTGCATTAACTAATGAAAGATTTAGCTTATTGCGATGAGCTCTCACAATATACTCCACACCATCCTTGAACAAGTGGTACTTGTTTTCATGATGATAGAAGATTTCTTTTCTATCATAAAGGTAAGGATTACCCAAAACAATTCCTGATATATCAAGTGGTACAACATCTAATTCAACTTCGTCAATGAAGTTTGTTGTGATTGCAAACCGAAGAATACATTTTCTTGTAACCTGTAAGTTTGTGTCCTTGCATATCCAACCCAATGGATATGGCTTGGGATGTAAAATGGTTTCAAGATTAAGTTGTTTGACTAAGTCATCAGATATCAAGTTGGCTTGAGACCCACTATCAAAAAGTGTGTCGATTTTTGTATGTTTTGAGATTACCCTCACATGAAATAATTCAATCCTTATTTATTCATTTGGAGTACTAGTGTGACAATTTGATATACTAGTGCTAGCAATGGATTCTTTTCCTTTTATACCCATAGCTGTAATTTTAGTTTCATCACCTGAATCGGATCCAAAATCCTCTTGAATGACGACAACTATCTTTTCTTTTCCTTTGTTGTTGAATTTCTTTGGTTTTATTTCGGGATGAAGCTTCCAACAATGAACTTCATCATGACCCTCTTTGGAACAATGTTTACATATTGTTATCTCTCCTTCCTCTTTAATGTATGCATTTTTCTTTCCCTTGAAACCGTTTTCTTTCTCTTTACTCTTAAATGGCTTTTTACTACCTTCTTCTGGAGTGTTTTTCCCTCTTGCTTCAAGATGAGTGGTTTGCACACACACATCATATAGATTATTGGGATTAAACATTAAGATAGTATGCCTAAGGTAACTATGTAAACCCTCTATGTACTTCAACAATGTGTCTTGTGATTGCAAATCTACACCTAACATTAAAGACCTTTTTTTCTGAATTCTTGGGTGTAATCTTCCATATTTTGACCTTTAAGTTGTCTAAAGTTCTTCCAATTAATGACGGATTTCTGTATATAAGATAGAGGGTAGAATTGTGTTTTAATTGTAGCAATTAAATCCTTTCAAGAAATTGAGATCTTATCGTGTTTTTTTATCTCCTCTTGGGTTTTGATTCCCACCATACTAGTGCTTCACCCTCCATTCTCAAGGAAGCTAACTAAATATTTATGTCATCCTCTTAAACATTTTGAATTTTGCAATATACCTCCAATTCACTAATCCAATTATCAAGATTCTCTGCATTCACTTCACCATTATACATGTGAAGCTAAAATTTAACATCAATTAAAAAAAAGGCGATTTACCAGTTCCTTTTGAAGTATGATGATGAGTATGAGTAAGGGTTTTGTTAGTGGAAGAGGGTGAAGATGCTTGTGAAGAAGAAGATGAAGAAGCGTTTTTGGGAAAAGTATCCAATACGGAATGACCCTATCCCACTCTAAGGGTGATAGTACCTCAGCAACAATCAAAGCAAAGCTATTCAAGATTACTTCTTTATGAGATGTAAGAGAGAGGAGAAAGAGATCCACTAACCGTTATCTTCTGCTAATGATTGATCCAATCTTCCCTCTTTGCTGCTTGCTCCCAGCTCCTTGCTCTTTCACTAGCCCAGCTACACAAAGATCCTGCAAAAGCACAAGAAAAGGAAACTACAAGAAGCATACATCCATAATTGATTCAAGGATTAGAATAAATCAAATATACAATAATCAATACGCCACAGAGACACATGCATATAGAAGAACCTCAAATGCTTTATTAATGGAAGAAGTAAAGTTCTGAGAGTGTTACAACCATAAGAGGCCCAATCCAGCAACACCTCCCAGCAGAAAGAAACCTCCTCTTCACCTCCTTCAAAGCAATCACCCAATAGTTCTATACTCAAACCAACAGCACTTCCTTACATTCACAAGATTCCAGCCCCCTTAGACCTCATGAGAGAGCTCTATATATAGGAGATTTGGAGAAAGGATGAGTCAGCTTGAGTTTGGCATGAAGCTGACTAGTGTCCTCTCCCACTTCAGTTATACTTCAGTTCTTGAGTCCACTTGGAGTTTCTTGCTTCCACTTGGAGATCTAGACCCTCTTACTCATCACAAGGCGAATTCCCTAATCCAAGTGTCATTTTGGAAGCTTCCTGGACATTTGACACCTTGCAGAATGACTGTGCCACTTGGCCAATCTCGCCCAGCGCAGGTAGCCTTCATTAGAGTTGACATTCAGCGCAGGTACAGAGTGAAGCAGTTGACATTCAGCGCAGATGCTCAGTGGAGCAGCTGACATGATCCAGAATTAGCTTGTTTTTGAGTGTTTTCAGGTGGAGAACTGATATTCAGTGCTGTGGTTTGCTGACCTTGTTCCTCTAGGGGTAGGAACAACATGTTTAGGGACTTTGGATCCCTTAGATTATCGACATTTCATGCTTCATGCTGTAAGGCACAAAAATGTCTATAACAGTTGCCCCCTAAAGTATGAGGTCGTTTATCGGGTGAAATGCTTTATCAGGAGGATCCGAAGTTCATTCAATCGCTGAGAGGTGCCCTGTAATAAAATACAATACAATACATTATTTTTCATTCTGCTTTCATGATCTAGCTGAGGTGGGCATTCCCATGCTCAGCTTTATAAATTCATTTTGGTACATAGAACAGACGATCGTCTGATGGTAGACTGATAATTCTCTGCTGAAATTATCATCCTTTGAGTAGGATGATCATCTGCTGCAATGATGTACATATCAAATGTCTTTATATTTCCTGAATATATATCGCAGCCTGGATGGATGAAACTAGATCCGGGGTCTTCAAACTCGTTCGATCTTCACTCTAAGTACAAGTCGATCCATGTGAGAATTGCGCTGAAGTCGAACATGGAAAGACATCGCTTGATTACCGGTCAATAATGTAAACCGTTAACAAGCGCGAGAGGAATCACCAATAATGACAATGACCCTCAAGGTACTGCAGTACAATTCACGTGGTGTGAATAAAGGACTTGGCGTCGAACACCATGCAAAATCTTCTGGTCGAAGGTCATTGATGTATACCTGTCGCCGGAAGTGAGAAACTTGCCATTGAGGCATGCAAGCTTCAAAGTACTGAGGGGGTTGTTCCTAGATCAACTTCTTGGATAATGAGCTGAAGTCGACAAGAAGCGATCCGTCAAAGGAGGGCCTTAATGAATCCCACATCAGTGACACGGAACGGATCTAATGATTTTAGTGGAGATGAAAACAATCTGTGAAATATGATTTAGGGTGGCGATCATGGGTGGATGAAGGATAATGTATGGCAATGGATGGGACACGGTTGACTCTTTCTGAACAACATCTCTTGAACATATAACGACACTGATGTGATGGATCGGTAGCATTACCCCAAATGTGGATGGTTTGGCGAGGACCATGGTGATGAGACCGGTGAATGAAACAACCCAACCCGATGTGATACGGAGGACAAAGTGTCATGTTCAAGAGCGACTTGCTACCATTAAAGCTTTGAGGTTCTCCCAATTTTCCCCAGTCATTTCTGACCAGTACCTCTTTATTTTTGTCAAGCTTGAGGAGGATAACATATGCTTGTTCTATAACCTGCCCTTCGAGCAAGCCCATCGCTATGTTTTAACGAGCCTAGCGATAGGGAAACTCGTTCTCGTCTAAAGACAAGTTTGTCGCTATTTAATCATTTTAACGAGTCTAACGACAAGGAAAACTCGGTCCTTTTCAATTTTAGAGAGTCTGAAAAGGTACAGAAAGTTAACTCCAAAATTCCTTTTTCGTATCTAATCCCTTAAGTCCGAAAAAGTATAAAACAATACAGAAGGGATGAGTTTTCGATAACTTTAACGAGCCGAATAAAACAAGCGCTCGACCTTTTTGTGTAATAATCCCTCAGGTCCAAAAAGATTAAAATCTAGAGGAGGGATAGCTCTTCCGGTCAATTTAACGAGCTGGAAGGCCAAAACTCGGCAAACTTTTCATATTTTACGAGTCAGATGAAAAGAGCTCAAAGAAGACTCGTCTTTTGAGGAACGAGTGATAAACAGGGATAGTAGCAGATTCCAGGTACAGGTTGGAATTTTCCAATCACGGCAGTGTCACAAGGATGGCTAGGTGAAATCACTCTTCGCAGCTGTTCCTCAAAATAGGTAAACAATCATATGGAGGTGAACGATTGGCCAAATGGAATGGAGGTGGCGGGTGCAAACACGACCAAGGCTTTTATGGCTAATAAATTTACGATCACAATGGTTATTTACCAGTACTGGGTTCATTTTTTAAAGAGCTTGAATGCGCCAAAACACTGCTCAATCTTATGTTTATTTTTTAACGAGCATGAACTATGTGCTAAAACTGCTCGGATCTCACTTTTCTATTTTTTAACGAGCATAAATTCCACGGTAAAACTGCTCGATTATACCAGTCATAAGATAAGAATGTCTCCTGTGAGATAGCTATTTTTTATGGAGCTTTATCTCACGAAGCTATGCTCCTAATTTTGCAAATTTTGACCTTTGCCCCACATCCTTTCTTTATGCAAGTTAGGAAACGACTAATCCAAAAAAAACAGATAAATAACTGCTCTTTGCTTGCACTCCAAAAGGTTTGCATGCCCCCAGGTATAAAATACAATTTCAAGGCTGCCCCTACTTATCCGATAAAACATTTGTTTTAAAGGGTGAGGCTTACCTCTTTCAGGTTACCCAAAGATTGTTCTGTTAATCTTTCAAACTGAACACTTCTTCGGCGATGTCTACCGAAATAGACAAAGGTGGGTGAAAAGCAGATTATTTCACTCACATAACTTTGACAAAAGAATCTTATTCTAGAACAACCCCTCTTCCTAGACGGACGGGGTACGGACTAGTCATATTCTCCCGCGGAAATCTACTCTATACCCAAGGTTTTCTCTGCCCAAAGCAGACCAGGATGCATGCCCCCTGGGTTCCAGTCCCATCTTTCCGAATCACTCGCACTCATCGAGAAGGAGGACTGGGGGTGGAGACATTTCTTGGGTGAATAGACCATTGAGGGTTGGTATGTGACTATTTGCGATGCGTGATCCCGGAAATGAAAGTTGGTCTATGAGCTTGACCATTCTTCCTTCGTGTGGAAAACACATTACTCTAAAGAGTGAGGAGACTATAGCTCCCATGCAATATATATAGTCTCGTCCAAGGAGTAGGTTATAATCCAAGGGTCCTTGAACAACCATCACGTTCATCTGAACGGTCTTCCCTTTCAACGTAACAAGTACATTGGGGAGGATCCCTAATGGTCGACTGGTTCCTTTATCAAAACCCGAGAGATTTCTTATCTCAGGCAAAAGCTCTGGGGAACCCAGTGCTTTCCAAGCAATAGAGGAAAGGATACTCACAGATGCCCCTCCATCAATGATAGTTCCAGCCATTACCATCCTGTAAATTTGGACTATGATTCTGAATGGTATACTGGCTGGTAACCGGGGTCTGCCTAGTTGGTTCCAATCAAAGGATACAACCAGGTTGCTTGGTGGTGGGACCGAATACACGGTCGGATGTGACCTTGATGATGTTCCTTCCTGCGATAAAGGAATGGGCGCATTGCCCTGATGCTCATCAGAGTCGGTGTTGATGAAAAGAATCTGGATGGTGTCATCCTTATTCTCTTCAGTGAGGGTGTCATTTGAAGATGAATCTTCAGTGACGGTGTCATTTGAGGATGAACCCTCTGAAGGAAGAACCCGGTCAACTGCCGTATCGACCTTTAGACTTTCGTCTGGTCTGGATTCAGTAGGTTCATTTTCAATGACTGACGCTTCAGCTGACCACTTGAGCGGGCCAGCTGTATTTTCAACCAACGAAGGACTTGGCACGAGTTTTTCGTATCTAGGAGGAAGTCTCAACGGCGAAACCAGGCGATCTTCCAAAACTCTTTTCGCTTCGTCTAAGAAGGGACAACGGTGGATGGCGTGATCGCCTTCACACAGTCTGCAGGGGGATCTTGCTCCCCCTCCTTGTCTTGAACCTTCACTTTCGCTGGTTGACGGTAAGCAATCAACATGGCTATCAGAGGTTGATGCCCCCGAATTGTGCAAACGAGGGGACCAGTCCCTTAGTATCCGAGGAATACAGGGACAATCTCTATGGAAGTGGTCTCCTCTACATATGACACATGGCGATTTAGGCCCGGTCTGTGATGTGTGTGGATTTTTGTCAGATGTCTTTTGCTTACCCCCAGTCGCCTTAGGCTCCTTCTTCTTCTTCTCCTTCTTCTCCATGGGAGCTTGGCTTTTGCCGGCTCTACCTTGCGAAGATGAAGGATTAGAGGAAGAGTTATAGGAAGTAGAAGGCTGGTGGGCAGCTCTAGACTGATCTAACTGTTGACTCGACTGTTCAGGAACCATGGTGTTCTGAACTACATTGGTTGAGAATAGCCAGATTGGCAGGCCAATTGTCAGTCCTGGAAGCGACAATGTGGCCATGTGGGGCGCACCAACTTCTCCCCAAGAGGAGAAAGGACTAGGATTTCCATCCTGTGGAATTCCTTGGTTGGGGCGTTCCATGTTCTCAACCTACAGATCAACGCGGGAATAGGAGGTGATTATGTTCCGTTTAAAATAAATTTTATAACGACGCTTTAGACACAACTTGCTTTTTCACTTTTTAAGAGTTGAGAAAAAGCTAAAGATGACTCTAGTCTCCTTCGATGTATTAACGAGCCCGAAGTGACAAATGCTCGGATGGAATTTTTCAGTTATAGAGTTTGAAAAAGGCCAAAAGAAACTGCTCTGGAGTTCTAGGCAGAGGGTGTGCCAAACTTTTCGCAAAACCACAGAATACGTTTTACGGTACGAGTGGTCGATCTTCGTGAATGCTGTGTTCACTGCATTGCGATCAGTAGGGCGGCCGACACGGTTTCCTATTGGATAAAGGCTTTGTTCCTATAGGGGTCTCCTAATATATACGCGACGGTACGTGGGAGCACAAGTCCGTATTGATACTTATCGCTTCACCGTGGAGGAATCACCCAACCACTCAACACTAAGATATCACGTTTATAACGACGCCGGAACACGTCTCTAGCTTAGACCTCTATGTGTTTGCGTTATGTTTCAATGCGTTGTTATGTAAATTCAATTTATTTTAAGGTTGATCTTGTTTAGCAGTTTGCCTTTATGGATCACCACGAGATGTATGATAACACTCCTAAATGCAGTCTAAGATGATAAGCAAGCTTTTCAATCTTTCAACTTTGAAAATCTTAACTACTGAGGGAAAAGAAAGATAACATCTTTTCACACATATCATAGAGCACACACTAATGCACTTTTTCCTAAATCAACATGCAAACTGTCATAATGCACATGCACAATGCAAGTATTTCTTTTCTCTTTCTTAATGTTTGTGCGACACAAAAAGAAAGCTGTTGTATAACTTTGAATTCAATTTCAAGTGAAAGCAAACAAGCTTGTCCAAAATCAAAAGACACCTTAAGATTTACTTGTTTCGACACTAGAAATATATAAACTCAAACCATATGATGAAAGCAAAAGCTCAATCAGCTATGAACAGCAAACAAACTAACTCTTAAGATCAAAACGACACTTTATCACAGGTCTAGATCTAAGAGGCCACAGCAAGACCAGTTCACTTTCGTTATGGGAAACTGTAAATGATACAAGAAATACACAAAGAACAAACAAATTTTCTTTATACAACCGAGGCGGAATAGTGACAAGGAAAGTTGGTTTCAGATAGGCACATTGACTGGTAACAGGCAGCAAAAACAAGAGAGAAAACAGGGCAAGAAACAGCAGGAAACCCCAGTAGCACAAGGCAAGACTGGTCCAGCGCAGGTGGTACACAGGCAGTTTGACCTTCAGCGCAGGTAGCCCCTTCGGGAACTGCGCTGAAATGCAGACAGCCTTCACACAGCCTGCACTGAAGAACGAAACTTTCGTTTCTCTTGGTTTCCGGGTCACAGATTGCTCAAAAATTCACAGTTTTTGGCCAAATCAGAAGCTATCAGTCAAGGACACACTAAGGGATGACAAGGAGGATGAAAAGCTATCACTAAGAGCTTATTAGAGTCCTTGTGGATCAGCTCTTCAAATCATAAACTTGCCCAGAAACTGAGCTAGAGTAGTTGCCCTCTACTTTGCATTTGAAAGATCCAAATGCAGTTCGATTCGGTACTCCCTTTGTTTATGAAATGAATAGCAAAAACACAAACAACCAACAAGATACGATCCCCAGTGGAGTCGCCAATTTGTTGTTGGGAAAAGTATCCAATACGGAATGACCCTATCCCACTCTAAGGGTGATAGTACCTCAGCAACAATCAAAGCAAAGCTATTCAAGATTACTTCTTTATGAGATGTAAGAGAGAGGAGAAAGAGATCCACTAACCGTTATCTTCCGCTAATGATTGATCCAATCTTCCCTCTTTGCTGCTTGCTCCCAGCTCCTTGTTCTTTCACTGGCCCAGCTACACAAAGATCCTGCAAAAGCACAAGAAAAGGAAACTACAAGAAGCATACATCCATAATTGATTCAAGGATTAGAATAAATCAAATATACAATCATCAATACGCCACAGAGACACATGCATATAGAAGAACCTCAAATGCTTTATTAATGGAAGAAGTAAAGTTCTGAGAGTGTTACAACCATAAGAGGCCCAATCCAGCAACACCTCCCAGCAGAAAGAAACCTCCTCTTCACCTCCTTCAAAGCAATCACCCAATAGTTCTATACTCAAACCAACAGCACTTCCTTACATTCACAAGATTCTAGCCCCCTTAGACCTCATGAGAGAGCTCTATATATAGGAGATTTGGAGAAAGGATGAGTCAGCTTGAGTTTGGCATGAAGCTGACTAGTGTCCTCTCCCACTTCAGTTATACTTCAGTTCTTGAGTCCACTTGGAGTTTCTTGCTTCCACTTGGAGATCTAGACCCTCTTACTCATCACAAGGCGAATTCCCTGATCCAAGTGTCATTTTGGAAGCTTCCTGGGCATTTGACACCTTGCAGAATGACTGTGCCACTTGGCCAATCTCGCCCAGCATAGGTAGCCTTCATTAGAGTTGACATTCAGCGCAGGTACAGAGTGGAGCAGTTGACATTCAGCGCAGATGCTCAGTGGAGCAGCTGACATGATCCAGAATTAGCTTGTTTTTGAGTGTTTTCAGGTGGAGAACTGATATTCAGTGCTGTGGTTTGCTGACCTTGTTCCTCTAGGGGTAGGAACAACATGTTTAGGAACTTTGTATCCCTTAGATTTGTTGGAAATAATACTGAGAGGGGGGGGTGAATCAGTATTATCAGATCAATCAAACTTTTTCAATGCTCAGAAACATATACGCTACTTCAGTTAAGTGAACCAGCGTGTACACGCTACTGTGACTAAGTAAAACAGCGTATAAGAAGAAAACTCACAATTTAGTTAGCTTATTCTTCAGTTAAGTGCATCAGGACATTATTCACCACATTAACAGTAAACATGTGCAGTATAACAGAACATATCAAAAGCCACACACATGAACACCAAGATATAAGGTGGAAACCCAATGTGGGTGAAAACCACCTGCTGCAAGTTGTCTCTATCTTTCTTTAATATGAAACTTCAGTTTACAATCTTTTGTACTGGTGCAGCCTTATACCAGTACGCAGGCTACAACCTGCAGAAGGCTACAACCTTCTCTCGTTCTCCAAACTTCCTTGGAAGGGAGCTCCAACCCCCTTTGCTCTTGTACTAGCCAAGATACTAGTACGTAGGTGCTGACCTACAATCTTCTTTCTTTCAGGTATCACTTTTCATACATTTTCAGACTTGGATATTCCTGAAGCACAACATTACAATCTGAAGACCACAATTCATTCAATTTCCACAATAGATCATTGAAGCATAAAACAACCAAACTTTGAATCACTGAACCACTGAACCCTGTCAATCACCAGTTACCAGAACACAGAGCAGACTACAGAACTCTGCAATAACAGTCAGACCCCACTGTAAACCCAAAATCAAGCTTCAAAATATATACGCTACTTCAATGAGCAAAACCCGCGTATACACGCGCTTTTACCGAAGCCAACCTGCGTACAGATCTAAAAATAAACTTTCTCAATTTGCAGCTGTACCAGACATTAGTTAGACCCAGAACATAACATTGCGACAATATGCAGATCTAGAAATACGCATAATCAACCATATCATGATAGTGCATTTCAAACCATTAGATCCCGATCTATCCTTAGATCTAGTCTTCCATCAACCGATGTGATCTCTCCTTGGCTTAGATCAAGCAACCCAGAACCTGCATATCAGATCTCTTTCTCTCTTAGATATTCAAGCCTTGTCAAAAAGATGATTTTGCCTAATGATCTTCTTCTCCTTATATAGTCTTAGGCCTAGCTCAATACCAAGAGCCAAAACCATAGTAACACAATACCATCAACTTCAAAACTAGGGATCGACACGCCCGTCGAGACACAATGGTCCGAAATCATAGGCACAACTTCCAAGGACTAACCACCATGGACCAAAGATACTTTTCCACATACACGCGCTTTTTCTGAATCCAACTAGCGTGTACACGCGACTTGGGCTTAACGAACATGCGTATATGAACTTCCTTGGCATGCTGTACTAAGATCTGTCTTCTGATTAAGTTGCCATCACCTGTACCAACCTCTGAGCACCTGTACCATCCTCTGAGTGAGTTGCCATCAAGGACAACACTTGAATCATAATGCCAACAATCTCCCCCTTTGGACTTGATGGCAACCACCACACCAAGTCACTCTCCCCCTTTGACATCAAGGGCAAAGGGCTGTGCTCCCCCTGAGGACATGCTGATACCTCTGCTTGGCTGTGCTGACTCGTGCTCCCCCTGACAGTAGGCCAGATCTGCAAAAGATGTTCTTCAACAAGAACCAAGACTTATACACCATAAGGGACCTTCCTATCACCAAAAGACTCAATACATACATCCATACTCCCTACCAAGAGGGGACATATCAGAAACAACCAATTATATTACAGCATTCATCCCAGGCATAGTGGGGAAACCAACATAGGCCGTTACATGACCTTGACACCATAAAAGAGATATGACAAAGAGATACATGACATAGAGACAACAGATCTAGACCAAGACTTAGGAAAGGCACCAGCAGCATCTGATAAACATCTTGTTAGATCAGCAACCAGGATTTCTTTCTGAGCTCCTTCTCCTGAAACCAACAACCAAAACATCTGAATGCCAACAATGCTTTATGAGACTTTTAAGCTGCTCCCCCTGAACCTGTGCCTGTTGCACTCCCTGAAACTGTGCCTGAAGAATTCTGACATTCTCATTGCTGTTCAGAACTCCAGAGTTTTCCCTTGCTGTTCAGAACTTCATATACGCGATTTTTCCTGTATAAAACAGCGTATGTACGCGGATATACTTTCTGCAACAAGCGTCCAACATACACGCGACTTACCCATCATGAATCCGCGTATATACGCGCATATCCCTTCCGTAACCTGCGTATACCAACTTTTCTGTAGAACAAACAAACTTCAACAACAGGATGAAGCATCAACTACTCCCAGCTTTTGTCTGAGATATTCAAAAGTTTCCCTGGGCAGTGGTTTTGTGAGAATATCAGCAACTTGCTCCTTAGAAGGAACATACTCCAACTTGACCTTCTGCTCAAGCACTTGTTCCCGAAGAAAATGGTACTTGATTGGTATGTGCTTGGTCTTTGAGTGCATGACTGGATTCTTTGAAATGCTGATTGCACTTGTATTATCACATAAGATAGAGACAGGTGGAGTGCAAGTGATTTGAAAGTCCTGCAAGGTCTGCATCATCCAAAGAAGTTGTGTGCAACAAGATGCTGCAGCCACATATTCTGCTTCAGCTGTAGATAAGGCAATCGAACTTTGTTTCTTGCTGAACCAAGATACTAATCTGGAACCCATGAAGAAAGCACCTCCACTTGTGCTTTTCCTATCATCCACACTTCCAGCCCAATCTGCATCTGTGTAAGCATGAAGAGTGAGATCTGTATTTCTAGGATACCATAAGCCATAGTTTTGGGTCCCTTGAAGATATTTGAAGATTCTTTTGACTGCCTGAAGATGAGTTTCCTTTGGGTTGGCTTGAAATCTTCCAACCATTCCTACTGCATGTGTAATATCTGGTCGAGTACCTGTCAAATAAAGCAAACTCCCAATCATGGATCTATAAGTGGGTTGGTGAACTGCTGCTGATTCATCATTTGCACTGAGGCTGCATCCTGTAACCATGGGTGTACATACTGGCTTTGACTCTTCCATGCCATACTTCTTCAAGATCTGCTTGAGGTATTTGGTTTGAGACAAGAAGATACCTCCTTCATTTTGTTGGATTTGCAATCCAAGAAAATATGTCAATTCTCCAAGAAGTGACATTTCGAATTCTTTCTGCATAACCAAGGCAAAGTTTTGACTCATAGTCTCTTCATTGCTGCCAAAAATAATATCATCTACATAAACAACAAGAATTAGCAATTTGTTATTTTCAACTTTTATATAGAGATTGCTATCTGCTGATCCTTTTGAAAAGCCTTGTTGGTGAAGATATTTGTCCAACCGATAGTACCAAGCCCTTGGAGCTTGTTTGAGTCCATAGAGTGCCTTTTTCAATCTGCATACAAGGTTTGGATCATTCCCAAGAATGAAACCATCTGGCTGCTCAATATATACTTCTTCTTCTAAGTCTCCATTCAGGAAGGCTGATTTCACGTCCATTTGAAATACCTTGAAGTTTTGAAAGCTTGAGAGAGCAAGGAACATTCGGATGGCCTCTAGTCTTGCCACAGGAGCAAAGGTCTCTTCAAAATCTATTCCTTCTTGCTGTGCATACCCTTTACAAACAAGTCTGGCCTTGTTTCTAATTACTTCTCCATTTTCATTTAATTTATTCTTGAAGACCCATTTTGTTCCTATTACATTCTTATCTTTTGGTCTAGGAACTAATTCCCAAGTGTTGTTCTTTTCGATTTGCTCAAGTTCTTCATCCATTGCTTTGACCCAACATTCATCTTTGCATGCCTCTTTCACATTTTGTGGTTCAATGGAGGAGAGTAGTGCCAAGTAGCTTGAAGCTTCTGCAAGTGTCCTTCTTGTTTGTACTCCTGCTTCTTTCTGCCCCACAATCTGAGTTTCTGGATGATTCTTTTGGACATATCTGGATGGAGTCTTCTCTTCTATTCTTGTCTGCTCCTCTGGTTCTTCTTGAGATTCTTCTTCTTCTTGAGGTTCTTCTTCTTCATCATTTCGCCTTTGAGAGTAACCTTCATCTTCTTCAATGTCTTCATGATGAACTTGCCTAGGAATATATCCCTTCTCATCAACCACTATATCAATACTGTCAACAATTCTGCCAAGTCTTTTATTGTAGCACTTGTATGCTTTGCTATGTGGAGAATAACCAAGAAGAATGCCCTCATCTGCTCTAGGTTCAAGTTTGCCAAGTTGCTCATCAGTATTCTTAATATAACATTTGCTCCCAAAGATTTTGAAATGCTTCACGGAAGGAGTTTTACCACTCCAAAGCTCATGAGGTGTTTGAGTGCTGTTTACTCGGACATTTGTTTTGTTAAGAATGATAACAGCAGCATGTGCAGCTTCACCCCAGAAGGTTGCAGGAGTACCTGATTCATCGAGCATAGCACGAGCCATTTGTTGGATAGTTCTGTTCATTCTTTCCACAACCCCATTTTGCTGAGGAGTTCTAGCTGTAGAGAATTCTCTTCTTATCCCATGTTCATCGCAGAAATCGAAAAATTCATTTGATGTGAACTCCCCACCTCTGTCAGATCTGAGGCACTTAATTTTGTGTCCTGATTCATTTTCAGCCAATGCTTTGAAGGATTTGAATTTTTCGAATGCTTCATCTTTGTGCTTCATAAGCCCTAACCAAACAAACCTTGAGAAATCATCAATGAATAATATCAGATATTCTTCTCCTCGAGGTGTCCTTTTCCTAAATGGACCACATACATCTGTATGGACTAGCTCAAGAGGCAAGCTAGCTGATCCTTCCTTCTCTGGAAAGTTAGTTCTGGTTTGCTTTCCAAACTGACAAGATTTGCATATGGTGTTGTCTGGAATTTTGATATCTGGAAGATCGCGAACTGCCTGATATTTGCATGCTTTTCTTATTTGTGAGAAGCTTAGATGTCCCAACCTTCGATGCCATAACCAGTGCTCTTCATCCTTGCTAAGATAGCATTGTTGTTGTCCTTCTTCAAATATGTACAGATTATTTGGAGTTCTTTTGCCTTTGAGAACTGTTTTACCTGTATCAAGATCACGAACAAGACATCCATTCGATCTGAAAATAACCTCGGTTTTTTGATCACACATCTGGCTGACACTTAGTAGATTATGCTTCAATCCATCAACATACAAAACATTTCCAGCCTTGACCTTTTCTTTCAAAGGAGCAATACCTTTTCCTTTTATAGTTGCAGGAGTATCATTTCCAAAAGAAACTTTCTTTCCCTTTTCTAAAGTAGAATAAGATTCAAGTTTTTCTTTATCACCTGTCATATGTTTCGAACATCCACTGTCAATGTACCATAGATTTTCCTGTCCTTCTGCATAAAAAGCTATCCCACATCTTTCTGTCTGAGGTTCCTTTATTCTCCATTTTTTGGTGCTCGTGGCTTGTTCCTTTTTCTCCTGAAACCTGCTCCTGCATTCAGATTCTTTATGACCAAAATTATTGCAAATAGAACATTCAACTTCATTTTCAAGAACCGAAAAGTTGTTATAGGTCCTCTTTGTAATCCCTGTCATACTTCTTTGTTTTTGAGCTTCCCTAGTCATGATTGTTTTATATGCAACACATTGAGCTGCTTTGTGACCAAAGTTATGGCAAGAAAAGCATTGTCCATTGAAGAAGCTTCTGCGGTTATTGAATCTACCAGCCAACTGATTGTAATTTCTATTTTCATCTATTCTTGTGCCAAACTGAGAAGATTTTACCTGTGGTTGGTTGTAGCTTTTGTTCACCCTTAAGAAGGATTGTCCCTGATAGTTTCTGTTTGTAATTCGTCCCTGCTTTACCTGATTATCTTCATTGTTCTTCTGCTCATTTCTTCTTGCTGCATCAAGATAACTTTTTGAGGTGGATGCTTGAGAGGTTTCTCCATTATAGCCCAAACCTGTCTTGTTTAGAGGAGACCGCTGCACATTGATAATCTCATCCAAAGTTTCAGATCCTTTGACAAACTTAAGATTAATAGCTTTTGTTTTCTCAATTTCTTTTCTGAGACCAACAATTTCACCTTCTAGTTTTTCAAGATGTTTTTCTTTTTCATCAATTTGAAATTGCAAAGTATCAATGATCACACTCTTTTCTTCTATGCATCTCTTGAGTCTAGTAATTTCATTATAGAGATTATCCACATCTACAGCATCCTCATAATCATCATCTTCAAATGCCATTAACAGCTTATATTTATTACCTTGTTCATCTTCATCACTGTTTGATAAGCCATCACTATCTTCATGGGTGTAGTAGCTTTTCTTATTTGCACTTTGTTTCTTGTTCCATCTAGCAGGTTCTTTTCCTTTATCCTTATAAGGACATTTTGCAGCATAATGACCTACTCTTCCACAAGCAAAGCATTTGAAAGGTAGCTTACCTCTGAACCTTCCAGCACCCCTTTGAAGATTTCTGACAAAATTTGATTCTTCTTCCTCTTCTTCTGGAACATGGCTTGCTTCATAGTAATCTTCTTTTCCTGATGCCTTAAAAGCAGCTTCCCTTCTGTCTGATGGACCTCCCTTTCTCATTTCATAAGCAGTTAGAATTCCATGTAGCTGAGACATAGTGAGAACTTTGAGATTTTCTTTTTCTTCTATTGCAGATACTTTAGATTCAAACTTGGGGGATAATGATCTTAGAATCTTTTGAACTACTATAGTCTCTTTTATTTCTTCACCCAAATTTTTCATACAATTAACAATCTCATCTACCCGAAGAAAATAATTAGCCACACTTTCATCATTATACATCTTGAGAGTCTCATATTGAATCCTGAGAGTTTGAAGTTTAGCTTGCTTTACCTGTTCATCTCCTTCATAGCTAGTGATCATTTTGTCCCATATCTCTTTTGCTGATTTGAAGTGCATGACCTTCATGAATTCTGTTTGGGATATACTTCCTAATAGAGTACTGACTGCTTTTGCATTTGTTTCATATGCCTTTTTCTCAGCTGGATCTGTAGGAGTAGCTGAAGGAAAAGCATAGCCTGTTTCTACAATGTTCCAAACTTCTGTACCAAGAGATTGAAGATATGCAGTAACTCTTACCTTCCAATAATTGAAATTTGTTCCATCAAAAACCGGTGGCCTGATTGATGCTTCTTTCTCGTAGTTGCTCATGATGAATGATCTACCTTCAAGCGATCAAGCTTCTCTGAAGGACCTGCTCTGATACCAATTGTTGGAAATAATACTGAGAGGGGGGGTGAATCAGTATTATCAGATCAATCAAACTTTTTCAATGCTCAGAAACATATACGCTACTTCAGTTAAGTGAACCAGCGTGTACACGCTACTGTGACTAAGTAAAACAGCGTATAAGAAGAAAACTCACAATTTAGTTAGCTTATTCTTCAGTTAAGTGCATTAGGACATTATTCACCACATTAACAGTAAACATGTGCAGTATAACAGAACAGATCAAAAGCCACACACATGAACACCAAGATATAAGGTGGAAACCCAATGTGGGTGAAAACCACCTGCTGCAAGTTGTCTCTATCTTTCTTTAATATGAAACTTCAGTTTACAATCTTTTGTACTGGTGCAGCCTTATACCAGTACGCAGGCTACAACCTGCAGAAGGCTACAACCTTCTCTCGTTCTCCAAACTTCCTTGGAAGGGAGCTCCAACCCCCTTTGCTCTTGTACTAGCCAAGATACTAGTACGTAGGTGCTGACCTACAATCTTCTTTCTTTCAGGTATCACTTTTCATACATTTTCAGACTTGGATATTCCTGAAGCACAACATTACAATCTGAAGACCACAATTCATTCAATTTCCACAATAGATCATTGAAGCATAAAACAACCAAACTTTGAATCACTGAACTACTGAACCCTGTCAATCACCAGTTACCAGAACACAGAGCAGACTACAGAACTCTGCAATAACAGTCAGACCCCACTGTAAAACCCAAAATCAAGCTTCAAAAGATATACGCTACTTCAATGAGCAAAACCCGTGTATACACGCGCTTTTACCGAAGCCAACCTGCGTACAGATCTAAAAATAAACTTTCTCAATTTGCAGCTGTACCAGACATTAGTTAGACCCAGAACATAACATTGCGACAATATGCAGATCTAGAAATACGCATAATCAACCATATCATGATAGTGCATTTCAAACCATTAGATCCCGATCTATCCTTAGATCTAGTCTTCCATCAACCGATGTGATCTCTCCTTGGCTTAGATCAAGCAACCCAGAACCTGCATATCAGATCTCTTTCTCTCTTAGATATTCAAGCCTTGTCAAAAAGATGATTTTGCCTAATGATCTTCTTCTCCTTATATAGTCTTAGGCCTAGCTCAATACCAAGAGTCAAAACCATAGTAACACAATACCATCAACTTCAAAACTAGGGATCGACACGCCCGTCGAGACACAATGATCCGAAATCATAGGCACAACTTCCAAGGACTAACCACCATGGACCAAAGATACTTTTCCACATACACGCGCTTTTTCTGAATCCAACTAGCGTGTACACGCGACTTGGGCTTAACGAACATGCGTATATGAACTTCCTTGGCATGCTGTACTAAGATTTGTCTTCTGATTAAGTTGCCATCACCTGTACCAACCTCTGAGCACCTGTACCATCCTCTGAGTGAGTTGCCATCAAGGACAACACTTGAATCATAATGCCAACAAGATTATCGACATTTCATGCTTCATGCTGTAAGGCACAAAAATGTCTATAACAAGAAGATGGTGGAGAGGGTGGAGGTTTGTCTCCATTTCCATTACCTCCTCCTAAAGAACCATCTCTTTTGGGAGGTTTGGAACTTTCCCCTTGCAACCTAGTATTCCTCTTTTCATAGAGGACCTTCATCATCTCTGTCATATCAAAGAAAGCCATTTTGAAGGTCTTCTCATCTTCTATCATGTTTGTAGGTTCTCCTTCATGAGACATGATATTTGGAGTCTCAACAAAAACTTGAGGTTGAACTAGTGTTGGAGATTGTGGCAACCTTGCTCTCCTTCCCCTTGTCCCAACTTCAGGGCTTCCAACCAGCTTCCCTTCTCCTCTTTTGAGTTTTAACCTTGTAAGCATGACATAAGCTTGCAAACAGTTAAATCCTTCTTTCACAAATAAAACCTAGTTCTCTGATACCAAAATGATCTGATTTATAATATTAGATTGTTGTGCTAAGATCCTCCTTAGATTAGAAACAAATGCTTTCATTGTGTTTAAGGATTCATGAATTTTTGCAAGTGAAAAATGAGTTTTTGTGTTAACTTTATGAGCAATTTTAACATAAATAAGAGACTGAACAACAACATAAACATCTACAAAACATCATCAAAAACACATTGCAATGGGAAAATGATAAAGGAGTTCACCCCTCCTGGGCTACGTCTCCTTGGTTTATCTTCCAATGGCTTGGGCCTCTCTATTATGCTCAAAAGTATAAAAATATGTGTTTACAACGCTCAAATGCTTCTAAAACCTACTCCAATGAGTCCATAATGTCAAACAATGGCTACCTAGCCTCTTTCTACATCCAATTTGGTTGAAAACTGAAGAAGTTATGACCTCTCCTAGTTAGGCAACTATTCGCTCCACAAATTGCTCAAAAACCGACACCATTCCTACAATTTCTCCCCAAAAAGCACTAACTGGGCAAAAATTTCACCGCGTGGTAGGAGAAATTGTAGGACCATTAAAAAGTTCTATAACCCCCGCACGATCACAATAATTGCTAGCGGTCAAGAGAAGTGTGTTCACATGTAGTGGTTAGGCGGGTGGTGGCAGTGACATTTGTTGCTGCAGGTAGGTGGTATGTATGTTGACATGGCACAATTTGCTTACCGTCACAGTGGCGGTCTTCCCTCCAGTGGTGAATGTAACATAACCGTTTGTGGAAAAGTGGTCACATGGGGGACGGTTAAGTCCGCCCACCCCCCAACCTGACGGTTAACAAACTATAACACCAACATGCAACCATTATTTTTTAAGTCATAACGTGCAGGCAGAGTGGTAAGACTTGGTGTTGTTTCAAGAAAGTTCGTTGGTTTGAGCCCGACCTCTACAAAAAAAAAATTTGATTAACCCAGGGGAGGACACGTGGTGGCCCCAGGCTTAGCCATGTGTCACCTCCCTATTGGTCCACCGATACACCATTAAACCAATGAAATTTTGACACTTGTCATAGTATGATGATGCCACATGTAAGGAATATTCTAAGGATATTCCATAAAATATTGCAAGGAATATTATTTTTGTTGACTGGGCTATACGGATGCCTAGTCAGCATCCCTGTGAATTCTTGCACCAAATTTCCTTGTTTGGGAAAAAAAACAGATCGTGTTTCTGGGAGAATACGGTGTCCATTTTGTGCAAAATGCGTTGCACTAAATTTAGGATGATGAGAACTATGTGTTCGTTAAGGTTCCACACCATTTTGAAAACTTTGATTTTTGAGCATAATTTTGAGCACCTGATCAAGGAAACCCCGCACAATATATGAGTGAATTATATTGCGGCTATGAACATGTGTATTTTGAGCAAGAAAGAGGGAGTAGACTGTGTGAGAGTGAAAAGGAAATTACATTGGATCTGTTGTAAGTTGTATCTCTTCATTTTTCTCGATAATATAAAAGGAAGGACTAGTTGTTTCTCTGTGGATGTAGCCCAAATTAGGTGAACCGCGTATCTCTGTGTCTCTCTTGTTTTATGTGTTTTCTGTGTTTTCATTTCTGAAATATTTTATGTATTCCATTGCTTTGTAATATATAATTTTCCAACAAATGGTATCAAATCCGAAGGTCTATTTGGCTGATAAAATCACAAGAGAGAAGGGTTCTTGGTTCAAGTGGAACAAATGACAGAAGATGGTAGGTTCACGGTCGAGAAATTTAATGACCGAAACTACCAGCTTTGAAAGATACAGATGGAAGATTATTTGTATCAGAAATATCAATACCTACCATTGAGCAGAAAAACAAAGAAGCTGACGAGTATGTCAAACACAGAATGAGAGATTCTTGACATAAAGGCACTTGGAACAATATAGTTGTACCTAGCGGCATCAGTAACCTTTAATATTTCAAACGAAACAAAAACAAAGGGTTTAATGATGGCATTGGCCAAACTATATGAAAAACCCTTGGCCTCAAACAAGGTATTTATGATGAAGAATTTATTTAATATGAAGATGTCAGAAGGTGGATCTGTTCTTGATCATTTAAATGAATTTAATACAGTTACCAATCAATTAAGTTCTGTAGGGGTAAATTTTGATGATGAAGTTAGGACTGTATTATTTTTGTGCTCATTTCTAGAAAGTTGGAATGGTTTAGTTATGGCCATTAGTAACTCTATCTTTGGATCTATTATCTTAAAGTTTGATGATGTTGTCAGTGCCATCCTTAGCGAGGAAATGCGATGAAAAAGCTTTGGTGAGACATCAGGTAATGCTTTGACTATAAAGACTAGGGGAAGAAAAATGGAAAGAGGAAATAACCCAAGATATTGTAGTAAATCAAGGAAAGGCAGATCCATGTTTAGATTGGGGATAGTGTGCTAGAAATGCGGGAAAAAAGGACACCTGAAGAAAGACTGTAAGTCTCAGAAGGGAAAAGAAAGAGATGCATAACAAGAAAACAATGATGAAGCGAATGTGACAGGGGTGTGTTACAAGATGATTTGATTATTTCATTAGGAAATATTATTGATGCTTGGGTGGTAGATTCAAGGGCCTCATTCCATGACACGCCTAATAGGAAACATTTTCATGATTATGTTCAAGGAGATTTTGGATAGGTTCATCTGGGTGATGATAAACCCTGTAAAATTGTTGGAATGGGTAAGGTTTTTATAAAACAACAGAATGGAAACCAATGTCTATTAAAGAAGGTAAGGATTGTTCCATATATGAAGAAAAATCTAATTTCAATAGGGCAGTTGGGAGGTGAAGATTGTGTAACTACTTTTACAAATAAAACCTAGAAGGTCACTAAAGGAGCCCTATTAATAGGAAAAGGAGAAAAGTTTGGTACATTGTATTTATACAATGGTATTTTTAATTCTGTTAATGCTTTAACTTCTAGAGGAGCATATACAACATTGTGGCATCATAGGCTTAGGCACATGAGTGAGAATGGAATGCAGGTTATTCACTCAATACATTTGTTGCCAGGTTTGAAGCATGTTGAATTGGATTTATGTGAGAATTATGTTTATGGAAAATAGAAGAGAGTCATATTTCTCAAAGTTGGTAAGGAAAATAAGATAAAAAAAAATTTATAACTTATGCATACAAATGTATGGGGGGACCTTATCAGGTATCATCTCTCAGTGGCTCTTGCTATTATGTTAATTTTATTGATGATGCAACCATGAAGGCCTAGATTTATTGTATTCAAAATAAATCTGATGTATTTGATACTTTCAAAAAATGGAAAGCTTTAGTTGAGAATGAGACAGGAAAGAAGTTGAAGTGTCTCAGATCAAACAATGGAGGTGAATATTGCAACAAATAGTTTTATAAGTATTATTCAGAGCATGGAATTCATAGAGAGAAGATAGTTCCAGGAACACCACAGGAAAATGGTGTGTGAGAAAGGATGAACAAGACATCATGGAGCATCCAAGGTGCATGAGTTTGCATGCAAGATTTCCTTTACAATTTTGGGCAAATTCTATAGATACTGTTGTTTATCTAATAAACAAAGGGCCTTCAAGTTCCTTGGATGGTGGTATTCCAAAGGAGGCATGGATAGGGAAAAAGGTAAACTACTCATCAAAATCAAGCTTTGTTATATTTCTTTATTAATGTGGACAAAGAAATGTACCTTTATTGGATATGGTGTTAATGATTTTGGTTATCGTTTATATGATTATGAAAATCACAAAATCATCAGGAGTAGAGATGTCAAATCAATGAAAGGGCCTCATATAAGGATAAGATGCAGGAAACGAAACAAGAAAAAGAAAACAAAGAATACACAGTGCTTGATGAGATCATAGAAAAAGTAAAGGTGTCTGAAAATCATAACGATCAACAGCCACAACAACAACAATCACCTCAAACACCTGAAAGTGGTGTTAGAAGATCTACTAGGATAAGTAGACCCCTTGAATGATACTCTCCTTCATTATATTATGTATTGTTGACTGATTCTAGTGAACCATAATGTTATGAAGAAGCAATGCAGGTAGAAACCAGGAAGAAGTGGGAGCTAGAGATGAAAGAAGAGATGGACTCTGTGGTACATAACCAAATTTGGGAATTAGTCAGGTTTCCTGCAGGTAAAACAACATTGTAGAATAAATGGGTTTACGGGTTGAAGGAAGTAAATGGAGGTAGAAAAATGTATAAAGTTGGACTTGTGGTGAAGGGGTTTTCATAGAACAAAGGTATAGAATTTGATGAAATATTTTCTTCTATTGGTAAAATGACTTCAATTAGAACTATTTTAAGTCTAGTAGCAACAGAAGATTTGCATCTTGAGAAGTTATATGTAAATACAACTTTTATGCATGGGTATTTGGAGGAAGAGATCTATATGTAGCAACCACAAGGGTATGAGGTCAAAGGGAAGGATAAACTAGTGTGCAAGTTGAAGAAGAGATTGTATGGATCAAAACAGGTTCCAAGGCAATGGTATCTAAAATTTGGCAGGTTTATGTATGAACAAGGTTATACTAGATGTCACTTTGATCATTGTGTTTATCTCAAAATGGAAACTGATGGAAACTATATTATATTTTTATTGTATGTAGATGAAATTCTTATTGCAGGGTCTAAAATGTAGGAAATAATTGTGCTCAAAGGAAAATTGGCAAACTCATTTTCAATGAAGGATTTGGGTGCTACAAAACAAATCCTTGGTATGAGAGTAACTAGAGACATGGAAAATCACAAATTAAAATTGTCTCAGAGTGATACATACAAAAGGTCTTGGGAACATTTAATATGAAGAATGAAAATCAGTTACTACACCTTTGCCTAGCCATTTCAAACTAAATAGATGTATCCCAAGATTCAGGAAGAGATTTACTATATGTCTAAAGTTCCATATGCATGAAAAATTGGAAGCTTAATGTATGCAATGGTATGCGCAAGGCCTGATATTGCACATGCAGGAAAAGAACATTAGAAGGCAGTGAAATGGATTCTCATGTGTTTGAGAGGTATTAAAAATGAAGCATGATCCAGGAGGATCTTAAATTATTCCAGTTCGACAAGGAAGTCCAGTTCATCTTCAGCTATTCAGTTCCGTCGGTTTGTCCAATGAGAGTCTTCATGGCGGAAATGTGGTCAAGATTTTATGTCATGGCATTGTAACAAAGTTTTTTGTAATGGTGTAAACATGGTGTAATACAAAACCTATGCAAATGACCCACTTTCAAACTTTATAATATAAATCCAATGAAAAAATATTGTAAAAACAAAGTAAAATAATTGTTAATATAGTCTTAAACCGTAGCATTTAACCACATCAGAACCGCAGCAAAGGTTCATGTGAACAGAAATGAAATTAACCGCATCCCTAACATCACAGTCCTAGACCACGTCAGAACTTCTAGCATGTGAACGGGATTGTATTCATTGCACAATTTTCCGACCAAAACCGCCATGGGAGACCGTAACTATGCTGGAGGACCATGTGAACACCTATCTAACCGTAGCATCTACCAGTCCGGTGTTAAACCATAGTAGAGGAGATTGCAACCGCAGCCGCAACCACCAGAGTTGGCCATCAATGTGGCAGTCAGTCAGTCGACTGCCAAGAGTACAACTTCTCACATGACTACGGATAAGCCTTTTGTGCTATCAATTGGCTGCTAATGGATTTTTGCCAATCCAAATTCATTTTTGGCTTGTTAATGGTTGCACTATGTTTATTATTAGACCACCATGTAACTATTAACCTAAGGTGTCACTATGTGACAAGACCGAGGCTAATGAATTGAATACATTCAACAAATTACCATGTTTGGCCCAAGAGGTTCGACCTGAACCTGGCCCGCATACTATAAATTTAGTCCATTGCCCATGAAGGAGACATGAGAGGTTTTTGAAGACTTTGTACTCAGATTTTGATAGAGAGAGAGGAAATTTTGTTTCCAGTGTTACTTGGTTTTCCAGAGGCAGATTTGGGAATCGAGAAAGACGTTGGAAAGCTAGGAGAGAGATATTTCTATTGACAGAGACCAGAGGTGCCTGCAAGCACATTCAATTTGGTTTTTTTCTGTGTAAATACTTCCTTGGATCAATCCTTAATCAAACAGACACCCATCTTGAAAGTGGAACCAGGGACGTAGTCCATCAGGGATGAACTCCATAATCAATGTTTGTTGTCTTCTATCTCTTTTATTTTCTGAAATTCATGTTTAAGTATGCTTCTTAATTTCTTGATTAAGTCTTAAATCAATTTCTTTGCTTCTTCCACATTAATGGATCGAGTTAACAATCAATTCACTGTTGGTAAATATTCAATTCTACTTTAGTTTACTTTATGATCCATTTCATATCATATAATTTGGTAACAGAGAAGGTTGTATTTTGTAGAATTTTTTCCAGTGAACATTAACCAGGTCTAGGTCACGACGGGCAGAAGGAACACTTGAGGAGTTCGATCTAGAAATTGGAAAGTGAAAAGTCACTCATCGATTGACAATGACATGATCCGATGCAGGTGAAACTCTTGAAGGGAAGGTCATGGATCATGAATAGTTTTAGCAAATGTTTTTGAACATGCAACAGATGTTGGGAGAACTCTATGAGGATAATAAGGCGAGAGATGCAACTTCTTCGTCAAAAACATCGAAGAAGGACAAGGGAAAAGGCAAGGATGATAAACCTCCTTCTCCTCCATCATCTCCATCATCATCTTCTTCTTCTTCTTCCAGTTCTGATTCTGAAACAGAAAAGAAACCTAAGAAATCATCTCTTTTGAAACTTGATGTAAAATTTGAACTACTTATTTATGATGGCGAAATGAATCCTGAAAAGCTAGATAACTGGATTAAGCAGTTATAAGTGTATTGTAGAATTCAGAACATTTCTGATGAAAAAACATAAATTCAATTAGCTACACTTAGAATGGGGGGAACAAATTTAATCTAGTGGGAAAATAAAACTCAAATAGATGTAAAGTGGAAAGATAAAGTCATCTCTTCATGGTCTAAGTTTTGAAAAGCTCTCATAAAACAATTCTATCCTTTGGGATACATGCAACAAGATGTTATTGATTGGTAGTATTTGAGGCAAGGTAAAGGGAAGAATGTTTAGTAGTTTACTCAGGAGTTCAGGAAGAAATCTTTGGCGCTTGGTATTCCATTGGATACACGTGAAACTTTATTAAAGTACATTGACAGTTTACATTCATATTTACAACATACATTATTGATGTTTAATCCTGATGACTTTGATGAAGTGTGTGTTCAAGCCATACATATTGAATCAGGTGTCAAACCGTTCAAGTTTTCACCGAAAGCATCCAACAGTTGGAAATCAAGGATTCCAAAGATAGCAAGAAGAAGAGAAATTTGAAGAGAAATAGATCAGCAACAACTCAGAAGGAAAGTGAAAGACCTACTTGTACTCACTGCTAGACGATCGGACATGATGAAGCCAAATGTTGGAAACTTCACCCAGAACTCAGACCAAAGAAGTTAGAGAAGAAGAAAGGTGAAAAGAAGGCTAATGCAGCAATCCAACAAGATTTGGGCTCCGACTGAGGTGATGAAAGGAAAATTACTACAATTGTTTTGACAGGTAAAACTTTTGACACTAGTTCAAGTTCTAGTACTTTTGCAACTTCTTCAAACAATCATCTGAATGAGGATAAAAGAGTCGAATTATTTCATATAAGCACAAAAAATAGATACATTGTTTGACAGTGGATCATAGGAAAATTTAATATTTGAATATTTAGTTAAGAAATTGGGTTTGGAGACACAAAATCATCTAATACCATACCCATTAGGTTGGCTAAATAAAGAGACTCAGATTAATGTCACAAAGCAGTGTCATTTAAAATTTTCCATCATAGCTAATTACATTGATGAAGTGGATTTAGATGTGATTCCAGCAGACATATGTGGAGTAGTGCTAGGGAGTCCATATCTCTATGATTGTGATGTTGTGTTTCATAGGAAAGAGCATAAATATCATCTTAAGAAAGATGGAATTGAATACATTGTTAGGGCACATAAAATCAAAACACACTTGGATTTATTTACTATTAATCAAATGAAGTGATTAATAAGTTCAAGTAAGAGATATGTACTTATGGTTGTAAAATAACAACATAAGGATCAACATGATGCTTCTTCAGGTTGTGAATCTTAGTTTAAAGATAGATTGGTTAAAGTGGTAGATACTTTTCAAAGTCTATTTAAAGAACCAAAACATCTTCCCCCTAAGCGGGAAATACAACATGAGATACAATTAATGTCTGATGCCCCTCTTCCTAATGTCAAAATGTATTGCATGTTAGTCATAGAGAATGAAGAAATAAGGAAACAAATCCAAGGGTTGATCGAAAAATGTTTCATCCGACCCATTTCATCTCCATGTGGTTCACCCATAATTTTGGTTCCTAAGAAAGACAGGACATGGATAATGTGTGTCAACTTTAGGGCCTTGAACAAAATCACAATAAAAAACAGGTATCCTCTTCCCAGGATAGATGACTTACTTGATCAATTGAAAAATGTTGTTTATTTCACTAAGTTGGATTTGCGGAGTGGGTATCATCAAATTCGCATTGCAGAAAATGACATCTGGAAAACTACATTCAAAACTAGGCAGGGACTATTTGAATGGTTAGTAATTCCTTTTGGTTTTTGTAATGCTCAAACAACTTTCATGCGGGTTATGAATGATGTATTCCACCCATATATTGATAAATTTGTCATAATCTACTTAGATGATATCTTGATTTTTAGTTCCAGTATGGAAGAGCATGTTAGGCATGTTAAACTGGTCTTCTAAGTGTTGCACAGGGAAAAATTGTACCTTAAGCTTTCCAAATGTGAGTTTGGGAAAACTTCATTGAATTATCTTGGTTACATAGTTGGAGGTGGAAATTTGAAAATAGATCTAGTTAAAATCAATATGATTGTTAAATGGACAAGACCACAAAATGTGACTGAAGTTAGGATTTTTATAGGTGCAGTTCAATATTGGAGAAAATTTATTGCTCAATTTTCTTTGATTGCATCACCGTTACATGCTTTAACAGGTTCTAAAGTTTCCTTTCAGTGGGGAGGGAAACAAAAAAAATCTTTTGATACACTTAAGCAGAAAATTTTCACAACACCAATCTTAGCTTTACCAGATCTTCAATAGCCATTAAAAATTAAAACAGATGCTAGTGGTTATACAATGGGTGTATCCTTACTTTAAAAAGGGAAACCAATTTGTTTTCATTCTAAAACTTTTTCTAAGGCAGTTATAAACTATCCGATATATGATAAATAAATGTTTGCTTTGGTTGAATGTGTAAATAAATGGAAACCTTATTTAATGGGTAAGGAAACAATGATTCACACATATCATCAGCCACTTCAGTACCTTCAATATCAGATTAAGTTGCAACAATATCGTCATTATAGATGGATGGGATTTCTTCAGAAATTTCACTTAGTAATTAAGTACAAGAAAGGAGTAACAAACAAAGTAGCTGATATGTTGTCTAGACCATCTTTGAATGCTTCAGTAGTGCTGTAGAATAGTTCTTTACAACATGAACAATATAGTACAGATGTTGATTTCAAAGATATTTATGAATCACTAACTCATGGTACTCAGGTGGAAGAAGTCAATTATCATATTCATGACAGGTTGTTATATCATCTAGGTAAGTTGTTCATACCATAGACAGAAAGGGCGCATGCTATTCGGGAAGAACATTCTTCTCGTATTTCAAGACATTTTGGAGTAAGGAAGACAATGGCACAAATTCAAAGGTATTGTTACTAGCCTCGCATGTATGAAACAATTGTTAAGTACATTAAAGGATGTGTGATGTGTTCGACCAACAAGCCAAGCAATCGAAAGATTGGTTTGTACATGCCACTTCCAGTTCCTTTGCAACCATGGGACAACATTTCCATGGACTTTGTTGGAGGACTTCCTATGTCGAGGAGAGGGCATGATTACATGTATGTTGTGGTTGATAGATTCAGTAAGATGTGCATTCTTATTCCATGCAAAAAGCAAGTGACTACTGAACATACTGCACATATGTTCTTTCAACAGGTATGGGTTCATTTTGGGTTACCTACTTCCATTATTTCTAATCGAGACACTTTCCTTGTTGTTATAGACATTTTTGTGCCTTGCAGCTCCAAGCATGAAATGTCCATAAACCAAGGGATCCTAGTCCCTAAAAGTGTTGTTCCGACCCCTAAAGGAACAAGGACAACAAATTACAGCTTCTCCCATAAGTTCTCCACCAGAAACTGCTCAGAATTAGTCAAATCAGGATCATTTCAGTTGCTCCACTGGCTAGCTGCGTTGCATAACACCCAAATACACTAGCTAGGTGCGTTGCAACGCACATAAATGCACTACCAGGGTGCATTGAGTGGGAAATAACAAATGGCAGTGCCATTCCGCGAGGTGGAAAGACATTGGAAGCTTCCAGAATCTTCTCCAATGACACTTGCCTCACTGAATTCGACCAAGGATGAGTAAGAGGCTCTCAGTCTCCAAGTGGAAGCAAGAACTGACAGAGAGAAGACACTAGTCAAATCATAAACTGACTCATCTTCCTTGCATACATCTATATATGGATCCCTCATCCCAGAGATCCAAAGGCTGGAATTTTGTACATTGCAAAGAATTGTTGTTGGTTTTGGGATAGATATCAGAGTATTGGGTGATTTATGCTTTGTTGGAGGTGAAGAGGGGCTTCTTTGCTGGGAGGTTGATGCTGGATCAGGAATCATCGGTTGTAACTCCTCCTAGATCTTCTTGTTATATCAATAAAACTATTTGAGTTTCTCCTACATGCTTGTGTATCATTGATGTTTGTTACATTTGTATGTTTAGCTTAAATCTGATCCTAAGCTTTTTATGAATATAAACCCATGTCTTTGTATAGTTTCCTTCTTCTGTGATCTTGTAGGTACTTGGTGAAGCTGGGCAAGCAAGGGAGCAGGTAGCTGGAAGTTGTCAAAGAGGAGAGAGATTGGATCAAAGGACTAGCGCAAGACACAGGTTGGTTCATCCTATTCCTCTTCGTTTATAGTTCGTAAAGAAGAATACAAAAGTAGTTTTCTCTGTTTGTTTCTAAGGTCATTGTCACACCTTAGTGGGATAGGGTCATTCTGAATAGACACTTTTCCCGTTAACAAAATGGCGACCATACTGGGGACGATTGTCTAGTTAGTTTGTTTGTGTTTCTCTTGTTGTTTGTTTCATAAACTTAGAAGTAGCAAATCGAACGGCATTTGCCATTAACAAATGCAAAGTAGACATCTGCTGCTTCAATCCGTTCATTGGATCTGTTTATGATTTGAACAGCTGATTCACAAATGATCTTATTGCCCTTTGTGATAGCTCTTAGACCTCCTTTAAATCTACCCTCTGATTGTGCATTACTGATTGCTTTTACTCGGCCAAAAACCATAGATTAAACTACAAACTGTGACCCAGAACCCGGATAGAATTCTCGTTTCTGCCCCAGTGCAGGCTCTGTGAAGAGGTTCTGCATTTCAACGCACTTCCCGAGAGGGCTACCTGCGCTGCAATGCAGTTTCTCTGTGTTATAGGTGCGCTGATCATCCTAGCCTTATGCAGCTGAGGTTCTTTGCTTCATTTTTTCAGTTTTGTCTCTGATTTTTGCAGCCTGTGATTAGTGTATGTGTCTGTTTAAAAACCCCTTTTCTTTGTCGTAATTCCACCTCCTTTGTACAAAAAGACTGTAGATGTTTTTGTGTGTTTGTTACGTCATTTACAGTTTTCCATTGCAAAAGTAGAATAGTCATATTGTCGTCCTTTGATTCAGATCTGTCGCAAGTGTCGATTTTGATCATAGGAGAAAGTTTATTTGCTGTTGACAGTCGATTATGCTTTTAGTTTTGCCTTTGGTTTGAATTTGTGACTTTCTAGTGTCGAAACGAGTATTTATTTCAAAATCATAAAGTGTCGTAATCATCTCTACCTTTTGATTTAGAAAAGAAGCTTGTTTGTGTTTATCACTTGAAAGCAAATTCAAATTTGTACATCAACTTTCTTTTTAGGCATCAATATTAAGAAAGTGAAAAACAAATACATGCACGTGTGCATTTGCATATTGACAGTCTGTTTGGCTTGATTTAGGAAAGTGCATTTACAGTGTGCTCTTTGCTCTTTGTGAAAAGATTGTGTCTTTCTTTTCCCCTTGTAGCTAGGATTTTCATTGCTGAAAAGAGATAAAAGTTTGCTTATCATCTTTAGATTGCATTTTAGGAATTACATCTACATCTCGTGGTGAACCCAAAAGGCAAACTTCATAAGAAAGATCAACTTAAAATAAATTCAATGAATCTAACAACGCTTTGGAACTTAACGCACAACATTTAGAGGTCTAGGCTAGAGACGTATTCCGGTGTCGTAAAGCCTGGTAATTGTTGTCCTCACTGATGGTTGGGTGATTCCTCCACTTTGAGATGATAAGTGCCAGTACGGACTTGTGCTCCCATGTATCGTCGAGTTTATATTGGGAGACCCCTATAGGCTTAAAACCTTTTATCCATAGGAAGCCGTGTCGGCCTCCCTACTGATCGCAATGCACCGAACACAGCATTCAGGAAGATTGACTGCCGTACCGTAAAAAGTACTCTGCAGTTTTGCGATTGGTTTGGTACTCCCTCTACCTAGACCTCCAGAGCAGTCCCTTTCGTTCCTTTTCAAACTCCTTAACGGAAAAGGTCCATCTGAGCACTTGTCACTTCAGGCTCATTAAAAATCGAAGGAGACTAGAGTCATCTTTTGTTTTTTCTCGACTCTTAAAAACTGAAAAAACAATTTGTGTCAAAGCATCTAAAAATTTATTTTAAACGGAATATTCATTACCCCTTTCCTACGTTGATCTTAGGTTGAGAAAATGGAGTCCACCAACCAAGGAATTCCCCTTGGTGGAAATCCTAGTCCCTTCTCCTCTTGGGGAGATGTTGGGGCGCCCCATATGGCCACATTGTCGCTTCCAGGACTGACAATTGGCTTGCTGGTATGGCTCTTCTCAACCAATTTCATTCAGAACACCACTATTCCTGAACAATCGAATCAGCAATTAGACGAGTCCAGAGTTGCCCACCAACCTTCTACTTCCTCTAATCCTTCCTCTCCTCCTTCCTCTTCGCTTGATGGGGCTGGCAAAGCCAAAAGCCATGTTCCTAAGGAGAAGAAGGAAAATAAGAAGAAAGAGAAGAAGAAGAAGGAGCCAAAGGCAAATGGGGGAAAACGCGTGTCGTCTAACGAAAATCCACACATTGCACCGACCAGGCCTAAATCGCCATGTGTCATTTGTAAAGGAGACCACTTTCACAGAGATTGTCCTTGCATCCCCCGGATACTAAGGGACTGGTCTCCTCGTTTGCACAATCCGGTGTCATCAACCTCTGGTGATCATGTTGAAAGCACACCGTCAACTAGTGAAAGTGAAGCCCCAGGACAAAAAGGGAAAGCTAGATTTCCTTGTAAACTGTGCGAAGGAAATCACGCCATCCACCGTTGTCCCTTCTTAGACGAAGCTAAAAGAGTTTTGGATGATCGTCCGGTTTCACCATTACGACTTCCTCCTGGATATAAAAAACTCTTGCCGAGTCCGTCACTAGTTGAGAATCCAGCTGGCCCACTCAGATGGTCGGCTGAAGCGCCTATCATTGAAGATAAACCAACAGGATCCATACCAGACAAAAGTCAAAAGGTCGAGGCGGCAGTTGACCCGGTCTTGCCTTCACAGGTTTTATCTTCGGATGATACAGTCACTGAAGACAACAAGGATGACACCGTCCAAATTCTCTTCATCAACACAGACTCCGACGAACATGGGGGAAATCTACCCATTCCTTTACCGCAGGAAGGAAGTTCGTCAGAGCCATACCCGGCCATCTACTCGGTCCCACCTCCAAGCAACCTAGTTGTCTCCTTCGACTGGAATCAACTAGGCAGACCCCGCTTACCAGCAAGTGTATCATTATGAATTATTGTTCAAATATACAGAATGGTCATGGCTGGTACCATCATGGATGAGGGGGCTTCTGTGAGTATCCTTTCCTCTACTGCTTGGAAAGCACTTGGTTCTCCATCGCTTTTACCTGAGATGAGAAATATGACAGGCTTTGATAAAGGAACCAGTCGACCTTTAGGGATCCTTCCTGATGTGCCCATAACATTGAGAGGGAAGACAGTTCACATGAACATAATGGTAGTTCAAGGACCCTTGGATTATAACCTACTCCTTGGACGAGACTATATTTGTTGCATGGGAGCCATCGTCTCCTCACTCTTTAGAGTAATGTGTTTTCCGCACGAAGGAAGAGTGGTCAAGCTCGTGGACCAGCTTTCATTTCTCGGATCACGCATAGCAAATAGTCATATACCATCCCTAAATGGTCTCTTCACGCAAGAAATGTCTCAATCCCCAGTCCGTCCTCCCGATGAGCGCGAGTAATTCGGAGGGATATGACTGAAACCCAGGGGGCATGCATCCTGGTCTGCTTCGGCAGGAAAACTTCAGATATAGAATAGGTTTCCGCGGGAGAATATGACTAGTCTATACCCCGTCCGTCAGTGGAAGAGGGGTTATTCTAGAATAAGATTCTCTTGTCAAAGTTATGTGCATTGGCGGACGTCGTCACTCACCTTTGTTTATCTCGGTAGACATCGCCGAAGAAGTGTTTTGTTTACGCCGTAAATAGAACAATCTTTGGGTAACCTGTAAGAGGTAGGCCTCTCCTGATAGAACAAATGTTTTGTCTGCAAATTGAGGGGTAACCTTGAAACCATATTTTATACCTGGGGGCATGCAAACCTTTTGGAGTGCAAGCAAAGAGCGATTATTTATCTGTTTTTTGGATTAGTCGTTTCCTAACTTACATAAAGAAAGGATGTGGGGCAAAACTCTAAAAATTGCCATTTTTATATGAGACATTCTTATCATATGACTGGATTAATCGAGCAGTTTTAACACATATTTCAAGCTCGTTAAAAAATAAACATAAGACATGAGCAAATGTTTCCACCCGCGTTTAAGCTCGTTAAAAAATGAACTATTCCCCGGTAAATAACCACCGTGAATGTAACATTTCAGCCATTAAATCCTTGGTCGTGTTTGCACCGTCACCTCCACTTTTCCATTGGCCGATCATTCACCTCCATTTGATTGTTTACCCATTTTGAGTAACAGCTGCGAAGAGTGATTTCACTAGCCATCCTTGTGACACTGCCGTGATTGGAAAATTCCAACCCTTACCTGGAATCAGTTGCTACCCATTTTATCACTCGTTCCTCAAAAGATGAGTCTTCTTTAAGCTCTTTTCAACTGACTCGTAAAATATGAAAAGATTGCCGAGTTTTGGCCTTCCAGCTCGTTAAAGCAACGGGAAGTGCTATCCCTCCTCTAGATTTTAATCTTTTTGGACCTGAGGGATTATTGCACAAAAAGATCGAGCGCTTGTTTTGTTCGGCTCGTTAAAACTATCAAAAATTCATCCCTTCTGTATTGTTTTATACTTTTTCGGACTTAAGGGATTAGATGACGAAAAAGGAAGTTTGGAGTTACCTTTACGTACCTTTTCAGACTCTCTAAAAATGAAAAGGACCGAGTTATCTTTGTCGTTAAACTCGTTAAAAAGATTAGTAACGACAAACTTGTCTTTAGACGAGAACGAGTTTCACTATCGCTAGGCTCTTTAAAACATAGCGATGGGTTTGCCCGAAGGGCAAATTATAGAACAAGCATATGTTATCCTCCTCAAGCTTGACAATTATAGAACAAGCATATGTTATCCTCCTCAATCTTGACAAAAATAAAGAGGTACTGGTCAGCAATGACTGGGGAAAAATTGGGAAGAAAACTCAAAGAATCTTTATTGGTAGCAAGTCGCTCTTGAACATGACACTTCCACTACGTGCCCGAGTCGGGTTGGGTTGTTTCATTCACCGGTCACATCACCATGGTCATGCCATACCATCCACATTTGGGGTAAATGCTACCAATCCATCACATAAGTGTCGCCGACATGTTCAAGAGAAGTCATCCAGAGAAGTCACCTGTGTCCCATCCACTACCATACATTATACTTCATTCTTTCATGACCGCCATCCTGAACCATATATCATCAGATCGTTTTCACCTCCATCAAAATCATTTGCTCCGTTCCGTGTCATTGATGTGGGATTCATTAAGGCCCTCCTTTGACGGATCGCTTCTTGTCGACATCAGCTCATTATCCAAGAAGTGGATCTAGGAACACCCCATTCAGTACTTTGAAGCTTGCATGCCTCAATGGCAAGTTTCTCACTTCCGGCGACAGGTATACATCAATGACCTTCGACCGAAAGATTTTGCGTGGTGTTCGACACCAAGTCCTTTATTCACACCCCGTGAATTGTACTGCAGTACCTTGAGGGTCATCATCATTATCCGTGATTCCTCTCGCGCTTGTTAACAGTTTACATCATTGACTGGTAATCAAGCGATGTCTTTCCATGTTCGACTTCAAAACATTTCTCACATGGATCGACTTGTACTTCGAGTGAAGATTGGATGAGATTGAAAACCCCGGATCTAGTTTCATCCATCCGGGCTGCGATATATATTCAAGAAAATAAAGACATTGAAATGTACAGCATTGCAGCACAGATAATCATCCTACCAAAAGGATGATGGCTCTATCAGAATCATCAGTCTACCATCAGACGATTGTCTGTCCTATGTACATGAAAATGAATTTATAAAGTTGAGCATGGGAATGCCCGCCTCAGCTAGATCATGAAAACAGTATGAAGATAATGTATTGTATTGTATCTTATTACAGGTCTCCTCCCAGCATTGAAAGAACTTCAGGTCCTCCTAATAAAGCATTTCACCCGATAAACGGCCTCATACTTTAGGGGGCAACTGTTATAGACATTTTTGTGCGTTGCAGCTCCAAGCATGAAATGTCCATAAACCAAGGGATCCTAAGTCCCTAAAAGTGTTGTTCTGACCCCTAAAGGAACAAGGACAACAAATTACAGCTTCTCCCAGAAGTTCTCCACTAGAAACTGCTCAGAATCAGTCAAATCAGGATCATTTCAGCTGCTCCATTGGCTAGCTGCGTTGCATAGCACCCAAATACACTAGCTAGGTGTGTTGCAACCCACCTAAATGCACTACCAGGGTGCGTTGAGCGGGAAATGACAAATGGAAGTGCCATTCCGCGAGGTGGAAAGACAATGGAAGCTTCCAGAATCTTCTCCAATGACGCTTGCCTCACTGAATTCGACCAAGGATAAGTAAGAGGCTCTCAGTCTCCAAGTGGAAGCAAGAAATGACAAAGAGAAGACACTAGTCAAATCATAAGCTGACTCATCTTCCTTGCATACATCTATATATGGATCCCTCATCCCAGAGATCCAGAGGTTGGAATTTTGTACATTGCAAAGAATTGTTGTTGGTTTTGGGATAGATATCAGAGTATTGGGTGATTTATGCTTTGTTGGAGGTGAAGAGGGGCTTCTTTGCTGGGAGGTTGATGCTGGATCAGGAATCATCGGTTGCAACTCCTCCTGGATCTTCTTGTTATATCAATAAAACTATTTGAGTTTCTCCTACATGCTTGTGTATCATTGATGTTTGTTACATTTGTATGTTTAGCTTAAATCTGATCCTAAGATTTTTATGAATATAAACCCATGTCTTTGTATAGTTTCCTTCTTCTGTGATCTTGCAGGTACTTGGTGAAGCTGGGCAAGCAAGGGAGCAGGTAGCTAGAAGTTGTCAAAGAGGAGAGAGATTGGATCAAAGGACTAGCGCAAGACACAGGTTGGTTCATCCTATTCCTCTTCGTTTATAGTTCATAAAGAAGAATACAAAAGTAGTTTTCTCTGTCTGTTTCTAAGGTCACTGTCACACCTTAGTGGGATAGGGTCGTTCTGAATAGACACTTTTCACGTTAACACTTGTAGGAGAGTTTTGGTCCACTTTGTGGGGATTCATGGACACAAAGCTAAAGTAGAGCGCAACTTTTCATCCACAAACCAATGGAAAAATAGAAGTGGTGAACATGACAGTGATACATATTCTCTGAGGTTACTACAGAAAACATCCTAAGTTGTGGGATGAATCTTTACCTTATGTTCAACATGCTTACAATTGAGCTTTATATTCTTCAACTAATCGATTGCCATTCGAAACAAGTTTTGGGTATCTACCAAAGTCACCAATGGATTTCATGTTTGGTGAAGAAGATAAAGTGGGTGGACACGATGATGCAAACAAAGAAGTTAATTTCATTCAACGGATACAACATATACATGAAGCAGTGCAAGATCAGTTAGAGAAGAGTCAGGCCAAGTACAAAATGTGCCATGACAAGCATTGATTCGATCATCATTCTCAGGTCGCTGATCAGGTATGGTTGTATATCAGTAAAGACAGGTTGAAAGGTGAAGGTAAGAAATTGAAACCCATAAGATATGGCCCTTTCAAGATTGTGGTAAAGATTAGAAATAATGCATTCCGGTTATATTTACCTCCTTACATGCGTATTTCTTCAGTTGTAAATGTGGAAAATATGAAGTTGTATGAACCTCCAGTGATCATGGATCCCGAGGAAGATACACAGATTCCTACTATTGATGATTTGGAAACTGGGTATATGAATTAGTTGTAGGTAGATACCATCTTGGATAGGAAGGTTCGATCTTCAAGGCATGGAGATGTTGAATATCTTCGAGTGGGACTTAAGGGCATAAATCTGAGTAACGCGAGGTGGGTGGAGATCGAAAGAGTGAGGGAGTTGTACCCTCACCTGATATCTACTTAAATCAAAATTTTGTGGTCCAAAATATTTCAAGTGGAGAGGATTGATCTAGGAGGATCTTACATTATTCCAGTTCGACAAGGAAGTCCAATTCATCTTCAGCTCTTCTGTTCCGTCAGTTTGTATGATGAGAGTCTTCATGGTGGAAATGTGGTCAAGATTTTATGTCATGATGTGACAAAGTTGTTTGTAATGGTGTAAACATGGTGTAATACAAAACCTATGCAACTGACCCACTTTCATACTTTATAATATAAATCCAATGCAAACATATTATAAAAACAATGTAAAACAACTGTTAATACAGTCCCAAACTGCAACAGCTAACCACGTTGGAACTGCAGCAAAGGTACATGTGAACAGACAAGCAATTATCCACAGCCCTAACAGAACAATCCTAGACCGCGTCAGAACTGTCAGGCGAAACTACTAGCATGTGAACGAGATTGTATTCACCACACCGTTTGTAGACTGCAACTGCCAAGGGAGACTACAACTATAGCAGAGGACCATGTGAACACCTGGCTAACTATAGCATCTATCAGTCCGGTGTTAAACCATAGTGAAGGAGACTACAATCGCAGTCGTAACCGCCAGAGTTGACCGCCGATGTGGCAGTTAGTCAGTCGACTGCCAGGGGTACAACTGCTCACATGACTACGGATAAGCCTTCCGCACTATCAGTTGACCGCCAGCGGATTTGTGTTAATCCAAAGTCATTTTTGGGTTGTTAATGGTTGTGATATGTTTATTATTAGACCACCATGTAACTATTAACCTAAGGTGTCACTATGTGACAAGACCGAGGCTAATGAATTGAATACATTCAACCACTTACCATGTTTGACCCAAGAGGTTTGACTTGAACCTAGCCTGCACACTATAAATTCAGTCCATTGCCCATGAAGGAGACATGAGAGGTTTTGAAGACTTTGTACTCAGATTCTGAGAGAGAGAGACAATTTTGTTTTCAGTGTTTCTTGGTCGTCCGGAGGCGGAATTGGGAATCGAGACAAGCATTGGAAAGCTAGGAGAGAGAGATTTTTGTTGACAGAGACCGGAGGTTCCTGTGAGCACATCTATTCTATTGTATTTTTGTGTAAATACTTCCTTGGATCAATCCTTAATAAAATAGATGCCCATCTTGAAAGCAGACCTGAAGACGTAGTCCATCAGGGACGAACTCCGTAATCAATGTTTGTTGTCTTCTATCTCTGTTCTTTGCTGCAATTCATGTTTAATTATGCTTCTTAAGTTATTGATTAATTCTAAAATCATTTTCTTTCCTTCAATCTTCCACATTAAGCGATCTAGCTAACAATCAATTCATTGTTGGAAAATATTCAATTCTACTTCAGTTTAGTTTATGATCCATTTCAAATCAAGCATTATGCTTTGGTGGTTCAAACACTTATCTTCAGGGATATGTTGATGCAGATATGATAGGTGATAGAGATAACAGGAGGAGCACCACAGGGTATGTGTTTACTATAGGTGGAACAATTGTCAGTTGGATTTCAAAAAGGCAGTGTTGTTGCACTTTCAATGATGGAAGTAGAGTATGTTGCTACTACAAAGGCCAGTAAAGAAATGATTTGGTTGCAAAGATTTATGGATGAGTTGGGTAAGAAGCAGGAGATGAGTAGGTTATACAGTGACAGCCAAAGTTCCATTCATCTTGCAAAGAAATCATCATTTCATTCCAAAGCTAAACATATACAACTCAAGTACCATTTCATACTGTCAGCGTTGGAAGATGGATAATTAAAGCTGGAAAAGATGCACACTAGACAAAATCCTACAGATATGTTATAAAAATATCTAACCAGGGAGAAACTGAGATTATCCTTGGTTTCAATTTATCTTCAAGTATGATGATGAAGATGAGAAGAAGTCAGATCCGAAGTGGAAGCATTGTCCAAATAATCAGTCTCCAAGTGGGAGATTGTTGGGTGTGGAGCTTGATTATCTTCTTTATTTAGAGGTATCATAGTGGTAGACCCAGTTTGTAACAGGGAGGTAATGCCGCCCATTTAATTTCCATCAGGGGGTCTAGGGGGCTGACAATGATTTTATGAGCCCCACCCTGGCGGGGGTTTGGGGGCAGCACCCCTGAAGATAAAAATAGATGTAAAATTGCCTTATGAAAAATTGTAATTCCGTATTCAATCTGAGCCATTCATTAGGCGGATGATTTGACAATAGAAGTCATGCTCTATTTAGGGTTTTTTTCCCCTAGAAGTCACCCCCTCACAATATATGAGGGAATTGTATTGCATTTATGAACATGTGTATTCTGAGAGAGAAAGAGAGATGAGACTATGTGAGAGCGAAGAGGAAATTACAATGGATTTGTTGTAAGTTGGATAATATAAAAGGAAGGATTGGATGTTTCTCTGTGGACATAGCCCAAATTGGGTGAACCACGTATATCTATGTCTCTCTTGTTTTATGCGTTTTTTGTGTTTTTGTTTCTGCAATATTTTATGTGTTCCATTGCTCTGTAATATATAATTTTCTCACATGATAAACATGTATAGAAGAAACCCGAAAGTGATAACGGAGCTCACCCCTCCTAGGCTACGTCTACGGGTCCTGATCCAATGGCTAAGCCACTTTATTGATCTCAAAAACAAATGAGCACATTACAAATTGTTGACTCTTGGAGTGGTATTATTTATCCTACAAAGAAACATTCTTCTACAAAGAATTCTCACTCGAAAAGATGACTCCCTACAAAAATTCATGATTGTGTCAACAAAAAAATGACTCTCTCACAATAGGTCCTTGTACTCCACCTAAAATCATAAACCATAAACACATAACTACTTCACAATGAAGTGTTCAAAATGGTTTTTCCCATAAGCACACTAAGAAAATACTAAAAACGAATACTGTATTGAAGTAACATTTGTTGCAGATGTAACTGGAAGGCTGGAAAACTGTTATCTGGTTCCTTCCATGCTCAATAAAGTCTCCATATGGACTCAAAACAATCTGTGTCTATAACACTAAAGGACTTGAGTCTGGAAAATTTCCATCATACAGTGATAAAATCAGAAATGTAATGTTTCCATTGAGTTTGGAACATCCAAAAACCCCTATTTAGGCTCTTCTTGAGCTCCAAAAGGCTGAAAATACACCAAATTATGCCTCCTAGAAGTTTTTTTTTGCTAACTATCCTACAAATTGGCAAAACTCTCCAATTGAGCAACGAATTCGTCCATTTTGGAAAACCCTCAGGTGACATTTTTTCTTAGGAGTGGCATTGATTCTACTGTAAGTGGTGCAATTTGTCAAACAATTAAATCACGACATAACCATTAAGTGCCGAAATTTTGGCCCCTATGATTGGTCAGATTGCCACATAGGGCTAGGGGTTGGGCTAACCACCCTCCTCCTCTACTAGAGCCTTCGTGCCATGGTCTCATGGGCCTTTAATAGGAGTGGGGTCCAGGGCTAACCGCCCAACCCTTGCGCTTCCACCTGCATGTCATATGGTGGCAATAAGACCATTTGCGAGGGCTAACCACCTAACCCCTTCCCCTAAACACACTGGAAACTATAATTTAAATAAAACTGCCAACCTTAATATGTCAAGAAATAATGATATGGAATGATGGTAAGTCGCTGACGTGTGAGGCTGGATATCTATGGGTCAAACCCCGCCGAGGCCCTTTAGCCCTATTTATAAAATTTTGGCAGATGGGCATGTGCCACATGGCGACCTGTGATTACCCAAAACCAAAACACACCAACCAATAAAAATGCGGCACCCAGTATTGTACGGTACTACTACGTGGCTTCACAGGATTGACCCATACTGCCCAGTGTACATTCTTAGTCATTTGATGATTTCATCGTACACGCTACCCAGTTAGCAGTCTAGTCAACTATGTTATTTGACTTTTTAGATATTTGGCAAAAACTTTAGAACATCATAACTTCCTCATTCAATGTCAGATTGAGGTGATTCAAGCGACACTGGATTTAGGATGACGAACACTGCAATATGACACTGGTTTCGGGAGGTTCTGAGTATTTTCATTTTTGAACCTATTTTCTATCTCCGGACCAATTTAGTAACGTGGGATGTATCATGAATTGTTTTGATACTTATCATGGATTGATTGCTATCAAAATTTACCATGATTCAATTTATATAAGTATCCTAATATATCTTATCAATTATTTTTTGGATCAGCAAAGGAGACCAATGTCGTCCCCCTTCTTTGGATTTCTCACAACTCTACACCAACATAGATAAAGTTGAGGGTATGTCCTTTTTCCCTTTTTCCTTATTTGCATAGGTATTGAATCATATGTACAATCGTGAAGGAAACTTTTTCCCTTGACAATATCACTTAAGATGATTTGTACAACTAGCATTACCTCGCTCATGGAGGACCCTTGGATTCTAGTACCATTATCACTTAAATATTCAAGATTACCAAACACAAACTAGTTCTCTCCCTACATAAGGACCATAAATTTTTTCCAATAATATAAAAATGCCTCTACAAATGTACCACAACTTTGGCCCACATTATTCCTTTATGTTGATCTCATCATTGTTGTCATTGAGTGGGATGTTGCTAGAAAAGCCATTATCAAATATTAGTGCAACTAATGAAACATACTCAAGGTTTTAGTAGAGTTGTTACATAGTCTAATTACCAAAATGACCTAGATTGACATAGACCTTGCTTGCTAAGGTATTTGATGTGCCTTCGAGCTTTGGCTAATTACATGAAGAATTTGATTTTATCTTAGATTATATGAATTGAAGGTTTATAATTCAGATATCTTTGATAGACAATTTCACTTAATCCAAGTTCATTTAGGTGATTATGAACAACTAGTTCCATGCTATGTACAATTTAACAAATCGATGAAACCTTTTATAAGATTAATATGAATACACTTAGTAGACTATCATCTTTACCATTATTTCCTTTTTCCTTAACTCACTTTTAAATTTCTTCATTTAACTTCTTAACATGTGCCAGGATTGTAATCACATAAGTCATAACAACATATTTGTTTCGAACATAAATTATTTGTTGAAATTCCTAAATAAGGGGAGTTCTTTGAAAATGTTTTAAAGCATAAAATAATCTATTTGCTCATCCCCATATTTATGAAGGATTTTTTTGCAATTAAAAGTGAGGATTGGGTTTTCTCTCTTAATTGAAGTGTTTTAATAAATACTTTTTATTCATAAAATTAGATAATAAAACTAAATGTGATTTCTAAATGAGTTTATTAATTAATTAACATTTATTATCTTTTTAATTTCTTTAATTGTATATAGTTAATAATATATTCTTATTTATTTTATATGAAATATATAAAAATACAAATGAATAATTAAATCCCTAAAATAACATGTAATCCTAATTTCTATACCATAAAGAAACCTCCCTAACATAAACTTTAACCTTACCTCAACATTGCAATCTAGATTTACATATTCAATATGCTAATGACTAAGGATACTAATGATAATCACTCAAATGATTTTAAATACACCCCAATATGTTTACTCTCTTTTTATGAAGAATGTTCATAATAACATGAAGCTAAACCCGAAGAATAATTTATTTTTTTAAATGGACTCATTCTTCATGGTTTTTGCGTAACCCATCCTTATCTTTTGTATCGTAAATAATTGTACAAATTTCTACTTTGACAAAGACCCGATTAAAGATTGATAGGCATCATGGCATATAGTACATGGTGGGACATTAGACATTATAATTATATATATATATATATATATCTTTATTTTTGCTTATATCATGCATTAGTTAAAATGTGAATATGGACATGGTTGGTTTATATATATATATATATTTTGTTTAGATTTTTTCCTAATAAAGTAGATCCCATTCTTATATGAAGATCACGAGTTGTGTTCTGCTGTATTAGGTATTGTTTATATATATTAGCTCTTCCTAAAGGTCTTGTTATGAAACTACAAACCCATAGAAAAGGATTTTCATCAAACAATAGCTTATCATATATATATATATACTTCTGCTTAGATAATATATTGGGTAAAAAGTGAATGTGGACATAATTGGTTTGTTTATATCACGTATAATGTAAAAAGTGAATATGGATATTATGAAAGATGTCCCAAAATGGTAACACAAAGCACATTGAGCTACCATTCTCTTAAAAGGAAAGAGTAAAGGAGGACACGTGGGGAGAAATTCCTTTGCCACGTTCCATACCATGAACCCACCACCACCTTAGGCATATAGGTAAGGTATTATTCCTTTAACATATACAATCATTCAAACCCAAAGTGTATAGCCTAATTTTGAAGTTGAAAATAATGTTCCTCGTCCTATTTATACCATGGAATACCATGGTTGCAAAGAAGTCAAATGGAATACCATGGTTGTAGTGATCAAATTGATGGGGCAATATAGGACTCTCATACACTCTTATTTATGTTACACCTTTGCCAACGTTTATTTAATCAAGATACCTAAAGAAAAACCTAATGTCTTGGTCTCATCTTTAATTTAATGGGATGGACTTTCTCAAGAACCAATCCTTAAGCTTATGTTGTGAATGGATGAGAGAGCGATAAGTGGATGACAAATTGTTTTGTGAGATGCATAGAAGTGTTTATATAGATCCTAGGTAGGTAGGTAGTTTATGTTGAGTCATGTTTATAGTGAGGTGGGTTCATAAATAAATCTAATGGGTGATTCTCCACTAATCTAATGGGTGATTCTCCACCTTAGTGGCATATAATAATATAGTTTGGGTTGTTACTTTATGTTGAGTCATGTTCATAGACGGGTGGATTCATAAATAAATCTAGTTTGGGTGATTCTTCACTTTAGTGGCATAATAATCTAGTTTGGGTGATTCTTCACTTTAGTGGCATAATAATCTAGTTTGGGGTGGGGTTGACATAAATCTAATGGGTGATTCTTCACTTTAGTGGATTCTTCACTTTAGTGGCATAATAATCTAGTTTGGGTGGGGTTGACATTTATAGTGGGTATAATAATCTAGTTTGGGGTGGGATTGACATTTATAGTGGGTGTTTACTTTTTGATGAGTTGTTGTGTAAACCTAGTTTCGTCAACATCATTATAATAAAATATAATAAAATATAAGTATTCATGTTTAATTCTATTGTGTTGTGTCCAAATCTTGAATTGTGTTTGAATGTGAATTATGTGCCTAAAATGATTTATGAATGTATATATGAATGTGGAAATTAACACGTAATGTAACTATGGTTGAATGAATATATTATCTTTAATTATGGGAAAAAATAAATGTTGTTATGCATGTACTTAGATTTTGAGCTAAAGGTGTATAAGTGAATATGCATGCTTTGAATGTGATTAATCATGTTGTTGTGGTGCATTTGAATTCCACATTTTGTGCATATTACAAACTCAATTTTATGTTGTTTAGTGTTTGATATGTAACCGAAGCATTTTTTCATTGATGAAGTGGATATCAAGGTCATCGATTGGTACCTAAGAATTGGGAAGACTTTTTTCTTAGGAGAGTTTTGTTTTTACTCTACTCATCTAGGATATATATTTATGATTCTTGAAGGAAAAAAAAAAAAAATCAATGTAGATCTTATTTCCTATATAGTATGTAGATTGTAGAAATTTTCTTACTCATACTATATTAAGATTTTCCTTTAGTTCCAATATTTAACAATTCTTTATATATTCTATGTTTCACGTGCACAATTCCTATGAAATCAACTCTTCTATGTTTGACATTTCAGTCTGGTGTCTTAAAACAACATCGATTTACTAGTTTTAAGCAAGCATTGTCTTTTAATTTGATAACACTCATATTACGATATAAATAAAAAGAACTTGAAATATCGATCATTCCATAGTGCTTGGTAGCCAACTATTATCGCCATTTTGATGATTGACAAAAAAATAATATAAATTTTTGCAAAACAATTATTATCTTTTGTCTTAAAAGTGCCTATTTGGTTCTCGGGTCTCTATGTAGGGTATTAGTGGTTTTTGTTAAAAAATATTGGGCCCGACTAAGCACTAGCCAACACACAATGTAGTCTTTACACTAAGCCGAGAGGAACCCACGAGGGGCGTTCTACATTGCAGAACATGTCGAAATGGACCATAGGTGGTTGTCCATATAAAGGGTACTATGTACCTTTCTCTCACTACATGTGGGACAATTCCCACAACAATCGTGCCTACATTAAAAAGCAACCAAAATGTGGGCCCAGATGATGCCTAAGAGGGGCCTACTAGAGTATCCAGCCAGGATTTCTACCCAAGCACTGGCACTACTGGCAAGTGAGTTTGACCATGCGTTTATCTTGTTGTTGTTTTCGTACACGAGGATTATTTGGAGACAGTGTCCCAACATCCTCTTCACACCATCTAAGCCTCAAGATGATAAAGGTAATATAGTGTTTTCTTTAAATTAATCTAGTTTCATTTTATTGTTTTAATTAATTAGAATAAAATTTATTCTCGCATGTTTTATTAAATTGTTTAATGAAATTGTCTAATTATTGTTGTGTACTATATATTTTTTAGACATTGGCACATTCGATGGGGACATGCCTCCTCCCCCACCAGGTGGAGGAGATGAGGAGATGCATGAGGCCCAAGAGGGTGAAGCACATACTTAGGGGTTTGTGGGAATCTGGGCCTGTAGGGCTAGTCTAAGATTTCATATGGACTATTGTGACAGATTGTTCAGAGTTTTGGTTGAGGAGGGAGTCCACCCTGCGAGGGCTCAAGACATCAACATAGATCCTAGGTTCGTGTATCTCTATAGGGATTTTCTACATGAGATGATGTCTCTTATGTGTCATATCATTGGATCTAGTAGGGTAGTGGCAACGATGAGGGATATAGGGCATGCAACAGAAGATACGTTAGATCATGATGATGAGGGTGGTGATCATGATGCTTCTAATAGTACTACCTCATCGGATCATGGTCAGGGTGTCAGGGATCCTTCTGGTAGTACACCTCCTCCTTAGTCACTTGATGATCAGATGCTAGAGCTAGAGGATTTGCTTTATGCTCTCCTGATAGAGCAGACCGTACACCTACTCATCCACCTCAAAGTTTGATAGACGTTGAGGAAACAATTTACCATCCATCATCTTCTATTTCATACCAACCACCTCCTCCTCCACCTTATATTTCGACAGACATTGAGGCAATAGTTGACCATCCATCATTTTCTGCTGCAGACTAGGCCGACACTACTATGTCTGTTGTATCAAATATTTGATTGCAATTATTTGACTTGATGTAGTTATTTGACTTGTATATATATATATATATAGTGCATTTTATTAGTTCATGTTTATGTACTTAATTTATATGTTGGTGTTGATGTTTATATTGTTAGGTCATGTTAGATATGTTCATTTAACGTGCTTGTAGATAGATGTGTATGTGATAACAGTTATTTGACCTGAGATGTATATTAATATGAGGGTGTGTGTGGTGAAGATGTTAGATTAAAATGTTTTTGTTTTGTTAGATGTGATCACGATGATGATGCCCTGTTAGATTATCATATTTGTGTGCTAGCTAATAACATTTATATGTGCTAGAGGTATATATAATTAGATGATGGTAATGAATTTAAATGTGTATCCTAGATTATTTTTATGTTTGTTAGATGGTCACCATCATGATGTTTATTTTTATGAAATAATATTTATTATAGATTATGTATTGGTGAAATTATATCAAACTTTTATATATGAAATTGCATGCAAAATGACTTACTTTAAAAGGACATGCAAAGATATTTTTATAAATTACTAAGTTCAGTATGGTTGAAACTATGATTGTAAAATTACAATAAATATTTTCTATTGCTTAGATAGTTCATTCATATTCATTCTAACTTAATTAGTAAAATATTTCAATATTCACAAGGAAAAAATAATTAAAGGTAAAATAGTTTAGTTAGTTCTTAATAAGACGAAAACGTGTAACTCATTCAATTTTTAATATAAAATATTGATAATAATAAATTATTCAAAAATACAATTTAACCAATTCAATATTAGTTTATAAAATTCAATCTATTGTTAAATTTAAAAAACTCAAGTCAAATTTATTTATAATTAATTTAGATTTAATATAACTTAAAAAAATTGTTTTTATAAAATTTAATTTATTACTAAATTTATGAGATTTTCAAGCAATTTAAATTTAATATATATAACAACTCTTACCGATTTGATTTAGAAAATTCTCTCTAAAGATGAGGATCAAGAAATGTAAAATAAGGCTTGTGAAGTTACCTGTACCTAGGGATTTTCTCTATTGGAAGTTCTTCCTTAAAAAGGCAAGCGGACTTTTTTCTAGTAATAAAGATATAACATTTTGGTGCTATTTTTGATCCATATCTTGGGGGAGACCCCCAAGATTTAAAAAATTGAAATGCCAGAAGAAAATAGGAGAACACATAGTAAACAAAACCACCAAGAAACTTTTTATTAAAATAGAGAATAATTGTAAAACCTACATTATGGTCTACAATATGTGATTTTACAAAATGTGACTTGTTACTTATAGTGTTTTTTAGTTACAATACCATGAGTAAATTCCATGGGTTGGTAAATACCATGGGTAGATGCCACTTACAATACCATACGTGGATGAATACCTCGGGTGGATAAATACCATGGGTGAATGAATACCATGTGTAGAGGCCACTTTCCATTCAGATCATTCCTCCCTCCTTAAGAAGCAACAGTCCCCATTGCGTGAAGTTCCCTCCTGAGAATCCTTTGTTGAATATGAAGAGCCACTAATGAGAAGGGTTTTATGTGGTTAACCCATAACCGTGAAGAACGAATATCCAAGGATAGAGATGCCCTATAATGCTTGTGACCAACTATGATACTGACAGTGTGTGGCCTAGAAAATGGACTTCGATGAGGTGTGGGTTTTTGGATGACCCATAACCATGAAAAACGAAGATCCAAGGATAGAGATACCATGTAATGATTGTGACTAAATGTGATACTAATAGTGTGTGGCCTAGCAAATGGACTTCGATGACAAGGATTTTGTGTGGTTGACTAATAATCGTTATGTTAAGTGTTGATGAAGTAGCAGGTGCCTACATAGCCTTAGGTGGGAGCGCACATCTCCAAAGAACCCAAGTTGGATGCTGCTATGCTAAAACTGATGAATGTGAAGCAGGTGCCTACTAAAGTGGGGTGGGAGGGCACGTCTCCAAAGGGAACCCACTTCGAATGTTGCTCCAGATATAAAAACTCATGGATTATGGGTGGGGTACAAAACCAAGCCACACCATAAATTTACCTGAACTATAAATGTGTTGTAGACTTGTAAAAACGTGGCCATGGGTGTTATAGATTCTCCTATCCAATGAAATGTTGTAAAGGCTTATTTCACATTATAGACCTCTTGCTACAATTTTGCTGATAACTTCTGCTACATGTGATGAAATCAAATTCTGTCAAAGACCCATTTGAGGTATTGAAGAGATATTTCCATTGATATAATACACTTGAACTTTCATGACATGTGGAGTGAGAAAATGATTCCAGAAACTCATGGTACACATGGTCATGCAATGTTCCAAACATGTGTAACTTCAATTGCTCATATCTCTCAAGTCTCAAACTGGGAAATGAAATCAAATTCTGCTAAAAACCCATTTGAGATAATAGAAAATAATTAAAATGAGCTATTTTGAACCTTGTAAAATTCTGTATGGAGGTTGTAGCACTTGCATGAAGTTTTCTGAAGATTGTTGCAAAACATTGAAACTGAAATATGCTTCAAACCCTCATTCCCATGGATTCGTAGCCTGAATCTGATAAGACCGATTCAGATCTCGGGGGGAGGTCCCCAAGATCTAAAAAATTCAAATTCCAGGAAAAAAAGAGGAGAACACATAGTAAACAAAACCACCAGGAAACGTTTTATTAAAATAGAGAATAATTGTAAAAGCTACATTGTGGTGGACAACGTGTCCTTTTACAAAATGCGACTTGTTACTTAAAGTCTTTTTTAGTTACAATGCCATAGGTAAATTCCATGGGTGAGTAAATACCATGGGTGAATAAATACCATGAGCAGATGCTACTTGCAATACCATGGGTGGATGCCACTTACAATACCACGGGTGGATAAATACCATAGGTGAATGAATACCATGGGTAGATGCCACTTTCCATTTAGATGAATTTTGGTTCTTTATGTACTGGTTTAAATTTAACTCTTTTTAATAATAAATATGAGTTAAGTAATACAAAAATCATATTGTGTTAGATTTAAACTTTTGAAAAATAATATATTTAATTATTTCTTAATCAAAAACTCAAGAAATATTATTTTTTCATATACTTATCACGAGATAATCACTAAAATTCATGTTTTCACATTTCTCCTAGATAATAGTACATCATGTTCACAGTGATAAAGACACGTTTACTTTAAATAATTTACTTTTTCTTTTCCCCTGGAAAAATCATAATTTTATTCATATTGAGTAAAATTACATGTTGTAGATGCTGAATCAGCATATGCTTTATCAAAACTTGTCCTGTGCTTCAGGATCTAAGATGATTTACAGTCTAAAAACTATGCTTTTCTACCTTTCTTTTTTTCCACTTTCGCCAACCATCATTGTTGGGTGTGGCTATTACAATTTCCATCTGTGCTTCGTTTGTATATTCTTTTTCAGAATCTGAGCTTTCTGTAGAGTGTGCTCGCTTGTTGCCTCTGATTTCTTGTTCTGGGCTATATTTCTCGCTTTGCTGCTGTGGACTGATTTGCACTAATGTAGACTCCATCTGTTTTTCATCATTCTGTGGGTTGTGTTCAGTATTATTTCCTGTATATTCTGCTTCTTGGGCTATGCTGATATCTTCTGTGTTTTCTTCTTCTGCTATGCCATCTGTGGCTGAAAACTGCCATCCTTTCGGCCTTGGTGGTTGTCTTCTTTTCTTGTCTTTTTTTGTTTTGAGGGCACATACTTTGTAGATGGCCAGTTTGACGGCATATGCGGCATCTAAAGGTTGTGTTTTCATAATCAAGTGGTTGTGCCCATTGCTTTCCATTGTGTAGTAAGAGGATGTGGTCTGGCAATCCTTGGCTGAGATCCACCTCCACACAGATCCTGGCAAAAGTGTAGATGTCCTTGGAGAGGCGTTCATTATCTGCTTTTAAAAATTTCCCCAATGCATTGCCAATATCTACTAATACTTTGAAATGCCAAAAGTGAAGGGGTAGGTTAAATAATTTTACCCACACAGGCATTTTGGAGACCACCATAGTATTAGGGTCAAATTCCGGGAACCAAGGTGTTAAAAATAGTCCAGCATTGCCCCAGAACCATGGCCCCTCGTTCAATGCATATTCTTTGTCATTTACTGTATCAAATTTTACAATAAAGAACCCTTTAGAACAAAGATGGATGTCGCAGTTTACTGTCCATATGGAGTATATCCATTGATGAAGGGCTTCCGGCTTGGGCCAAAACCCATTGAACCTGCATATCACAGCTTTGGTTAAATAATCCTCATGTATTTCGTTTACCTTAGGTGCAGAAATTGCTATTGCAGGGTTTTGTGTTGTCTGCTCGACGATGTAGGGTCCGGGGATTGTGACTTGCTGATCTGTATGTGCTTGTGTTTCCTTCTTCCCTTTCACTGCATCTTTGAAGGAAACAGGTCCTTTTGAGCTCATGCTTGGACTTCCTCCGCGGAGTCTTGTACTGAGGTAAATGGTTGAGTCTTTTCCTATGCCATATTTGCTCAGTTTGTGCTCCTCCTGCAGTATTTTTCCTGTGTAGTTCAGGATTTGTTTGCATGGTGGTATGCCTGTCCTTTCCTGTATCCTTTGTTTGAGTGTTTTTATCGCCTCCCAGCTCCCTATCCTGATACATATTGTGTTCCCTTCCATGGATCTGATAAAGAGGTTGCTTTGATTCTCCTTGGGCGCTTCAAGAGCAGATGCTTCCAGATCTGGCGTGTCAAGAGCACGTCCCCATGTCAGATCTGCGATCTGGGACTGAGATCCTATGCGGGAGGGAGCATCTGTGCGTATATGCCTCCAGATCTGAGCTTGATGAGGGTTGTTCTCTCTGTTTTGCGCCAGATCTTTTTGTTCAGTAGCAGATCGGTGATTAGTATACCCTCCCGAGGTGTGGGGGGTCGATCCGGGTCCATGAATGACAGGTATTCCTCGTTGGGGGGAGCAAAACCCTTTCAGTACCCATGCATTTTCAGGCGGCTTTCGATCTAGACCATGGTGTCGATTTCCCCCGCGATTGATCTGCTCCGAGGTTCGGTATGTATTAAGGTTTAGATTGCGCGTCCTTACCTCCGGTTTATGGTCCCTGTGAGCTTCTTGTCCTTGGATCTGAGCCAGCGTGAAACTGAATGCCTTTGGAGATGCCAATACAAGGAGATCCAGGCGTCTATCCCAGAATTCTTCAACGCTGCATCCCCAGGGAGCCAGAACTGTCGGGTTTGCGACAGATTGGGAAGGGGGTGTGATCTGAAGAATGGCGTTAGTTCTCCTGTGCGCACCAAAATCTCGATCCATCGCACCATGTTCCCGATCTATGGTAGATCTCTCATTTTCCAGAAGAGGGTACCAAATCCCCCATCGCATCTTGCCTTCTTTTCCGATTCGAATGCTCTGCACCTGCTGCACAAGGATCTTTGCCCTGTCAGCTCCAGTAATGATAGGGCAACCTGTGGTAGCGGCGGCCATTTTCTGTAAACCCTCACTTCCGTCCCTACTTTAAATAATTTACTTATAAACACATAAAAATATATAATTATTTTACATATTTAAATAGGAAAGAAAAATGCATCACCAAGTCTATTTGAAAGTCAAACAAATGCCTCTTAATCACCATCACATTATTTATCATTTAATTCTTAGCCATAAAATATTTATTAATTCAAATTTTATTTATAATTACAATTAAAAAGAAAAGTCAAAATTATTCCATTATGCATGAAGAAAATATTAAAACCTCTCATGCATCCATGTAAGCCCATTTGTTTCTCTTATGGTCCATAAAATATGTAATCAACATTTTATACATGCATAAGACCTCCTTTTAGTTTACATAATGTTGCAAGAACTGTAATTTAAATATAGTAAACATGACTTTACCTCTCATGTCAAGAATTTAATCTTACATATTAATACCCAATTTTTTCTTAAATTCCTCATATAGTTATCACCACATGATTTATATTGATTTTGAACTAAATAAAAAGAAAAAATATGTGAACTGATTAATAAACCAATAAGTATCTAAATTGAGACTAAATCTTCAATGTTGTTTCTAAATTCATTATTTTCTCTTTTTGGTTATATACTTCTCATTTTCTATTAGGTCCCTATAATACTAGTGTTTTCCCTCATTGTTATTGTCCGTGTATCCCCCTTATTGTTATTGTTGTGCCCATGTTGTCCCCATATTGTTATTAGTGTGCCCCATAGAAGCCCATTATTATTACATTTTTTCCCTTACATTATTATTGTTATGTCGGCTCTGATTATATTGTGACCCCTTAGACTCCTATATATAGAAAGGAGGTTTTTTCATTTGAATCATCCAAGAATTCTTCATTTATGTAATGTAAAGGAGGTTTCCCCTTTGAAGAGGATAAATTTTAAGTCGTTGATCTATTTATTTGTGAACCAGTTGCATAACATTTGGTATCAGAGCTTTGTATTCTAGGGTTTCGCTACTTCAAATAGGACATCATGGAATTTTTGCTATAATTTTTTTTTATACGAATCTTAAGGGGAGGGAATTGAAACCACGTGGAGCCGAAATATTGATGAACCTCAGGTGCGAATTTTAGATCTTGTCTCGCTATATTTTCGGAGATATGAACTGAGGAAGTTAGGGTTTTTGCAGGCTCCATTATTCCATCTCAAACATGTGACCTTGGGAAACTTGTCTTAACTCTCTCTAAGAATTGGATTTAAATTTTGTAAAATGTTGCAGAAAGATGATGGTTGGTAATTTGTTGGGTATAATTTTCAGGGCCGAAGGTTGAAACAGTGACACATGACACTACATACAAGTTCGCTCTACTGAACCAGTATATAATCAGGTCATCGTGGGAGATTGAGCATAAATATTTATTGAAAAATCCAATCTCGATCAGAATTATGGGGTTGAAAAAAGGACTCCGAGGGCTACCACAAGATGTAATTTCGAACCTTGGAGATTCGAAATTACAAATATACAAAATATTCAACGTATCTAAAAATGTGTATTGTTTTAAAAATTGTTGAACTTGTGTTTGAAAAATCACTTTGAAGTGATTCAAAGGGCATAGTGAAGCATATATATCATTGTTTGATTTCAAAATGACTCGAAGAAAGAAAATGAAAACACCTAATAAGCAACCAGAAATACCTATTATGATGCATGAATAAGAAGAAGAAATGCAATATGATATATCAAAATTATGAGACCAAGCGCAACAAATTTCGCTCTCACAAAGAGTAACCAAAAATGAAATGGAAGCCAAGATGGATGGTTTGAAGAATAGCTTAAAATTAGACATGGAAGGTTTGAAGGATGGCATGAAAGCTAGTATGGATGGCATGAAATCTAATATGAATGGTATAGAAGTAAAAGTGAAAGGCAACAGGGAAGAGTTGAAGAATGGTTTAAAAGTAGACATGCAAGGTTTGAAATAATGTTTGACAAAGTTACTACAATAAATGCTTCCTAATGGCAAAAATGTATTAGATGAAACCCTTGAAGAGACCAAAAGAAAATTTAATCATGATTTCATAGACTCTAACATTGGATTGAAGACCCACCATATTCCAAAGATGGATATGAGAAAGTTTGATGGAAAGAATCTCGTAACATGGATACTAAAAATGGAGAAATATTTTGAACTTCATAATGTGCAACACACATAAAAGGTATGCATTACAACTTTATATTTATAACCCAATCACCTTTGTAAGAATTCCCAACTCAAACAAAATATTATTCTGGAGTTTCACACCTCTTCCTTAGGAGGGCACTCAGGATTTTTAAAAACTTACCACACGGTTAAGAAGGAAATTTTTTGGGATGGCCTTAAAACTGATACTCAAAAGTTTGTGCTAGAATGTTTGGTTTTCCAACAAAATAAAGTTGAGACAATTAAGACCCCGGGTCTGGTACAACCTTTATCCATTCCAAGTCAACATTGGGAGGAGGTCTCAATGGATTTTATCATAGGTTTATCCAAGTCCAAAGGAAAGAGTGTCATCACGATGGTATTTGATAGAATTACCAAGTATGTACCCTTTTGTGCATTATCTCATCCATTTAAATCTAGTACAGTTGCTACTACATCTATGGAAACAATTCAAAAGATACATGGGAACCCAAATATTATTGTAAGCGACAAAGATACCATTTTCACCGGAATTGTTTTGATGGAATTATTTTCTTGTATGGTTACTCAATTAGCTCATAGCTCATCTTATCATCCTCAATCTGATGGGAAAACTAAGATAGTGAACAAATGTTTGGAAGGATATCTTTGTTGCATTGTATCTGATAAAAAAACACAATGAGTCAAGTGGTTACCTCTCGCTGAATGGTGGTATATAAATTCCTTCCATACTACAACACAGATGACCCCATTTATCACACTTTATGGATATCATCCAACGTCCATCACATCATCTTTAAGATAAAATTGTAAGGTTCAAGCAATGGAAGATCACATCGAGCATCAACAATAAGTTCTCCAACTCTTAAAGGATAACCTCACTTTAGCGTAAAATAGAATGAAACAATAGGAAGATCAACATCGCAGTGAAATAAGTTTTGATGTAGGTGACTAGGTATTTCTACGGCTACAACCATATAGATAAACAACCCTCAAGCAAGCTAATAAGGATAATAAATTATCACCAAAGTATTATGGTCCGTACAAGGTGTTTCAAAATATTGGTACTATGGCATACAAATTGGAGCTTCCTGCATCTTCCCAAGTGTACCCAGTTTTCCATGTTTCATGCTTAAAGAAGGTTATAGGTGACAAGCTCCTAGTTCAAACAATATTTCCAGAACTTGACGAGGAAGAAAAAATAATATTGGAACCTAAAGCAGTCACTGAAACAAGAAATCAACAGCCGTGAAATCGATCAATTTCAGAGTATCTCATCAAGTGGAAGAACTTACCCACTGAAGATTCCACACGCAAGGATGAGAAGTTTATACAAAAGAATCCAGAATTACTCAAGCGTTGAGGACACCACATGTTAGGTCCCTATAATACTAGTGTATTCCATCATTGTTATTGTTAGTTTAGCCCCCTTATTGTTATTTTTGTGCCCATGTTGTCCCCATATTACTATTAGTGTGCCTTATAGAAGCCCACTATTTGTATTTTCACGCCCTTACATTATTATTGTTATGTCGGCTCTGATTATATTGTGACCCCTTGGACTCCTATATATAGAAAGGAGGTTTTTTCATTTGAATCATCCAAGAATTGTTCATTAATGTAATGTAAAAGAGGTTTCCCCTTGAATAGGATAATTTTTAAGTCGTTCATCTATCTATTTACGAGCTAGTTGCATAAACTTTTCCTATTTGAGAAGGATTGTGATATTGAATCCTTATTATCATAGATATTGTACACAATTGGAAATACTCAGTTTTAAGTGTAAAAAGGTTTCCACTGCAAAAAAATTGTAAATTTTTTGTGAATCTTACCAATTATATAAAATACCAATAAGACTAATAAAAAAACAATATAATTAGCAAAATAAAGAAAACAAAAACATACAACAATAGTATAAATGATGAAATAACAAATGTACATATCACTCTATGTTGTCATCACTCAGATTATCTTCCTTGCTTGGCACGATAACAATGTTGTTCTCAAAAATATGTTTTGATCTAGGGTTGTGTCTTAATACAAACCACCAATCCTATCCAACACATTTGGGTAAAAAAAAACCTGGTTGCAGTGTTTTGGGAAAACATAAGGCTCCCTAGCTTCATGCCACATCTTTCTAGAGTTGATAGATATCAGCTCACTATTGCGATATTCCTTTACATTATTCTGATCAAAGGTGTCCCACCACTTGCACCTAAAAATAACACATTGGAATGAAGATAAATCCACTTGACCGATCTCTTATATCTTTCCAAAGTAACCTAATACCCCCTACATTAAGTTTTAATTGCGGTGGCTAGCACAACTATATTGGTTGAACTCGACTTCCACTCCATAATCTTGTGTCATGCATCCATCATCGGCATCCACTATGTGAAAATGATGTCCATATGTCCACATAAATGGGAACAAATGAACCTATAAAAAAGTGAAAAAATCGCAATCTCATGTATCCAATTGTAGAAATTATGATGTAGATTTGCAACTGCTCATGAAGTTTTAATCAAAATCGTAAGACATAAACTTACTCTACACCTTTGCGGACAATAATTCATAATTTAGAAAAACAAATTAGACATGCAATAAGAAATAACACACATGCAACAAGTATTTTTCCTGAGGAAAAAAACAGCTAAAAACCCCAATTCCTACTTGCATTAAATCAAAATAATAGAGATGTATTACAATTGCTTTGCTCAACTGAGCACACCCCGCATGTGCATAACATATCTCTCTACTCACTTAAAAGATCTAACCTAGACTTAGTCAAATTTTGTCTATGCTTGAGCTCATATTTCCTTGCATTTTTTCTTGAGAAATTAGGTCCCTATTATTTAGCAAATGCCTCAAATTGATTACACAATTCCTTTAGGTTGATCCTCTGACTGCATGCAACACCCACACACTCAAGACTAGTCTACAACTGATTTTACACTGCCTTGGAATCTCCACCTCAACTGGGTAACTCAAATTATCTGCATGCACTAGATATTTTGGGTTGATTGATCAGTTAGTTAGATGATTACTGAGTTAAATTGAAGTCTCACTTCTTAACTGCCCTTCAACTAGTTCCTCCAAAAGTTAGAACTAATTTAACTGAAAACAACCTGAGAACACTGACCTTGATTGCTAAAAACTAGCAATCACACATGTTGAACTGAACTCTATCTGCTCCAACTCGAATTCACTGCATAAACTTGGTGAGACAAGCCATGTCACACAAGGTAACATCATCCAAATTGTCTGCTAATGTGGAAAATTGAATTTTCTCAATTTAATCAAGGAAAAATCAAATTGAGAATTTCCTACTACATTTTTCAGCACTCCCTCGCAGCAATAAAGGGATTATCAACCACCCCTATCCTGCACCTATGGAACTTGAACTTCCATCTTTATAAGGCCTTTTTCAAAATTCCATCATCTTGTTCCTCTGTTGGAATGTAGTGCAACAACATTATCCACCTCTACACATAGTCCTGTAAATGGTGATACAATATATTGATACACTTGGATAGATTGTGAAAAACAGGATTCTCATAGAGCTTGATACAACTCTGATTATCAAAGTAGAGCACAGTTGGATCCATCATTTAACCAAACAATGCAACAAGTATCTTTCTCATTCAGATCGCTTCACATGCTGCTTGACTTGCAACCATGTATTCTTCTTTTATCAAATTGAGCACCACATATCTTTTCTTCCTGTTGCACCACAAAAACGTTGCAGAACCAACACTAAAAATTCCACCTAATGTGCTCTTTCAGTCTGATGGACTTCTCACCCAATCTGCATCTGTGAAGCCAGACAACTTCACTGCCTTTTTCCGTCTGTACCATAGTCCAAATTGGGTAGTGCCTCTGAGGTACCATAGAACATGCTTAGGTTCCCTCAAATATAATTTGGTTGGCCCAACCATAACTTGGCTCAGTTGGTTGACTGCATAGCACATATTTGGTCGCGTGTTCACAAGGCCCATCAGTGAACCCACTAGCTGCCAATAAATGGTAGCATCCATTTCTTCACTTGAAGTGGCATCCTCCTTCCTCCAGTTGGTCTCTAGAGGTGTCTCCATGGCTTTGCAACTGTCCATGAAAAAACTCGGTAGTATCTAATTTGCATACTTGCCTTGAGAGACAAATAGTTCCCCATCACCTTGTCATACTTCCAACCCAAGGAAGTAGTGCATGAAACCCATGTCCTTCATTTAAAAATACCTTGCAAGATCTGATCAACTTCTCATCACCAGTTAAAATCAAATCATCAACATATAAGAAAATAATGAGAAATTTACCTTCTACCGAGATGTGATAGAGGTTTTCATCTGCCTCACTTTTGGTGAATCCCAAACTAGTGAGATAGCTATCGATCCTAGTGTACCAAGCATGGGGTGTTCTTGTTTGATACCATACACCACTCTCTTGAGTCTACACACATGAGACTCCCAATAAAAAGTATCAAAGTATTTTTGGTTTCTCGATGTACACCTCCTCCTCAATAACTCCATTAAGGAATGTTGGTTTTACATCCATTTGGTGGATCTTCTACCCCATCTATGTATCCAGAGTAAGAATTGATTTAATGGATCAGTACCTTGCTAAAGGAGAAAAGGTATCCTCATAGTCAATCCCTTCAACTTGAGAGTACCTCTTGGCCACAATTCTAGCCTTGTACTTCTATATTATTCTGTTTGCTACCTACTTCACCCTGAAGACCCATCTCGAACCCATAACTGTTTTATCTGTTGGTCTTGGGACCACTTCCCATACATTGTTCTTTACAGTGGATTCATATTCCTCCACCATTGCATCAACCCATAAATGTTTCTCTACTGTTTCCTCAAAAGAGGATCAACCAATCCCTACAATCTCAATCATTAGAGCCATGTAGCCAGTGTACTGATCTGGTGACCTTCTCTACTTGTATTGATTTGAATGAGCACCCACATTCTCCCACACACTCTGCACAAGTGATCCAAATTGGATCCATAAACGACTGTCATAGAACCATGACTATATCGGGACGAAAAAAATCCTTGAAGAATCCAAAACAGCAATCTAAAACACCCTGAACTAGTGACCATGGCAGCCGGTGTAGAACGACGAGGACCTCAGTTAAAGCGCACTGACCGAGGCCCATGGAGACTGCGTAGGAGGTCGATGTAGCCCCTGGGAGCCCCGGAATGGGAAAAGGAGCTGATTTTCGATGCGCGATTGCTGGGCGAACAGGGCTGAAATGGTAGAGCCTTAAGCACTCGGTCATGTTGGGAGCCAGAGGACCGTGGCGGAGAAACGAAAAGTGCCAACGTACAATGGTGGGACCCATGACCTGGAAACTGGCGGTTTGATTTGGGCGCCCTTGAACGGTAAGAGGTTTTGGAGGAGAGTGGAACGATTCCAATTAGCGATCGATGCGTGGCAGTGGAGGTGAGAGAAAAACCACCGTGATCACGTGTTATCGGTCAAGCAGGTCAACCGCGCTCGACGTGCGTATGACGTTGGATCTGGAGGAGCGCAGATTGGATGGCTGAGATTGCGCTCGATAGACAAAAGCGGAATCGACAGGGAATTAAGCTGCGATTTAAGGGGATTTGGAATCTGTTGACTGCCACGGTGGAGAAAGAACGTATCCACAACATAACCGAAGAAATTAATCGACAAACAGATTGACATTGTTCCAATGAGGACACGTGGCTACTTCCTGAGCGTTCATGCTGACGCCGAATGGGGAACTCCAAGCACGCAAGCGATAGGCGAATCGACATAGGCGGGACAGGAACCGAACAGTCATGGAGGTCGAATGGCTAAAGCCATGAACAGAGATAGCCGAATGGATTCAAAGCGAGAGAGAGCGAAGAGTCCAAGCGACCAAGAGAGACAGTGAACAGTGAACCCTGAGAGGAGGACTGAGCACAGAGAGCAGTAAAGCCAAGCAGAGGTGACAGAGGGCCGAGCTGACCACAGGCAGCGTCGAGCACCATAGAGCTTGAAGAATCAAGCCTTCCCATAGAGGACTCTGTCTGGATTGAGCATCATAGTTGGCTCTTTCCACTATAGACCAAGAGTCATAGAGTTGGTAGGAAGAACAAGAGTCTGTGTACTCTTAGTGGCTTGGGTAATCCAAGAACCACCCTGCCAAGAAAAATCTGCTTCAGGAGAACTCATATTGAGTCCCTGCATTGTAACTTCTCTGCTGAAAGACAAAATAAAACAAGGACACCACTGAAGCTAGACCGAAGACGTAGCCCTAGAGAATAGGGTGAACTCCTTATTAAAAATTTCTTGTGTCTTTGTGTTTCTTACAGTATTTATCTGCTATCTTTCCATTTATTTTCTGTGTATTGGAAATCTGATCGATCCGTTGTTTCAATAACACAAAACACACACACTAGCACATGGGTCTATAATACCTTTTTTTAATAAATCTTCAACTAAGGTCACTCATAGGGTGATTATCAGATCAAGTGGTATCAAAGCTCTAGGCTATAAGGTTAGACAAGCTTGTGTTGGTTTAGCTGTGAATGCTCATTAGATCAAAACTCAAATTAGGATAAGGAGAATTGGTGGAAACTAATCCTGAAATTGGGAGAGTCTATTCTCGAAAGACATTGTCAGAAGAAGGTTCTATACGGCCAGACCCTCAATTCATAAAAAGTTTCCTAGCTATAAATTCTATGGTAGAAGAAATGTATAGGGACTTTAGAAAGCATAAGGGTGAAGATTCATCAGGCTCTAAGCAAGATAAAGAAGAAGATGAATCTCATTCCCATGACCACTCCAAAGGAAAGGGAAAAGAAGAAAGCTTCCCTACACCTCCTAGTAGCCCTATGCATAATAAGAAAGCATCTTTGATTAAGTTAGATGTTAAATTTGATTTGCCTATATATGATGGAGAGATGAATGCTGAAAAGTTGGACAATTGGATTAGACAAATTGATGTGTATAGCAGAGTACAAAATATAGACTCAGACAAGAGCAAGATTTAGCTGGCAAGCGTTCGCCTAGGGGGCACTGCCTTGGTTTGGTGGGAAGGCAAAACCAAAGCTGATATGAGGAAGCATGGTAAGACCCTCTCTGTCTGGAGTGAATTTGTTACTACAATAAAAAAAATAGTTCTATCCATTGGCCTACATGCAACAAGCCATGATGAGTTGGAAAAATCTTCGGCAGTTGAAAGGGCAAAGTGTACAAGGGTATACTCAAGAGTTCAGAAAGAGAGCATTGATGTTGGGTATTTCATTAGACTCACCAGAAACTCTTTTGAAGTACATTGGTGGTATACATAGCTACATGAGGCATACCATCCTCATGTTTAATCCCACTAGTATAGATGAGGTATCTGTACAAGCTACTCATCTAGAAGCTAGAGGAAAGAATGGAAATCCAGAAGTTGGGGGACCATCCCAACCCACTGTAAGCAAGAGCAAGGAGAAAAGAAAGCAGAATTGGAAAGCAAGGAAGGCTAACACTGCACAGAAAGGCAAAGCCTCCTGCACTCACTGTAAAAAGGAGGCACATGATGATGAGCACTGTTGGATTCTGCATCCAGAGCTGAGACCTAAGAAATCCGAGGGTAAGAAGAAGAAGATTGCTGCAGCTATTTAGAAATATTTGGGGTCAGACTCAGGAGATGAAACAATCATTGCAGCTACAGGTATAAAAGGTAAGAATTCTGAAGCATCTACTAGTAATTCTGCTCAATCTGTTATTGATGAAGAACATGAGAGAAAAAGGAATGAGCTTTTCCATATTCGAGTTGTTTCCAAAAATCAAAAGATTGATACTTTGTTTGATAGTGGCTCACAAGTAAATTTGATTTCTGAAGCAATTGTAAAGAAATTGGGATTAGCAACTACACCTCATAAGAAGCCATACCCATTAGGATGGTTGAATGATAAAGCATAACTACAAGTGACTAGACGGTGCAAACTGAAATTTGCTTTTGGGTCAGAATTTGTAGATGAAGTTGAGTTAGATGTAATTCCTTTGGATATATGTGAAATTTTTTTAGGAAGTCCTTACTTGTATGATAGAAAGGCTATTTTCTATAGAGCCGAGAACAAGTATCTACTTGTTAAAGATGGAATCGAATACTTTGTAAGAGCAAATAAGCTCAAGAATAATTATACTCTCATAAACTCAGGACAGATGAAAAGAATGATAAATTCCTGCAAACAGTTCTTACTAATGGTTGTAAAGGAAAATAAAACTGAAAAAACCAATGTGTTTGAGGGCTGTAATTCTGATCAGCAAGCTGATATGGAAAAGATTGTTTTAGAGTATGCTGTCTTGTTTCAAGAACCTCAAGGTCTGCCACCCAAAAAGGGAATAGTACATGATATTATTTTGCAGCAAGATGTTCCTTTGCCCAACATTAGGATGTACAGGTTATCTGCCTTAGAGAATGCTGAAATCAAGAACCAGGTGCAGGAGTTGCTTGAGAAAGGGTTCATCAGGCCTAGCACATCACCATGTGGATCACCAATCGTTTTGGTGAGAAATAAAGATGGCTCGTGGAGAATGTACATTGATTACTGAGCACTGAATAAGATAACAATAAAAAATCGTTATCCCCTTCCTCGCATAGATGATCTTTTAGATCAATTGAAGGAAGCTGTTTATTTCACCAAGCTAGATTTGCACAGTGGATACCATCAGGTCAGAGTTGTAGAGCAAGATGCATGGAAGACTGCTTTCAAAACAAAGCAGGGATTGTATGAATGGCTGGTTATGCCTTTTGGCTTGACCAATGCCCCTGCTACTTTCATGAGATTAATGAATGATGTACTCAGACCTTTTCTTGATGATTTTGTTATTTTGTATCTGGATGACATTCTGATTTTTAGTAAAACGTGGGAATAACATTTAAAGCATGTTAAGCAGACATTAGATGTTTTGAAAAGAGAAAAACTTTATGTTAAACTCTCCAAATGTGAATTTGGCAAAACCTCTCTAAATTACTTGGGTCATAGTAGGGGGAGGTGAATTGAAAATAGATCCCTCTAAAGTGGCAGTCATTGTAAACTGGCCTAAACCCAAGTTTGCTACAGAAGTGAGAAGCTTCTTAGTAGCAGCACAGTATTGGAGGAATTTCATTTCAAATTTTTCCTCAATTGCAGCTCCCTTACATGCTTTGACAGGATTGAACAAGGTGTTTCAGTGGGGAGGCAAACAGCATAAATCCTTCGACACCTTGAAAGAAAAAATTAGTATAGCACCTGTACTAGCACTGCCAGATCTACAAAGACCATTTGAGATCCAAACTGATGCCAGTGACTATGACATGGGAGCAGTGTTGACACATCACGGTAAACCCATATGTTATCATTCGGAGACTTTTAATCCTGCAGTAGTCACCTATCCTACATATGATAAGGAATTGTATGCATTAGTTCAGAGTGTGAAAAAGTGGAAACATTACTTAATGGGCAAAGAAACAATAATACATACTGATCATCAGCCACTTCAATATCTACACTCCCAAACTAAGTTGCAACAATCAAGACATTATAGATGGATGGGTTTTCTACAACAGTTTCATTTAGTCATCAAATATAAAAAGGGCATACATAACAAGGTTGTAGACATGTTATCTAGACCCATTATAAATGCATCTACCATACTTAAGCATAATTTTGTGCTACATGAAAGCTACATAGAACAGTATGCTCAGGACATGGACTTTAAAGATGTATATGCAACTTTTAGTCAAGGCAAAAGAGTAGAAGAATTGGACTATCATGTGAAGGACCAACTCTTATATCATTGTGGGAAATTTTGCATTCCACAAACTGAGAGAGCAAAGATAATTAGGGAAGCACACACTTCTCTGATATCAGGTCACTTTGGTGTAAGTAAAATAGTTGCACAACTACAAAGGTTCTGCTATTGGCCAAGAATGAGTGAGACAGTTTCTAGATATGTAAAGGGGTGTGCTATGTGTGCTAAAAGCAACCAGTAACAAAAAACTAGGCTTGTACACTCCATTGCCAGTTCCTTCTCACCCTTGGGAAAGCACTTCCATGGATTTTGTTGGAGGACTGCCTAAATCTAGGAAAGGTCATGATTATCTATATGTTGTTGTGGATAGGTTCATCAAAATGTGTATTTTGATACCCTGTAGTAAACAGATTACAGCTGAACAAACTGCAAAATTATTCTTTGAACATTTATGGGTTCATTTTGGATTACCCACTTCTATTATATCCGATCGAGACACCCGATTTGTGGGAAATTTTTGGTCCAGTCTGTGGGAGCTAATGGACACCAAATTAAAGAAAAGCACAGCTTTTCATCCACAAACAAATGGCTAGATAGAAGTAGTTAATAGGACAGTGATCTAGTTACTGAGAGGATATTGCAGCAAACACCCTAAGCTTTGGGATGAACACTTGCGTTATTTGCAACATGCTTACAATAGAGCCAAACACTCTTCTACCCAGAGATCTCCTTTTGAGACCTGCTTTGGTTTCATACCAAGGTCTCCCTTGGATTTTGTCTTTGGTAAAAATACCATGGTTGATAGACACAGTGATGTGGACAGAGCAACTAGGTTCATTGAACAGATCCAGGAGATCCACTAGGTAGTACAGGAACAACTGGAAAAGAGCCATGCCAAGTACAAGGCTAGGCATGATAAACATCGGATGGAGAATAGTTTTCAAGTTGGAGGCCAAGTCTGGCTATATATCAGCAAGGACAGGATACAAGGTGAAGGTAAGAAGCTAAAACCTATCAGGTATGGACCCTTTAGGATACTTGAGAAGATTGGTGAAAATGCTTTTCACCTTGATCTGCTAGCTTACATGCACATCTACTCAGTCGTGAATGCAGATTGCTTGAGGTTGTTTGAACCTTCAATGATTGAGGACCCTGAAGAGCAGAGTCAATTGCCTTCTATTGATGACATGCTACCTGAATATCTTAATGAGTTGCAGGAAGATATAGTGTTGGACAGGAAGGTAAGGATGATGCGCAGTGGACAGGTGGAATACCTCAGGATTGGGCTTAAAGGTTCGAAGCAGAGCAGTACGAAGTGGATTGAGATTGGACAAGTGAGATAGCAGTTTCCTCACTTAGTCGATGCTTGAAGAAAAAAACATAAACTTTTGGTGGTCCAAAAGCTTTTCAGTAGGGAGCCCGTGATCCAAATTGGATCCATAAACGACTGTCATAGAACCATGACTATATCGGGATGAAACAAATCCTTGAAGAATCCAAAACAAAAATCGAAAACACCCTGAACCAGTGGCCATAGCAGCTGGCGTGGAATGACGAGGACCTCGGTCAAAGCGCGCTGATCGAGGCCCATGGAGACTGTGCAGGAGGTCGATGTAGCCCCTGGGAGCCCTGAAATGGGAAAAGGAGCTGATTTTCGATGCATGATTAGTCGTTGGGCAAACAGGACTGAAATGGTAGAGCCTTAAGCACTCGATCACATTGGGAGCCAGAGGATCGGGGGCGGAGAAACAAAAAGCACGAACGTACGACTGTGGGACCCACGACCTGGAAACCGACGGTTTGATCAGGGCGCCCTTGAATGGTAAGAGGTTTTGGAGGAGAGCGGAGCAATCCCACTCAACAATCGATGTGTGGCAATGGAGGTGAGAGAAAAACCATCGTGATCGCGCTTTATCAGTCGAGCAGGTCAACCTCGCTCGACGTGCGTATGACGTTGGATCTGGAGGAGCCCAGATTGGATGGCTGAGATTGCTTCCGATAGACAAAAGCGGAATCGACAGGGAATTAAGCTGCGATTTAAGGGGATTTGGAATCCGTTGACCGCCACGGTGAAGAAAGAACGTATCCACAACATAACCGAAGAAATGAATTGACAAACAGACTGGCATTGTTCCAATGAGGACACATGGCTACTTCCTAAGCGTTCATGCTGACGCTAAACGGGGAACTCCAAGCACGTAGGCAGTAGGCGAATCGACGCAGGTGGGAGAGGAACTGAACAGCATGGAGGTCAAATGGCTAAAGCCATGAACAAAGATAGCTGAATGGATTTAGAGCGAGAGAGAGCGAAGAGTCCAAGCGACCAACAGAGACAGTGAACAATGAACCTTGAGAGGAGGACTGAGCACAGAGAGCAGTAAAGCCAAGCAGAGGTGACAGAGGGCCGAGCTGACCACAGGCAGCATCGAGCAGCACCAGAGAGCTTGAAGAATCAAGCCTTCCCATAGAGGAATCTGTCCGGATTGAGCATCGCAGTTGGCTCTTTCCACTGTAGACCAAGAGTCATAGAGCTGGTAGGAAGAACAAGAGTCTATGTACTCCGAGTGGCTTGGGGAATCCAAGAATCACCCTGCCAAGCAAAATCTTCTTTAGGATAACTCATATTGAGTCCCTGCATTGTAAATTCTCTGCTGAAAGACACGATAAAACAAGGCCGCCACTGAAGCTGGATCGGATACGTAGACTTGGAGAATAGGGTGAACTCCTTATTAAAAATTGCTTGTGTCTTTCTGTTGCTTACTGTATTTCTCTGCTATATTTCCATTTATTGTCTATGTATTGGCAATCTGATCGATCTGTTGTTTCAATAACACAGAACACACACACCACCACATGGGTCTGTAATACCTTTTTTTTAATAAATCTTCAACTGATGTCACTCATAGGGTGATTATCAGATCAACAAGTCTCCCAGCTTCCTTGGTCCTTTTTCTTCCTTCTCTGGATGGTTCTACTTGAGTGGTTATCTCCACTCTCTCTTCCTCAATTTGTGGCTACTCCACAACTTCTTGAGGTTCCTCCTTTAGATTTAAAAGCTCCTCCTATGGGGGGGTCTAAAGCTCCCTCTCAAGAGAGCACTGCATCACTTTCTCATAAAAGTTTACATCCCTTCGCACAACGTTCATTCTGAGGGATGGACATTACACACAGTAGTTGTGGGTAGTTTCTGTGTAACTCACAAGTACCCATAATTCTTTTGTTGGTTCTAACTTATTCCTCAATTCTTTGGATATATGGTAGTAAACAAAGGCTCCAAAAATCCTATAGTGTGACACATCTGACTTTCTCCCCAACAAAGCCTCCTCCAGTGTAATCATGCCCAGAATCCTATGAGGACTTTTATTTTGAAAATAGACTGTTGTGTTGCATGCTTCAACCCACAAATGCAGAGGTAGGTGTCGATAATGCAATATTTCACTTGTTTCTCCCACAATGCTACAATTTTTCCTCTCAACCACCCAATTCTGCTATGGGTTGTGGGGTGTTGTCAACACTTGTCGAATACTTCTTTTGTAAAAACCTTTTTAAATTCATTTGACACGTAATCACCTCCATTATCACTCCTGAGAACCTTCACCTTCTTTCGAATTTATTTCTCAACCAGTGCCTTGAATTCTACGAACTTGGAGAATGTCTCATCTTTCTTAGACATAAAAAATATCCAACACTTACGTGAGAAGTCATCAATAAAAATGAAAAATATTTTTGCCTGGCAGAGGCTATCGAGAAAAATCCATAGACATTAGAGTGGATCCTTTCAGGGTCTACATGTGCTTTGTTGTCCCGACCATGGAATATGGATTTTGTGTACTCCCCAAAGTACATCATTTGCATACATCCTGTTGCTCAAGTGCTCTTTTGGGGAGTCTTGTGGTTATCTGTTGCATGATATTCAGATGGGGTGCCATGGGTCAGTTTTGGGGAAAAACCCTAGTTTTGATGTAAAAATATGTAAAGTCTTTGTGAATTGTGGGCATGGAGCACGAAGTTAGTTAAGAGTCAAAAAGGGTTTTTACCATCGTTTATGTAAAGTTGAGCCAGTTTTTGAAGATCTACCCATGGTCCACAGACCATGGGATTGTATAAGTAGGTGTGTCTTAGAGAGCCTAAGATATATAGAGATAGAAGTCTTTGTCTATGGGTATGACGAAGGGATTCTATAGAGTTAGTACAAAGAAGTAAGTCTTAGAGGAGGGAAGGCTCGGGAGCTGAGTGCACAGAAGCCTAGAGTAGCATCCGCAGCTGAGTGCGCGAACCCCTGTAGTTGAGTGTGCAGGGAAGTATTGAGTCTGTAAAATTATACTGAAGATCAATAAAGAAGATTGTTATAGAAATTCTTGTGTTTTATCTCTTTACTTCTCTTATGTATGATTTCGATATATGCTGTGATGAAATGGTAGCTGTATGAAATAATGATGTATTGATGTGCGAATTTACTTAATCTGTCTTATTAAATGAACGCAATTAATGTTAAGTGATTACACAAAGTTCATAACACTTTCTATTAATTTCAGGGTCTGCAAAAGTCACTCGTACACCTTCGCAAAGGTCTAAAGGCTGCTTGAGGGAAATTACAACGCTAAGCCTTAAGGGCTTAGAGATCTGCATGGAGGTAGATCTAGGTTATAAAAAGACATCGCACTAATCTCTGGATGTGAAAACTTGGTTCCAGCATCCCCCCCATACTGCTTCGGGTGAGACTTTAGTCCACGCTATGTGGATTTATGCCGAAAGGGCCAATAATGTAGGGTTTTGTTTGGCGCAACTAACTCTGAACCTGGGTCAAAACCCACTAAGCCAACAAATGGTTCCATTGCCAGGGTCGGGATTTGCATAAAGAGATGTGTGACATCGCATCACTAGAATCTGACCAAGAAGGAAATTGAGAAGTGGTTGGGCAAAGAGATACATGAATTCGTGGTGCAAGAGAATAGAAATCCATGCCTAACAAAAGAACAATGGCTGGATAGATATCTGTACATAGAAATACACGAAATTTTCTTCTGCACCTTCCCGATTGAACTATACGAGTGGATAGCTAAATTGGCAGATGACCAAGGAAGGTGGAGGCTTGACAGTCTAATAGTGTGTATCTGGAAGTAGTGCGGAGGTTGGAAGCCTTTGAAGACAAGTTCACGTGCGTTATTGACCATTGGATTTATCGGGTTATAGGAGGATTTGTTACAGAGTTCGCGGTTGATGCCTTAGTCAACTACAAAGAAGTAGAGTGACACTTCTTCAAGGGACTGTGAGGTAAGTATTTGAGATCTTTGAATACCTAGATTAAGATTCTCTTGTGTGAAAAACGGGTTATGCCATTGCCTTGATGTTTGGATCTACGCGAAGTGGACGGAGCTTTAGAATCCAAGAAAAAGTAGGTCCTGAGTATAGCCCGTTGATTGGACCTCCTTCAAGTGACGACGAAGGAGCAGTGCAGGCCTTGCCATGAAGCACTGTCCAGTTGATAAGGTAGGGTTTTCCATAGATACATCATCCATCCACACCACCTCCACCTTCACCTCCATAGCATACACCTTCGCCCACACCGCCACCACCACCATCTCTATTCAACATGTCGAATACGATGAAGTTGCCAGTTTTCAAGCATTTAGGAAGTGAGGATCTGGATCAGTTTCGATTTGTTCTAAAGGCTGTGTGGACAACACAACAGATTATAGATGATAATATAAAGAAGGCATGGTTGGTTACCACTTTTTAGGATTTCATGTTGACATGGTACATTAATTACTGCACCGATAATCCATTAGTGTCATTAGCAGATACTCAGGTTGCTTTGAACAAAGAATTCGGTAAGCCTAAGTCTGACTCGCAATCAGTAATTGGATTTAAGGAAATCTTGATGAAGGCTAGTGAAACACCCTAAGAGTTAGATCAAAGGCTAAAGCGCGTGATCCACGAAGCTAACATGCATCTCACAGATAATCAGCACCGCGAGTGGTTGATAGCCTTGCTCTTGCCCAACCTAAGGATTGCTTTATCGCAGAAAAAGATACGAACTCAAGCAGAAGCTCTAGAAATCACGATGAGATTACATGAAACACCTATTCAGGACACGTCTTTGGGAGTCCAACAAATTCACTCACAGTTGAAGAAACTATATTTGGAATTGCAAAGTCTGAAAAAAGAAAAGGAGGACAGGACAAAGGTGTGCGAAGAAGTTTGGTGCCTCAAGTGTAATAGCCAGGGGCATGATAAGGATCATTTCCCTGTCTTCATGAATTATATCACTTGGGGGGCGGGGGTGATGCCCCCAAGGCAGGAAGCTCCAGTAGGACTAAGTATGGGGCACACACTATGGTGTGCCATTTTCCAGGTGGCCGAAAAACATGTCACAGATAATTGTTATTTGTTACAAAAGTTTGTATAGACACCACAACAATTGTTCTGTGATCTCTTCAAATCAATGGGCCATGATGAGCGCCACTTCTGTAGCTACAAACTGATGATGTAAAGGATGCCTACATATCAAATGCAAGCAGAAATGCGGCCTCCAGATCAGGGCGTAGGAGGAGCGCACGAAGCATATCAAGGGTGCAGATGAGGTTGAGGAGGAGGAGGACCTGGTAGAGGTCATAGACAGGTCGTTCGCTACAATTGTGGAATGCCATGACACTATGCGCAGGAGCGTATGAATCAGACACGCTCATAATGTTAATACTGCACTTAGTTTGACCACACAATAGAAGAATGTCGTGTGTTGATAGCCAAGATGAAGGAGAAGAAGGCGCAGCCTAAGCATCCTACCCAAAACGTACAAATGATGAGGGATGAGCCTCACGAAGAGGATCCAAATGTGAATATCATGCTAAGAAGCCGAATAATGACTGGTGATGATAAAGGAAAACAACCGGAGGAAAGTGGGTGGGTTTTTAAGGCCCCGGAAAAGGAGACTGGTTTTGATCTGGAGCGTGTGAAGGAGACGTTTATGGAGGCAAAGAAAAGCTTCACTGAGGCCTCTACTTCAATAAATAAGGACAAATTGCCAGAAATAGGTGCGCCTACAGAGGTTGACCCCTCTGTGCTTACCACGTTCTTAGAACTTTGTATGAAGATGTTGCACGATAGCAAGGCTGTGAAAGGGCTAAAAGAATTGATAAACAAGTGTGCTAGTAAGGAAAATGATCCTGAGGGATGCCACATAATCTGCAAGATTAGAAAACATAAGACAAGAACCGGGCGTGATATGAGGCTCACCACACAAATAAGATACTATGAGATGGACCAGGTTATTCTGGATCTGGGATCTGATGCGATTGTTTTTCCTAAACATACGTGGGAGAGAATGGGGAGACCTATGCTACAGTGGTCTCCGATTCAGTTGAGAATGGCGAACCAACAGAACATTATCCCTATGGGACGTCTGCATAGAGTTACCGTAGATATTGAAGGTGCAAGCGCGCTAGTTGATTTTGAAGTGATAGAAATTGTTGATGACAACAATCCATACCCTACGCTGCTTGGAATTGAAAGGGCTATTGATATGAATGGGGTAATCAATTTGAAGAAGCGTGAAATGTCTTTCAAAAGGAAATTGCTCCATGTTGTACTACCATTGGACCCTGCAGAAGGATAGTGCTATACTGAACGGTCCGCGACTATGAGGAAAGTGATGATGATTTGGATCAAATCTACAAAATTATGGCGCGAGATCAAGATTGGGTTAATCCAATGGCTGATGGACGGATTGCATGGGACTGTGAAAGCTCTTGTAACTCGGATTCAGATGAAGAATTGGAGCACTAGCAGAATAGGTTGCATGAATTGTCTACACTATGTTGCAACATGATGACTAAATCAATGCGCTGTTTCCTAAGAGGTAAGACATTTACCTTATTATGATGGTTTAACTGATGTAGATAAGTTCTTGGATGCCTTTGAAAGAGAAGTACCTGAGGATCAACGCTTTCAAGCGTCGTATTTGGCGTTGCGTGCTACACCTACACGATGGTGGGGTACCCACAAGGACAACTTTGATGAATGGTGCGATTATAGAAGGATGTTGAAGAAGCGATTTGGTCGTCCTAAAGTGCAATTAACCAAAAAATATGGTGGGAGGAATGATCTACGTGATCATTTGGAAAAATGGACTAAAGTCTACAAAACAGAGCTGCAACATGAATGGGTGTTTCTTATTCTGTCACACTGTAGATATAATCCCTATGAATTGGTACCTGGAGATGGAGCTTTGCCATCGAACCGCGGAGTAGGATATATTAAGGGAAGGATTATTAATGAAATTCAGTTTTGAAGATGGGTTTGAAAGCATTGATTAAGCTTTGTAGGAAGTTAAGGCAGCGATATTTAGAACCCTGCAAGATCCTTTGGAATTGGTTCAACCAGATTGGAGCACCTAGCTATGCCATGCGTTGGAATGCTATAATGTGACTGCCAAAGCCAAGGATGAGGATCCAAGAAATATCAATATCCCAAAAATAGAAGGTCACCATGAGGTCAAAGGTCAGGAGATAAGGAACCCAGATATCGTTGCATCGTTGAAGACTAGGCAAGTAAACATTAGTACTAAAGCAGAGCCTAAATTTGCAAAGATTGGAGATTAATGGGATGATGCCACAGTGGATAAAGTTGCTGAATTTCTCTGCGAATATTAGGATTTGTTTCCTACACAATTTTCGAACCTGAAAGGCATCATAGGTGACTTGGGCGTGATGAAGATTACCCTAAAGCCGGACGTGAAGCCTATTAAGCAAAGGCCATATTGCCTTAACCCCAAATACAAGGAAAAGGTCTGCTTAGAATTGGACAAGATTCTTGAGGTGGGAATTATTGAATCAGTGGAAGAATCTAATTGGGTGAGCCCAATGGTCATCCAAGAAAAGAAACAGAAGGGAGAAATACAGATTTGCATAGATCTTAGGAAGCTTAATGATGCCTATGTACATGATCCTTTTCTGACACCATTTACTGACAAGGTGTTGGACAATGTTGGAGGATAGGAGGCCTACTCATTCATTGATGGGTTCTTTGGGTACCATCAGATTAAGATCACATCGGAAGAGAGGAGCAAAACAAGCTTCGCGACAGAATGGGTTTGTTTTCAGTACACGGTGATGCCATTCAGACTCAAGAATGCGTTGACGATATTCTCTCACGTAGTCATCGTGATGTTCAAAGAGTTTATTCACAAATTCATCGAGGTATATTTTGATGAGTGGACAATGTTTGGGTTAGTAAAGCACCATGCAGCAAGTCTACACTTAATGTTGGATACATGCCGAAGGTATCAGATCATGTTGAACCTGAAGAAGTTCTTATTCTATGTCCCCTTTGGAATTTTGTTGGTTCATGTGGTGTGAAAGCAAGGACTAATGGTGGATCCTGCCAAGATCGCGGTAATAGTCAATTTGGAGGCCCAAGGAGTGTCAAACTATTGCGCACAATGGTGGGCCATACTGGGTATTATCGAAAGTTCATCAAGGCTTATGCTCAGATTACTACACCTATGTAAAAGCTATTGAAGAAGGATGCTACATTCTGTTGGGATGAAGAATGTCAGCATAGTCAGGATGTCTTGAAGGAAAATATGGTCACTGCGTTGATCTTGGTCTTCTTGGATTGGAAGAAGGAATTCCATTTACATGTTGACACTTCGCATATTGCGTTGGGAGAAGTGTTGAATCAGACTGGAGAAGGAGAGATGGATTACTCTATAGCCTTTGCGAGCAAGAAATTATCAAAGGCTGAGAATAACTATTCAACGACAGAGTGCAAGGGATTGGCTATGGTGTACGCACTCCAAAAATTCAAACACTATCTGTTGGGCAGACATTTCAATATGTACACAGACCAATCCACCTTCAAGTACCTAGTCAATAGGCATATGTCGGGGGGGAAGATATGCAGATGGTTGTTGTTGTTTCAAGAATACGAATTTGAGGTAATTGTGAAGCCAGGAAGGTTGAATGCAGGACCTAGACATTTGTCGTGGATTGAAACGGCGGAGGAACCTACTAAAAGGAGGAAGGGTTGCCTGATGCACACTTCTTCATGGTGCGTGTAGCAGATAACCACTTTGCAGATATTATCCACTTTTTGACCACAGGGACAACTCTAGAAGGATACACCAGTCAACAGAAGAAAGAGTTGGTAGTACGTGTGGTTGATTTCTCGGTAATTGCATGACATTTATATAAGATGGGATCAGATGAGATACTCCAATGGTACGAGCCTGATTTCGAAAAAAATAACATCATCGCTAAAGCTCATGGAAGGGTTGCATGAGGGCACTATGCAAGAAAGGAAATGACGTAGAAGATTCTGCACGCCAGGTTGTGGTGGCCTTCATTACATAAGGATACCAAAGCATGTTGTAGGGCGTGTGATGCCTGTCAAAGAATAGGTAGACCATCACGAAGGGATGAGCTACCTCTGAATCCTCAGGTGTCATTACAACCATTTGAGAAATGGGCTATTGACTTTGTAGGACTAGTTTAGTCCCCAGGTAAGAGGACAGGGGTGTGCTATATCATCATCGTGACATAATACTTGACCAGATGGGTGGAGGCACAACCTATGAAGGATTGTACAGGAGCCACAACAACTAAATTCTTATTTGAATATGTGTTAATCGGGTTTGGCTGCCCAAAAGTGTTGATGAGTGATCACGATAAACACTTCCTCAACGAAACAATCAATGCGCTGACATAAGAGCTTCAGGTGTATCACCAGAAGAGTATGCCATATCATCCTCAGGCTAATGGAACAGTTGAGGCCTTCAATAAGAAATTGGAGAATGCACTAACAAAGATTTGCAATGCACAGTGGAATGATTGGGACGTGCGCATACTGACAGTATTATGTGTGTACAAGACTACTTGCAAAAATCTAACAGGTCAGACACCTTTCTGATTGGTCTATGGTGTAGAAGTTGTGATGATTATGGAGTATATCATACCTAGTCTATGCATAACAACTTTCACAGGGATGGCATACCACTTAGCTTTGGAAGAACGTCTCATGCAGTTGATGGAGCTCAAGGAAGACTGGTTCTTGGCTGGATTCCATCAGCAGGTACAGAAGGAATGTGAAAAATCATGGCATGATCAACACATCAAGCTGCACACATTCAAGGTAAATGATTTGGTATTATTATATGATAGTAAGTTCGCTAAATTTCTAGGAAAGTTTCAGATGCACTGGTTGGGGCCATATGTCATCAAAGAAATCATAGATGGTGGCGCGTTCAGCACGCAAAGCTGAATAGAGAACCTTTTTCAAGAAACGTGAATGGAAGATGATTGAAGCTGTATGCAAGAGATATAGCTCAATGACTACATGATGACTGGACAGTATTAGTGCTCTAGGCAGCTATAAGGGAGCGCGAGACTATAAAATACACTTCCCATTTTGGGGACTCCATGACAGGGGGCTGCGAGAAACAGGGTGATGTCATAGTACCAGAAGCCACGCGAAGGGAGCTACGCTATGGAGGGAGATACCACACAACACAACCAGAAAATGACCATTAGAGTCACTATTCATGATTTGATAGCCAAGAGACAGTTAAGAGGAGTGGGTGGGCAACATTTAAGGCTAAAATATTTGGAGATCTGCCTCCAAATCAGCATTAATGGACGAATTTTGGGGGGAACAGTTGGATTTGAATTCAAATTCCCCTATAAATTACCCATGCCAGTTTAGGAGAGAACACTTTCCAACCTTAGAATTTTTGAGCTGTGTTGTCCGTCGCTTATGAATCGTGAGTTCTTTGAAGCTTTGATCGTAAGCCTCATATTTCATAAATTGCTCGAGTTAGACACGAAATTCATTTGTGACATCATGTCAAGACCAGGTCCCACTAAGACTGCAGCACTGGAGGAATTGTCGCCTCTAAAGGAGCTACTCCAGAGGCTGTGAGCATGGAGGCTCAGGGTCCTGTGCCTACGGTGTCGAGGTCACCTAGGTCGAAGCCTACACCTGTGAGAGAGACCCAAAAGCCAAAGAAAGACAAGCAGAAGAGGTCGAATCTGGTGCGTGAGATGCCTCAGAAGCATTATGTTGCCAGGAAGAGAGGAAGGATAAGCAGCTTAAGAAGGTTGTAGATTTGGAGGCTAAAGAGGGAGTTGAAGATATAAATGCAGAGGGCGAGGATCCCATCACCAAGTGGTCAGAATACATCCCTTCGTGTAAAGGGAAAATGAAGGTCACTAAGGACCCAGACTCAGAGAAGTTTTTCATTCACACACCCCTATTGCCAGAGAAGATAACCTTTGAAGGTCCACACTTCGTGTGGGTTCCTCTATTAAAGATGGAATATTGGGACCTTGCTGACCATGAGATGTTCCCCCACCTCACAACAGAGAATTATATGAGGCAGGTGTATTACAAAGACTCAGGGATCACTGAGTTAGATTCAATTTAATGGATCTGCATAGTAGAGCAATCCAGATTGTTGAATCTACTATGGGTGCCCCACTACCACTACTCCAACATTAATACCACCTGTATACAACAACTGCTTAATCTGGTGCACGATGGGTGCTTATGTCTTAGCATGCCCATCCCCATCATGGATATGCTCATCCATAGTATCATGCAATTGTCACATGAAGGTCTGAATCCGGCCAAGGAGTTTGGCGGAAAGACAAGTGAGAGATACTTGGCAGAGCGGATGAAGAAGAAATTCGAGCTTATCCAGAAGCCATGCGGGTACTCCATAACATCCATCTCCAATCCCGTGGTGAAAATTTCCACCCAAATACTAGCTGACAAGGTTATGGGGAAGTACCACGCGGACGAGGTTCCAATGCCAGTGGTGTCGTTAGTTTCACAGTGTGTGGAGGGTGTGGGATTTAACTGGTTGCGCTATCTATGTAGTGAGTTCCTTACAAATTGTCATAGGACCCAATATGATAGCAAGACCTTCCACTACGCATGGCTTCTACTCTCCATTGTGCTGGTTGCTTGGGATCTGCCAAAGGATAGCCAATTTCCTCTCGTGGAGGCTGGATTTCCAGAAGCTGGACAATTTGCCTCCTTCTAGGCCATAAAGGACCCCACACAGGTCACTGAGACAACACTTTTCTAGGTATTGATGGAGTTGAACTTCTACATGGCCATCAACTAGTGCCCATGGTTGTCCCCAAATGTGTATGAACAACTTCCTGAACATGCTGAGTTTAAGGCAAACTTCCACCATGTTTACATCAGAGCGTGGAAGGAATCGCAATAGAAATGGTTTGATCTACCGTATATCATCACTAACAATGCCATACAAGAAGTAATGAATCACTGGCCAGTAGATTGGCATACTTCGTTCGATTTGGGTGCAGGTACCAGCGAAGGAACGGGGAGCTCAGCAAAGAAAAAGTGGAAGGATGTAGCGAAGCAGGCGACACAAAAATTAGTCGCGTAGCAAAAGAAGGAGGCTAAAGAGAAGGCCCAAATGGAAAATGAACACGCTACAAATGAGTAGGCTAAAAAGGAACAACGCGTATCTAAATAAAGTGGTAAATCCCCTTCACCCAAAATTGAGGAGGAAGAGAAGTCGATGCGGGGCGGTGGAGGCAATGAGGGGCAAAGCGCCCCATTTCTGCTAAGGAAGTGTAGAAAACAGTAGCAGGATGGGTCCCAGAAGAATACTAAGGCAACTACCCCATCGGTGGAACCCATCACATTGATTGAAGGCGATCTCGATGAGATTGGGGACAAAGTGCACGACACTACAACCGAACTATTGCAGCAATTTGACCAACAACATATGCAGTCCTTAGGTAATATTGAGAAGGATCTACACAAATTGTAGATATAGACTAGCAGAATACAGGTGGGCCTAGGTCAAGTGATTATCGCACAGACGAGCCTGGCACCAGGGACAAGTCAGGCTACCGAGCTGGTCAAGACAGTGGACATCAAGACAGTTGCGCTACCAGAAGGGTCCATGAGCGTGGAATTAGCTGATGACAAGATTATCATTAGCACCCTAAAGAATATCAACCTTAACATTATAGTTCTCCCCAACGAGTATTTTCACGCACTGTAGAGAGGCGTGACAATGAAATTGAGAGTGTGGGAGCAATGTGCTCTTAGCCTAATTAGTGAGTACAAGGTGAACAATGAACAAATGTTCACTGAGAAGATAGAGGCTCTGAAGGAAAGGGATACAATCTAGGCGTAGAGTGCCCAACTGGCAGCAGTAGTTGCAGAGGTGTGTCGAATAGTTCTAGAGTTACACATCCCTGAGGACGTGCAACTAGAGCCCAAGATCTGGAAACTCGCTGCAGGCGTCCGTGATACAAAGGGAGAGGTGGCTAGACATCAATTTGAAATCGATATAAAAGTCATGGAGTTGGAACTCAAGTCACAACTTTCGAGCCCACCCGAGGTCAGGGAACAATGCAACGCTTCCATCATGGAAGCGATAACTACTATGGATGTCACGGTCATTGACTGCATAACTTTGTTTGAACATGCCATGGAAGTGGTGACAACCCTGCTAGAAGATCCCACCATATAGATATTGAGCACAGAGATCCGTGAGCTCCAGCAATAGTACGATGAGGTTAGGGCGACAACGCGCTCCATTGCTATGACGCAATGCCTTGCCAAGTTGTTGGAGGAAAAGAAGCTCCTTGCACGAGTGGAAGAAGCGTAGAAGAAAGAGGCAGTGCTTAAGGAATGGTTGGGTCCTTGGTTGGATGAAGCCTACCTAGTCTCAGCTAATGTCCAAGAAAATCTGATGAATTTACAGCTCACACAGTAGAAGATCAAGCGAGCCGGCGAAGGACCAACTAAATAGTAGCTAAACGAACAAGTGAAGCAAGAAGCCACACAGAGAGCGGTTGAAGTAGCAGTTGTGTAGGTGGAGCTAAGGGATCTTCGCAGCAAGATCATCACAGTAGCCAAGTGACTCGAGGGTGAGTCACAACCTTTGTGTTGGGAGCCTGTTGGGATGGGGTTCCATGAGTCAGTTTTGGGGAAAAAGCCCAAGTTTTGATGTAAAAATATGTAAAGTCTCCGTGAATTGTGGACGTGGAGCGTGGAGTTAGTTAAGAGTCAAAAAGGGTTTTTACCCTCGTTTATGTAAATTTGAGTCAGTTTTTGAATATCTACCCATGGTTCGCAGACCATGGGATTGTATAAATAGGTGTGTCTTAGAGAGTCTAAGATAGATCGAGATAGAAGTATTTCTCTATGGGTATGACGAAGGGAGTCTAGAGAGTTAGCATAGAGAAGTCTTAGAGAAGCGAAGTCTCTGGAGCTAAGTGCGTAGAGGTCTACAGTAGCATCCACAGCTGAGTGCGTGAACCCCTGCAGCTGAGTGCGTAGGGAAGTATTGAGTCCGTAAACTTATATTGAAGATCACTAAAGAAGACTCTTGCAGCAATTTATGTGTTTTATCTATTTACTTCTATTATGTATGATTGCGATATATGTTGTGATGAAATGGTGGTTGTATGAAATAATGATGTATTGATGCACGAATTTACTTAATCTGTCTTATTAAATAAATGCAATTAATATTAAGTGACTACGTGAAGTTCAAACACTTTATGTTAAGTTTATTGGGCACTTAGGTAGATCTTAGTAAATACTGATCTAAGGTCAATCTGTGGTGTGCGTAAGTGGCTAATGTGTCTGTTCAGGGTCCACAAAAGTCACTCGCAGACCTTTACGGAGGTCTAAATGCCAATTGAGGGAAATTACAGCGCTAAGCCTTAAGGGCTTAGAGGTCTACGCGAAGGCAGATATAGGTCATAAAAATACATCACACCAATCTCTAGATGTAGAAACTTGGTTCCAGCATCCCCCCCATACTGCTTCCGGTGAGACTTCAGTTTGTGCTACGTGGATCAATTCTGAAAGGGCTAGTAGTGTAGGGTTTTTTTTGGTGCAACTAACTCTGAACCTAGGTTAGGACCCACTAAGCCAAAAAATGGTTCCGTTAGAACCCTGAAGAACATCGGCCTCAACACTGCAGTGCTCCCTAATGAATATCTTCACACACTTCATATAGGCGTGACAGCGGAATTGAGAGCACGAGAGCATCACGCTCTTAGTCTCATTAGTAAGTATAGGGTGAAAAATGAATAAATGTTCGCCGAGAAGACAGAGGCCCTGAAGGAAAGGGATACAATTGAGGAGCAAAGCGCCTAGTTGGTGGTAGTAGTTGCAAAGGCATGTTGAACAGTGCCAGAGTTGCACATCCCTAAGGACGCACAACCAGAGGCCAAGATCTAGAAACTCGTTGCGGGCATCGACAATGCAAAGGTAGAGGTGGCCAGAGTTTGATTTGAAATCAATATGAAAGTCATGGAGCTAGAAATCAAGTCACAGCCTTCGACCCTGCCTGAGGTCAGGGAACAATGCAACGTTATCATCAAAGAAGGGATAGCTACTGTGGATGTCGCAGTCGTTGATTCCACAACGTTTTTTGAACAGGCCATGGAAGTGGTGACGACCCTATAAGAAGATCCCACCATACAGATATTGAGCATAGTGATCTGCAAGCTCGAACAACAGTATGCCGAGGTTAGGGCGATGACGCGCTCCATTGCTATGGTGCAGCGCCTCGCCAATTTGTAGGAGGCAAAGCAGCTCCTTGCACAAGTGGAAGCAACACATAAAAAAGAGGTACTGCTTAAGGAACAGTTTGGTCCTTGGTTGGACGAAGCCTACCTAGTCTTAGCTAACATCTAGGAAAAGATGATGAACTTGCAACTCACATAGAAAAAGATCAAGTGAGCCGGCGAAGGACCAACTACAGAGCAGTTGGTCAAACAAGTGAAGCAGGCAACCATGCAGAGCGCGGCTGAAGTAGCAATTGTGCAGGTGGAGCTGGCGGATCTTCGCATCAAGATCAAAGCGCCAACCAAGTTACTTGAGGGTGAGTCATGACCTTTGTGTTGGGGGCCTATAGGGATGGGGTCCCTTGGGTCAGTTTTGGGGAAAAAGCCCATGTTTTGATGTAAAAAGATGTAAAGTCTCCTCAAATTGTGGATGCAGAGCACGAAGTTAGTTGAGAGTCGAAAAGGGTTTTTACCCTTGTTTATGTAAATTTGAGTCGGTTTTTGAAGATTTACCCATGGTCCGCGGGACCATGGGATGGTTTAAATAATTGTGTCTTAGAGAGTCTAAGATAGATAGAGATAGAAGTCTTTGTCCATGGGTATGACAAAGGGAGTCTAGAGAGTTAGCACAGAGAAGTAAATATTAGAGGAGGGAAGGCTCTGTAGCTGAGTGCGCAAAGGCCTAGAGTAGCGTCTACAACTGAGTGCGCAAACCCCTGCAACTGAGTGTGTAGGGAAGTATTGAGTCTGTAAACTTATACTGAATATCAATAAAGAAGATTGTTGCAGAAATTGCTGTGTTTTATCTCTTTACTTCTGTTATGTATGATTGTGATATATGTTGTGATGAAATGGTGACTGTATGAAATAATGATGTATTGATGCGTGAATTTACTTAATCTGTCTTATTAAATGAGTGCAATTAATGTTAAGTGATTACGCGAAGTTCATAACACTTTTTGTTAAGTTTATTGGGAACATAGGTATATCTAAGTAAATACTAATCTAAGGTCAATATGTGGTGCACGTAAGTGGCTAACTCATCTCTTCAGGGTCCGCAAAAGTCACTCAAAGACCTCTGTAGAGGTTTAAAGTCTGATTCAGGGAAAGTACAACGCTAAGCCTTAAGGTCTTAGAGATCTATGCGAAGGCAGATCTAGGTCATAAAAATACATCACACTAATCTATGGATGTAGAAGCTTGCTTCCAGAATCCCCCCCATACTGTTTCGGGTGAGGCTTCAGTCTGTGCTACGCGGATTGATGCCAAAAGGGCCAGTAGTGTAGGGTTTTTTTTGGTGCAGCTAACTCTTAAACTGGGTCATGACCCACTAAGCCAACACTCAGGAATACTTTTCCTTTGTTGAAGATCACATCATAACCATCGTCTTCCAAAACTGCAACAAATACTAGATTTTTCTTTAGGCCCGAAACGAACATGACATATTGAGCCTAAGGGGGGAGCCCACCTCCCTCTGAAAGGTGACTATACTAATCTTGGTCATTCTATACCTTTCCTCTTTCCCCATCCCAATGTGCATCTACAAAAAAAATTCTTCTAGGTCATTGAAAAAGTCTCTACACCTTGTAATGTGGAATGATGCACTTGAGTCCAAGTACCACATGAGCCCCACCACTGTACTGACCAAGCATCTAATGAGGGTAAATTCAAGCTTGAACTATGAATCGAAGGCTTCACCTAACTCTCCTCCTAAGGTCTTCTTACTTTCCTTTTTATGTGGACAGTTCGTGGCACAATTCCTGAATTCATTACTATGGAAGCATTTAATTTTGGACAAATATTCCTTCTCCCCCTAGACTAGATTCTGGTTTTTTTTTAGATTTCTTCCCTTTTCCCTTCTTTTCCTTTCCAACCAAAGAAATTTTTTCTTCATCCAATCTCTTGGATGAAGTCCCATATATGGTATTTTGCCTTATTTCCTCCTATATCAAATGATACCATAAGCATTCCTAATTCGACAGTTTCTCCCTCCCATTCACCGAATCTTGATAGCTATGCCAAATCTTGGGAAGGCCTAGAAGGGCTAGTCCTACCAAGTATTCTTCAGGGATAGTAACACCAACCTCACCAAGTTAATCACGATAATGTGTAAATTTGCTCAGATACTGCAAAATTGTGCCATTCTTCGACATCTTGATACTTTGAATTTTATCCTTGAGCGGTTGCTTCCTGTGGTCACTATTATTCTCAAACAATTATGTTAGTGCTTTCCACATTATGAATGAATTTTCTTTTCCATGCTTATTTGAGACAATGTGATCCTATACTCCCTCTAATATTATTCTCCTTGTCTCATCTAAATATTTCTTCCATTGAGCAAGGTTTTGGGCATCATATGCTCGCGGTTTTGTAACATTTGACTTGATGTATTCTATCGATCCATTTTCATCCAATACCGCCTCCATGCAATCCTTCCATGCAACAAAATTACAGGTTCCTTCCAAGGCATACTCAACCTTAGTCCCTTGAAGGCCATCTTCTCAGATCTAAATAAATCCTGCTGCACTGAGCTCCAAAATCGAACCTGCTGAGAAACAACTTTGAATTCATTCTCTATTGTGAATCTTGCTATAATACCATTTAGAAATTATGATGTATATTTGAAGCTACTCATGAATTTTTAATCAAAATCATAAGACAAAAACCTACTCTACTACTCTGCAGACATTAATTCACAGAATAAAAATTTTAGACATGCAATAAGAAATAACAAACATGAAACAAGTGTTTCTCCCGGGGAAAGAAAACTGCTAAAAACCCCAATTCTTACTTGCATTAGCTCATAAGAATAGAGATGTATTACAATTTCTTTGCTCAACTGAGCACACCCTGCAAGTGCATAACCTATCTGTCTACTCACTGAAAGGCTCTAACCCAAACTTAGTCAAATTTTGCCTTTGCTTGAGCTCCTATTTCCTTGCGCCCTTCCTTTAGAAATTGGGCCCCTATAATTTAGGAAATTTCTCAAACTTATTACGCAATTCATTTAGGCTGATCTTGTGACTGTATGCAACACCCGTACACTCAAGACTAGTTTACAACTAATGTTACACTACTTTGGAATATCCACCTCAACTAGGTAACTCGAATTCTCTACATGAATTAGCTATTTTGGGCTAATTGATTAGTTAATTGGATGATCACTGAGTTTGACTAAAGTCCCATTGCTTAACTAGCCTTCTACTAGTTCCTCCAAAAGTTGGAACTAGTTTAACTAGAAACAACTTGAGATAACTGACCTTAATTACTACAAATTAGAAATCACACAAGATGAACTGAACTATATCTCCTCCAAATCGAATTTACTGAGTAAAATGGGTGACACAAGCCATGTCACACAACTTAACATCATACAAGTTGTCTATTGATGTGGAAATTTGAATTTTCTCAATTTAATCAAGGAAAAATCATATTGAGAATTTTTTGTTGCATTTTTCAACACTAATAACTCGAACATAATTAAAAATAATATATATATATAGATATATATATATATATATCTATATATATATATATAGATATAGATAGATATATATATTATATATATATATATATATTATATATATCTATATATATCTATATATATATATATATATATATATATATATATATATATATATATATATATATATATATAGATATATATATATATATATATTACAATTAAAAGGTGCAATATGAAGTAAAAAAATGTACATAAAGAGATTATAATTACCGAGTTGTTGCACCCAATCGCTATGTTTAGTGCATCCTCTTCAGCATGCGGGTAACAACTAGATGCACTATATTTCTCTTTGACTTGATCAAGAACCCAACTATTAGGGCATGTCACTAGCATATTTTCTTTTAAATGATCAAGATAAGGCACACTTCTACCATTCAACCATTTGAATCTTTCTTGTCACTATCCCATTTCCTCCTCTTTTGTTTGTACAATGAGACCCACAGTTGTGTCACTACCATATTGTAAAGAATTAATTTTTTTATGACTTCAATTTTCTAAATTAGTTGATGAAATCAAACCAACATATGTGTAGAACATATGAGATGAAAATATAAATTAATATGAAGTTCAATGTGAATAGTTACTGTGTAGAAATTTGACAAATGATAAGCCACTTACTCTTTATCATGCACCTCTTTCCATTCATTTCGAGAATATCCCCTCCTCTTTTGTCTTCATCCCTTTCATCATCCCAAATTGTCAAACCTGGTATGTTGTCGATCTACTTGATGCACTTTATAGAATAATAGAAAGACTCATACGATATATACCTCTCTTCCATAAACCCCTCAGGTTTTTCCCATTGTCAAACAAAACCTTTCAATTTCCTCATGTACTTCTCTAAGAAGAACATCCAATGTCAAAAAACCAACCCAGATAATTCGACCTCATCTACTAAGTGAATTATAAGATGAACTTGCAAGTCCATGAAACTTGTTGATAGTTCCTTCTCAAATATACAAACAATCTCAGCTATCTCTTGATGCCACTGTGGAATGTTAGCCATATGAATCTCCTTTTTCGTGATCCAATGTACAAATGGAGATAATTTAGATATGACACATCATAGGTATTGGGGGAATTCATGGTTCAAACACCCTCGCACGAGCAAAGGATAATGACACTACAGAGTAAATAATACATTATACAAAAATTAATTATAAAATATTCCATTGTAAAAAAATAAAAATAAAATAATAAAATCATGTTTTTGACATACGTACTTTTAGAAGGTTCAAATGGTCATCTGATTTCAACCCCGACAAATGGTCTTCCATAGTGAAGAAACGCCATAGTGAAGACCCATATAAAGAAGGCACCCTCACACTCATTATAACTTCCTTTTCCAAAGAAGTATAATCTTTCTTTAAAATCCATGGGACATCACCTTCTTTGAAAAACCAAGATGGACCAACTTCTCCTCTTGTTTCTTGTCTTAGCCAATATTTCCTTTTAGTTTTTAAAGAAATAATATCTCTCGTAACACCCAATGTGAACTTTATTTTGATGATATATGCCTCCATAAAGAAGAAGAAACATTTTTAAATATATGCATGGGATCTATTAAGTGGGCAACTTTAAGATGCTCCCAATATGGGAGCTCATAAAAGACATATTTCCTTTTCATCTCAATAGGAAATTTATCAACATAGGCATTGAAGAATCTGGATCATTGAACATAGGCTCCCCATTTGAATCCAACACTTTTGAAAACTCCTTCTCCTTCTCTCTCTCATATGTTCTAATCCATTCAGCTATTTCAGGCCTTTCAGGTCTCTCTAGTTTACCATCCCAAGTATATGTTTCTCTTCTATAAGGGTGTTCTTCTAGGAGGAATACCTTGGAGTAGTAATACACTGGCCTTCATAGGTGGCTGAACCACCTAGCCTTCAGAGAAGGTCCAAAACACTTACATCCACAATACCCTTTTGTTACAAGACATGCAAAATTATTGTATATAGGTCGACACGTTAGTGACCATGAAGATAAAAACAATTGCAGCAAATTAAATTAATATGTGAAACAATATTGTTACGTATATAAACAAATCAATAAAACTGTAATTTAACAAAGCACACTCCTAAGCCTAGATAATCATGTATGGTGTAAGCACATATGTCATACAATGTGAAACTCCTCTCTGTTACGATGGGTCTTGATACATCATACACATGTATCCCTTCCCATAATTCCTTCAATTCATCTACCAATGGTTGTAAGTAGACATCCATATTCTTCACTCGTCTTCTACTAGGGACTATGAGAGCCAACATAAGATGTTCATTCTTCATGGACAACCATGGTGGGATATTGTTATTGATCACTACTACATGCCAAATAGAATAGTTGGTGTTTTGGAGAGAATATGGGTTTATTCCATCCATGGTTATGATGAGTCACATATCTTGTACTTCATCTTTGAATTTTCTAGGCCATGTATTCTCTATATGATTCATGGCTATTGAATCTATTGGGATTCACATAACTCTTGATTCACTGCTGTGTGAGGCATTCCATCCCCGCAACATAGCTAATTATTTGCAACAAAATATTCTTTGAATTCTTGGGATTATAGGCATGTCCCTCAATATCTTATAAGGAGGACAATGTGATTTACTTGTTTTTTATAATTATGGTACCTGTCTTGCCCACATTTCAGACATATCTCTTTGTCGACATATTTGCCTCTATATAGAATACAATCATTTAGACATGCATGATATGATATGTACTCAACACGAACATTTTTAACAATTGATTTTCTTCTTTCCAGCTACCCAACAACAAATTATCACTTGGAAGAACCATATCTTTGAATAACCTACATTTTGTGAGGAATATAATCGTACAATGTCAATATTTAACGTTTGTAAAATCAAAAAAATTTAATGTTTATAAATAAGCACCGAGGCAATATACATTTTAGGCACCAGTTTTCTTTACATTCAACACCTTGGTGCTTTAGTTATGAATGCAACTCGATGATTTTATATATGTAGCGCACCAGTGCTACTTGTTCCATGAAGTACACCACAAAAAAAAAATCCGCTAAAGCCTCCAACCGCCTAGATTTTTTTAGTTGTGATGAAGTTTTGTTATTATCTTCGTTAAACATCTGCTATCACAAACATATGTTTTAGTGGATGCCTTTTCAATTTTTTTTTCCGAATTTATAAAACTAAAAGCCTCCATTATAACATCCACTATAAGGCATTTTCCTTGTTGTGTAAGCTTCCCAAAATTTCAAATTTTGTCCTACATGATGTTCTCTATCTTCCTCAATTGCAGCGGAACCTGTTATCCCTTGTGCATGTACGCCAACAAGGTCATTCCATCCACATTTTTTATGGAAAGGTTGAGATAATGAGGACTTTCGATAACAAAATTGTGATGATTGTAGAGGAAGAAGATAGGTTGTTGAAGCTAAAGGGAACATCTACATAAACTACACGACATTTACCCCATGTTACTCAGCATGATGAAGGTACAAAATTCAAGTCTTCTATGGCATGCTAGATTTGGACATATTAATTATGATAGTCTTTGGTTGATGAAAAGTAATGGTGCTTCTAGTCTTCCAACTATTCCTAGAAAATTAAAGCAATAGAAAACAACAATTCCATCACTCCAATTCTAGAGCATGTGGAAAACTTGGTTTGATTCATTCATATTTGTGTGGTCCCATGTATGTACCTTCTGAAAATAAAAATAAATATATCACGACATTTATTGATGACTACACTAGAATGTGTTGGGTATCTTTGTTAAGCTACAAGTCTAGATCATTTGAATCATTTAAAAACTTTCGTGTATGGATTGAAAATGAAGCACAAAATAAGCTTGGTGTCCCTCATACTGATAATAGAAAAGAATATACTAGTAGTGATTTTGAATCATATCTTCAACAACATGGGATCCAACATCAAACTACAGTTCCATACAATCTTCAATAAATTGGTGTAGCTAAGAGGATGAATAGAACATTGTTGAATATGTTTTGTTCCATGATGTTCTTTAAGAATGTAAAACTAATGTTTTGGTTGAAGCTATTTTATGTGTAGTTTATGTACAACATGGATTCCATTGCATGTTGTCCATACCAAGACTCCTTATGAAATTTGGAATGGCCACACCCCCTCCATTAGGAATCTTAGGGTCGTTGGTTCAACCTACTATGCCTTGATTCCAAAACAATAGAGAAAGAAACTCGATGAAAGGAATCATACTATGTTTTCATGGGGTACTTGGATACCCCCAAGGCCTATCGTCTTTAAAATTAGGAAAATAATAAACTCACTCTTTCTATAGATGTCATATTCCTTAAGCATGCCAAAAGTAATGAATTTGTTGAAAGACAACTTGATCATCTGGAAAGGATTTCTCCGATGAAGACTTATCATAAATTTGACAATGAGATTACAATAATTGAAGGCAAGAACCCAATTTTGGGTCAATAGTTAGAATGTATCTCTATAGAACCAAAATGAACTCATCCTCATGAAGAAGTTCTAAAATCCTCATCAAATTTGGATGATTTTATACGAATAATTAAGAAGTTGAACATTGATGATGCTACATCCTTAGAGGATCCATCTAGTCCTTCTCCAAAACAACCAACGTTGTTGATCAAGACACCTTAAAGTGTCCATCCTGATGAGATTGGAAATACTAGGACCACGATTTTTGCTAGAGATAACAATGGAGGTGCAAATTCAGGTGATGCATATGACATAAATACTTTGTATAATTGTGAATTGAATTTGTCTCATAAATTTAAACGTACTTCCTTCAATGAAGCTTCTTCTCATGATGAATGAAATGAAACTATGCAGAAGGAATATGATGCACTCATAAAAAATGGCACCGGAAGCTGGTGGATCCTCCATATAGAACCAAACTAATTGGTTTCAAGTGGGTCTTCAAAAACAAGTATAAAGCAGTCAGCTCACTTGACAACCACAATGCAAGGCTCTTGGAGAACGAAATTGCACAAAAATAAGGTCTTTACTATGAGGAAACCTTCACTCTTAGAACAAAATGGGTGACCATCCAGACCATATTTTCTTTGGGAACATAGAAAGGATGGAAAATTCATTCAATGGATGTGAAGACAACTTTCTCGAATTGGGACTTGAAAGAAAATATTTTTATGTCTCAACCTTAAGGTTTTGTTGTAAGCAGATAAGAACAAATGGTAGAAAGCTCATCAAATCCTTGTATGGTCTAAAACAAGCACCACAAGCATGGTATGAAAAACCAACCGACCATCTTCTGAAGCTAAATTTTAAAAATTACAATCTTGATTATGCAAATTTGTTTTTCAAAAAGGTTGGAAAAATAGTTGTGTATCTTGTAGTATATTTAGATTATTTGTTAATAACTGGGAACAATGAAACTTATATTGCATCCGTGAAGAAAGATCTAAATAAAGGTTTTGAAATGTCAGACTTAGTACATCTTCATTATTACTTGGGCATTGAAGTCAATCAAAACCCAAAATACATATTCATTTCCCAAAAGAAGTACATTCGAGGATTACTAAATAGATTCAACATGGTAGATTGCAACCCTCTCCCTACTCCAATGGAGCAGAATTTGAAGCTCACATTGAAATAAAATAATTAATTTTAGGATGAAACTACATACAAACAACTTGTAGGAAGTCTCATCTACCTCAACATGACAAGACCAGATATCTCATATATTCTGAGCATCCTTTCCATATTTATGCAGAAACCACGTGAGGGACATTGGTCTATCGCAAAAAGAGTCATGATATACTTAAAGGGAACTCAATATTATGGAATTAAGTACACCACGATGCATGAATTCAGTCTTATTGGAAATTCTCATTCAGACTTTGATGGGGACAAGGAAAATGGAGTATCAACTTCAGGGTATCTTATGAGTCTAGGATTAGTAGTTTTCCCTTGGAGATCACACAAATATTCATTTCCATCAGTTTCCACAACAGAGGCAGAATATGTGGCAACGACAGAAGCACAAAGGAAATTATGTGGCTTGGGAAAACAATTGAAGACTTGTAAGAGAAACAAGTAAAATCAACTCCTTTACTTATCAACAATACTTCTGCAATCAAGTTGGCCAAGAACCTTAGATTTCATGGTCAAACGAAGCACATCAACATGAAGTATCATTTGATTTGATACCATGTAGAGCCAAGAACTATTCATCTAAGACATTATTCCATGGTTGAGAAAATTGCAGACATCTTTACCAAAGCACTTGGAAGAGAAAAATTTGAAAAGTTTAGAATGATGCTTGGGCTCACACACATCCCTTTAGATTAAGGGGGGAATTTTAAACACATTAATCCTTAGGGATATGATAAATAGTAATTAGGTGTGATAATGGATACACTACAACAAAATAGGCAAATAGTTCCTAAAATAGCATTAGAATTTAGTGTATTTCAGTTCACGAATTATACACCTTTTCGAGCGCAAAAATGGGTGCAATTAGGAATGTTTACCATAGCAGAAAATTTAGCACCAGAAATTCGGCCAAAAGTAATGCTAGAAATAACGCTTGGACTAACACCAAAAAAATATCACTATAAATCTTGTCGGAAATTCCACCGAAAAATACGCCAGAAATAGCGCCGAAAAGAGCACTTGGAGTAGTGCCAGTTCTAGCATTGGAATTAGTACCAATATTTGCTTCCAATTTGGATTTTTCTTTGGCTTCCATTTTGGTGTCCGTTTTTGCTTCTCATTTTGCTTCTAGTTTTCTTATAGTGTGGATTCCAATTTTTCTTCCAGTTTGGCTTCCAATGTTGCTTCTTTTTTTTCTTCCAAGCATTGGGAATAAAGCTAATTCTAGCATCAAGAATCGCGTCTTATTTGGCTTCTGATTTGGCTTCCAGTTTTACTTTCCATCTTGCTTCTAATGTGGCTTCCAATTTTGCTTCCAATTTGGTTTCCAATTTTGGCTTCCATTGTTGCTTCTTTTTTTGCTTCCAAGTTTTGGAAATAATGTCAGGTTTAGCGCAAGGATTTGCGTCAAGTTTGGCATATGATTTGGATTCCAGTTTTGCTTGCCATTTTTCTTTTAGTTTGGCTTCCAATTTGGCTTCCATTGTTGCCTCTTCTTTTTCTTCCAAAAATGATTATTATTTTGCATACAATTAAATTAATATGTTTTATTTCAATTTAATTAGTTAAATATATCATGTCTCTTAAATAAGTTCTATGATTATAGAGTAAGTCATATCAATGAATTTGAAATATTTTATAGGATAACATTTATAAAGAATTTTAGGGCAACAAACATCCATACAAATTAACAACATCAGTATACTTATTAAATCTCCATCAAATAGAATCTACAACATCCAATATATAGATAATAACAAGATATTTTTTTTGTAAGAAAGTATATTTACATTATATTAACAGGGAAAATATACATAGTTTACATTTATTAGAGGAAACTAGAGATAAGAGCTAGAAGTATCAACCTCAAGAAATGGAAACTAGAGCTCAAGGGTCTCACAAATAAATTTATATTTATCAAAATGATGATCATAAGACATAGCATCTTTGTAACTTGCATTTCTTAACCAACATTGCTCGGGTGCCAAAGAAACATCACCGAGTCTTGTGGCTCTGTGCCACAGATCTGCAAACCAAACCAAAATAACCAATGTTGGGTGATCACCACTGCGACAAACCAGAATGGAGATTGCCAACCTGAGAATCATCATGCAGTTGGAAGGTTAGAATTTACCACATTAGAATTGCATATTCGACACGTTGGAGCCACACTCAACCTGAGTGCTACCATGGACCTAAACATTTTTGGAGTCTTCAGAAAGTTCCTCCAAGATGTAACAATTATAGTGACTGAGATGGGGAGGGGAGGGGAGGGGGACGTTAGCTGCTAGAAGGACAAGAGAATGGGTGGGTGGGGGAGGGTCCAGTGGAGCGCTAGTGATAGGCAGAGAAGAGAAGCCAACTGGAGGGGAGAACGAGGGAGAGGGAGTAGGTGAAGAGGGGCATGAGATATTGGGTGGAAATTCAATTCTAAGGTCTTTGGCCAAGTGCTTTAGGGAGGAGAAGGAGTGAATTTGGTGGGAAAAGAGCTCAAAATCTGTTACGAAACCAGCTCAAGAAAAGATAGATCAACGCCTTAGAATTTAGCCTCTTCAAGGGGGAAACCTCCTTTACATTACATAAATGAACAATTCTTGGATGATTGAAATGACAAAACCTCATTTCTATACATAGGAGTCTAAAGAGTCACAATATAACCTAGCCGACCTAACAATAATAATATAAAGCCACAAAAATAACAATAGAGGGATTCTATGGGGCACAATAATAAAAATATGGGGACAATAAGGGCACAACAATATTAATAATGGGGTAGTCACTAGAATAGTAATGGGGTAGTCACTAGTATTATAGGGACCCAACATGCCCCTCTCCTTCAAAAAAGTGTTGTCCTCAACGCTTGAGTAGTTCTAGATGCTTCTATATAAAATTCTCATCCTCCCATGTGGAATCTTCAGCGGATAAGTTCTTCCACTTGATAAGATACTCTGAAATTGATCGATTTCGTAGCTGTCAAGTTCTTGTTTTTGTGACTGCTTCTGGTTCCAATATAATTTTTCCTTCCTCGTCAAGTTCTGGCAATATTGTTTGAACTGGGAGCTTGTCACCTATAACCTTCTTTAAACATGAAACATGGAAAACTGGGTGCAATCGAGAAGCTGCAGGAAGCTCCAATTTGTATGCCATAGTACCAATCTTTTGCAACACCTTGTACGGACCATAATACTTTGGTGATAATTTATTATCCTTCTTAGCTTGCTTGAGGGACATTTGCTTATATGGTTGTAGCCTTAGGAATACCCAATCACCTACATCAAAACTTCTTTCACTGCGATGTTGATCTGCCTGTTGTTTCATTCTATTTTGTGCCAACACGAGGTTATCCTTTAAGAGTTGGAGGACTTGTTGTTGATGTTCGATGTGATGTTCCACTGCTTGAACCTTAAAATTTTCTCTTAAATATGATGTGATGGATGGTGGCTGATATCCATAAAGTGCCATAAATGGGGTCATTTTTGTTGCTGTATGGAAGGAAGTGTTATACCACCATTCAGCCAGAGGCAACCATTTGACCCATTGTGTCTGTTTATCAGATACAAAGCAACGAAGATATCCTTCCAAAATTTGTTTACTATCTCAGTTTTCCCATCAGATTGAGGATGATAAGATGAGCTATGAGCTAACTGAGTACCAAGACAAGAAAATAATTCTGTCCAAAAATTTCAGTGAAAATGGGATCTCTGTCACTTACAATAATCTTTGGGTTTCCATGTAGCTTTTGAATTGTTTCCATAAATGCAGTAGAAACTGTACTGGCTTTAAATGGATGTGATAATGCACAAAAGTGTGCATACTTGGTAAGTCTGTCAACTACCACCATGATGACACTCTTTCCCTCAGACTTGGGTAAACCTGTGATAAAATCCATTGAAACCTCCTCCCAACGTTGGCTTGGAATGGATAAAGGTTGTAATAGACCCGGTGTCTTAATTGTTTCAACTTTATTTTGTTGGCAAACCAAACATTCCGCCACAAACTTTTGAATATCTGATTTAAGGCCATCCCAAAAAAATTCCTTCTTAACCCTGTGGTAAGTTTTTAAAAATCCTGAGTGCCCTCCTAAGGGAGAAGTGTGCAATTCCATAAGAATCTTTTGTTTTAGCTGGGAATTCTTACAGAGGTATAAGCGATCTTTGTACCATAACGAATCATTTTGCCAGCTAAATGTATCAGACATACTGGAATCTTGTTGTAACTTTCGAATAAGTGCCCACACTTCTTCGTCATTCTTCCATTCCTCCCTTGCTTCGTTTATCCAATCTGGTTGGATAATAGAAATGGTGCACAACAATGCTTCCACATCCTCATCCTTTCTTGAGAGTGCATCTGCCACCACATTTTGCTTCCCTTTTTTGTAGATGATTTCAAAGTCATAACCCAACATCTTTGTGACCCACTTTTGTTGCTCTTCAGAGGATAATCTTTGTTCTAAAAAGTATTTAAGGCTATCATGATCCGTTTTTACCTTGAAGTGTCTTCCCATTAGGTAGGGTCGCCATTTCTTAAGTGCATGGAGTATTGCCAACATTTCCTTCTCATAAATAGCTTTGTGTAAAAACTTTCCCTTGATTGGACGACTTTCAAAAGCAATGGGTCTTTCATCTTGCATTAAACAACACCAATTCCATTTCCTGAAGCATCACATTCCACAATAAAGGTTTTGTGAAGTCTGGTGTAGCTAAGACTGGTGCTTGGCACATTGCCTCTTTAAGATGTTCAAAGGCCTTTGTTGCTTCTGGAGTCCATGAAAATGAATCTTTCTTCAATAATGTTGTTAGAGGTGCTGCTATTCTCCCATAATTCTTAACAAACTTGCGATAATACCCTGTCAACCCGAGAAATCCTCGCAGATGCTTTATGGATGTGGGGATTTTCCATTCCTTAATGGCTTTAATTTTGCTAGGGTCTACCTTAACTCCTTCATGAGATACAATATGACCCAGATATTCCACCTCTTGTACTCCAAAGAAACATTTGGATCTTTTTGCATATAATTGTTTCTCCTCCAATAGTTGTAGCACCCTGTCAACATGTTCAACATGATCCTTCCAAGACTTGCTGTAGATTAGTATATCATCAAAAAATACTAACACAAATTTTCTAAGGAATGGTTTGAAAATGGAATTCATCAAACCTTGAAATGTTGAAGGTGCATTGGTAAGGCCAAAAGGCATGACCAAAAATTCATAATGACCCTCATGAGTTCTAAATGTTGTTTTTGGAATGTCTTCAGTCTTCATTCTGATTTGATGATATCCTAACGAAGATCCAACTTGGTGAAGTAAATTGATCCATGCAATTCATCCAGTAATTCATCAATGACAGGAATGGGAAACTTATCTTTAATAGTGAGCTTGTTGAGCTCCCTATAATCCAGACACATGCGCCATGATCCATCCTTCTTGTGCACCAATACTACTGGAGCAGAGAAAGAACTTTGACTCGGTTGAATTATACCAGCCTCTAGCATTTCTGCAACCATACGTTCAATTTCACTCTTTTGGGCATAGGGATATCTGTACGGCCTGATGTTTGGAGGAACACTTCCTGGAATCAGATGAATAGCATGATCATGATCACGAATAGGTGGGAGACCTTTGGGAGTCTCAAATACCTTGGAATGATTGTCCAAGACTTTTTGGAGATCTGGAGAAATAGATGATTCCAATGTGGAAACATCTAGCGAACATAATTGTGCAATTACACCTCTTTGTTCCTTTTTTAGAAGCTTTGTCATACCTTTAGAGCTGATTATCTTTCCTGGTTTCCCTGCAATACCCCTTAATTCAACTTCCTTTCCTTCCACAAAAATTTTATGAAAAGTTCTTGAAAATTAAAAGCTATTGTACCCAAGGATTGTAGCCATTGGACTCCTAGTACAACATCAGCACCTCCCATTGGAATGGAAAGCATTGGGCTAGTCAATACATATTCTCCCATGGATAGCTTGATATTATGGCACTTTCCAGAGAAATTTATTGTTCCTCCATTTGCAATCATCACTTGACACTCTGGTGCTGGATATAAGAAGCAATTCAATTCTTTTGCTACCTTACAATGAATAAAATTGTGGGTACTTCCTGAATCAATCAACACTATTACCTTTTCTTCTTGATTTTTCCTTCTATCTTGATGGTTTGAGGAGTGGTAATTCCCGCCAATGCATTACAAGATATGGTCGGATTCATTTCTTCTTTATCTAGGCTTTGTTCCTGGAGTATATCCTCTTCTTTTGACCTTTCTTGCTCCTTTTCTTCTTCCTCTTCACAATCTATGTAGAATAATTTCTTCTCAGCACACTTATGACCTTTAGTGTATTTGCTATCACAATTGTAACAAAGCCCTTTTGCTCTTTTTTCTTCCAATTGTTGTGGTGTCAACCTTATAGTTGTGGAAGACTAGGGGCAACAACACTTCCATCTTTATAGTTGTGAGTGGTATGCTTCCTGGTTGCCATAATTTTGCTTTCCATTTTTCTTGCTAACCTGAATGCCTTCTCTAATGAATCAGGTTCCCAAAGGCGAACATCATGTTGGATATTATCCTTTAAATTCCCTATGAACACATCAATCCTATGCTCCTCTGGAATATTTTTTACCCTTATGTTCAATTTTTGGAACTCCTCAATGTGCTCCATTATTGAACCCTTTTGTTTGAGACTTATCAATTGGCTAAAAAAAGTGTTGCTTTTTGTATCCTCATAATGTGCTGTCAATTCTTCCGTAAAAATTGCCCAAGTGATAATTTTTTTACGAGAGCAAAGCCATTGATACCATACAAACTGATTTGGTTCCAAATATAAATTTTCAATACGTACCTTTTGTGTGTTTTGCACATTATTGAGATCGAAAAATTGCTCCATCTGTAATATCCATGTTGCGGGATCCTTGCCATCAAACTTCCTCATATCGATTTTTCGAATATGGTGGGTCTTTGATCTCACATTAGAGTCTATGGAATCATGATTAACATTTTTTTTTTTCTCATCATGAGTTTCCTTTACTACCCTTTCACCATTAGTGACCATTTCTTGTAGCAACTTATTCATATTTATGTTCAATTCTTCCATCTTATCATCCATGCCATCAATTTTAGCGTCCATGCCATTCATCTTAGCTTCCATGCCATCCATCTTAGCTTCTACGCCTCTCTTTAAACAATCCATATTAGCTTATACACCTTTCTTTAAACCATCCATCTTAGCTTCTACATCTTTCCTTAAACCATCCATCTTAGACTTTATTTCTTTTTATGCAAGTGACACTTGTTGCACTTGGTCTCGTAATTTTGATATATCATGTTGCATTTCTTCCTCTCCTTCATGAGTCATGCTAGAGATTTTAGGTTGCTTACTAGGTTTTTTCATTTTTTTTCTCAGGGCATCAATTACCGATTCAAACTAATTTTTCAAACCAAGCTTATGCAAAAATTTAAAAAAAACTACACACCTTTTTTCACTTTGTAGAAGCTTGATATTGAATCTGATTTATCTCTGCAATTTCGGATCATCCAATTCTAAAATTGCGACCTGTTGTAGCCTTCTATGTCCTCTTTCCAATGCCACCAGTCTGATCCAAATTGGATTCTCCAAGGAAGAGTTATACACAATCTCCCAAGATGACCTGATTATAGACTAGTTCAGTAGAGCGAACTTGTACGACGTGCCACGAGTCACTGTTTCGACCTTTGGCTCTGAAAAATATACACAAGAAACTACAGTCCGTCCTTTTTCTGTACCTTCTTATGAAATTTCAATCCGATGCTCAGAGAGAAAGTTATGATGATTTTCCCTAGGTCACCTGTTTGGAATGTAATTTAGGAGTCTGCAAAAAGACCAACTTCCTCAGATCATATCTCCACAACTATAGCGCAAAAAGCTCTGAAATTTGGACCTGAGATTCAGTGCGATTTCTTCTCAAATGGGTTTTCTTTTTAGCTTTTGAAACATCGCAAAAAAAAAGATATAGCGAAAATTCCACGATGACCTGTTTGGAGTAGCGAAACCCTAGAATCGAAAGCTTTGATACCAAATGTTATGAAACTAGCTCAAGAAAAGATAGATCAATGCCTTAGAATTCAGACTCTTCGAGGGGGAAACCTCCTTTACATTACATAAATGAACAATTCGTGGATGATTCAAATGACAAAACCTCATTTCTATATATAGGAGTCTAAGGAGTCACAATATAACCCAGCCGACCTAACAATAATAATATAAAGCCACAAAAATAACAATAGAGGGATTCTATGGGGCACAATAATAAAATTATGGGGACAATAGGGGCACAAAAATATTAATAAGGGATACAACTACAATAGTAATGGGGTAATCACTAGTATTATAGGGACCCAACAAAATCCATCTAGAGGCTTTCATTTTCTCATGAGATGTCTCCTTGAGTTGGCGAGCAAGGTGTTTCTGGAAGGCCTAGAGAGTCAGACGACCCCTATGATTCTCTTCCTCCTCCATGGCGAGGAACTCTCTCCTTATAGAATGAAAAATACCATAATTGAACATGGTTGCAATAAAGGCTTCCTCAAAGAAGGAGGGACGTCCATGGCCCCTACCTCTTCTAGGATGTCGTCCCCTACCTCTGTCATGATTCATCATTGGGTGGTAGTAGGGAAACATCGTAGAGCCAGATTCAGAGGAGAAAAGGTGAACCTTGGAGAATAACCAAGGAATAATGATGCCTGGAGGAGAGAATAACCATCGTCCTTGTCTTTTTATTACTGGAGCGAGTGTTATCACCAAAAAATTGATCATCTAGCCTAATTTACTAGATGGATTGAAGTATACCATGTAAAGCCAATTTTACCCTAGTAAAATTGATTTCACTGTGAGAAATTACCTAATAAACCACATTTAATAAGTAATTTATAGTTAAACCCATGAAGAATAATTAAATAAATCACTATTTATTTGATTTTCTTGTAGGAATAATTAATCAAACCATTGTTTTATTATTATTCCTTGTTAAATTTGACCTAATCATGAGAAATAAATAGATAAATCATTATTTATCTTATTTTTCTCTAAGATAACTAATTAATCATTACTTAATTATTATTCTTTGTTAAATTTGACTAAATCCCTTAGGAATAATTAAATAAATCATTATTTGTTTATTATTCCTTAACTAATTCATTGAGATAATAAATAAATCATTTGTTTATTTATTATTTCTAAATAAAATTTTAGATACTTTTTCCCTCCTAAAAACAAATATAATAAAATATTCCAAGTGGTAATTCCAATAATGGGATCAATAATATTTTATTATTGCTCACTATTCGAGGATAACTCAATATTTTGTTATAAATAGGAGGGTTTTCCATTCATTATCCACTTTTGATTATTTTCATTGTTTCACTTGCGATTGTAACTCGTATTTTTTTTATTGTCACACACCATATTTTTGCTGGGTTTATGCATTATAGAGGAGAGGGACTCTACAGAAGTTGAAGACGTTTGAGAATAACCAAGAACCCATCCCATAGAGGGGAACTGGTAACATTTATTTGTTCTCTTCACAGGTGTTATTATAAAATTGTTCTTTACATATCTTGTTTCCATTGGATGTTTTGGGGTTATTACTCTTTCTTTCACTGTTTAAATATGATTGCAGCATAGATCAGAATTTTGACATGTTTTGTTTCTATCAATAGTTGCAAATCTACAATGCTTAACAGTCATTTCTATTCTTGAGATTGTTTGTCATCCACAATCTTAAGTTGGTTCTTTTCGTACATCATTGAGAAGAAAACACTATAGCAAATTGGCGACTTTGTTGGGTTTTATACTTCAAATCCAAAAACCTAGGTGACCTTTGGTTTTCGGCTTAGGGTTTCTTCATTTTTCAATTCTATTAATGTTTCCTAGTGTTTTAACCCTAGATTTGATAAATTTTTGACTTCCATAAGCTTTCTAGTCATTTCCGCAGGTCACAAGAACCAGCCACGGCAAAGGCAATACCTTTTTTCTGAAATTTGTAGACTAAGAGTCTCAGAGCATAAATCAGAGTTTTCAGCCTAAAAGGTGCAATCTAGGCTCCAGAATGCAGCTTTCTACCCAAAAAGTGTGATTTCATCAAAAAATAGGTCAGAACCTGCGATTTCTGGGTTTTAGGGTTTTTCTCAGATCTGTTTCTAGGTTTTGCTGAGAGTTGTCTGCTAGGTGTTTGACCTTTGTCTCATCTCGCTTAGGCCTTGATCCATTATTTTTTACTCGTCGAAGTTGAATTTAGACTCCCCCAGGGCTTCTAGTACACTTCCACCTTTCTAGGAGGAGTTTAGCTAAGTGAGAAGTCTAAGTTTCTATAGCACTTTTGGCCACATTTTCCAGATCTATAACCTTTTGTTTCAAATCTGATAAGATAGGTTGCTACCATCCATTGTTTCACATTTAAACTTGTTTGGTCATTCCCTTAGGGTCCCATCGGTTGCCCTAGGTGTTTCACCCATCTCCCTATCTTTTTGTAGCAATCTTACCCTCTGGTTTTTTGTTGTTGCTGCATCACTTACTTTTCAGCAACTTAGAGTCACTTGATCCCAGTCACACCAACATTTAGATTTCTTGACCATTTCAGTGTATTTTCAATCGGTTTAGCCACGAAGCAGTATAGTGTTTGTAAACCCAGTTTGGGTGGGTTTAGTTAATTATTTTTCTGTTATTTATTTCTGTTTATTTGAAGCAAGTTTTTTTCTTTTTTACAAACACGATCTGGGCTTAATCAATTAATACACATGCACACACAAGCACACCTTAAGCAAAGGGCACTTTGTTTACACTGCCAAGCCAAGACTTAACATAATAAATTTATCCCACCACATTAGAGATAGAAGATATATTGTTGATCTCCCTTCACCATTTCCATATTTCGTGTGTCCTTCCATCATTGCACCACCAAGGTGTGTCTCACGGAGACTATTAGGCCTTCAACCCAGTTCCCGCTTGGGCATATTACTCCTCCCCGTCAAGTTCAAGTTCATATCCCTTCGAGTCCCCATCTCGACTCTTCTCCTGGTCCTTCCGATTCCTCATCTAATTCTGAGTCGCCTTCACCACATATTTTCACCATGTTCGGACCGACAGCTGATGCAGGAACCCAAACTAGTGGTGGCTCCGGTAATATACCAGTGGTCACATCAGGCGAAATAGTCTCAGGAACCATTCCGGTGGCCCCCATGCTCCCCTTTATGGTTTGGTTAAGTCTACCCGATCTTAACCAGTTGATAAACAACCCCATACACCATGATGTTGGTTGGCCCTCTATGCTGACCAAGCTTCCTTTAGACATCCCAAAGTTTGAGGGTATTGCTGGAGAGGATCCTACCAACCATGTTTGATCCTTCCACATGTGGTGTTCATCCAAATCCATAATCGATGACTCCATAGCTCTTCCAACACACACTCATTGGAGATGCGACAAAATGGCATGTAGACTAGCCCTCCGCCTCTTATTCCGTTTTCGCAATGCTTCATAAAGCATTCTTATCATATTCCCAGTTACCTCTCCGAGAAGACACTAGTACAGAGCTATTGACCACATTTTGTTAGTCCTCTGCCACTCGCCTTTTTGACCATGTTCAAGAGTGGCGTCGAAGGAGGAGCACATGTCATTCTTGGCCTTTCGAGGACCGTGTCTATCTAGATTGGTTTCTTAAGAGCCTTTTATCCCCCATCGGGAAAGATGTTGCATCCCAAAGAGAGATTCTTAAGGCTGAGGAAGAAGCTCTCTAGATCGCTTTGAGATATGATCTGATCTATGCTCAATCCAGTTATGTCTATACCATCATTCTAGACCTCCCTCATCCTAGAAGTGCTAATGCACCAGGGGAATCTCACGCCGCCAACGGTATTGTTGGATCCATTTCACACTCTTGACCATATTCCCAGTAGAGTTATGGCTAGCTGCAGGGGGGTACTAGTTCCTCCAACATTTATTCCCCTCCTGCTAGCAACATGTTTCCAGGGCCTCAACCCGTTTACCAAACCTTTGCTCCTTCTTACGCACAGGTTGGCACTCCAGCCCCTCAAGCATTAGCACTAAAACATCCCATGCATCCTCAGCCCCAGCAACCACACCCCCTTAGGGCCAGGTCTTTGCACAGAAGATTGATACCAATCCCCCAAATTTGAAGAAAAAGAAGAAGGGGAAGGGTAACAAGGGTAACTTGGGTAACCAAGGTAACTAGCCTAGTGAACCCCAGGGGAACCAACCTAACACCAACAATTAGCAACAGGGTGGCTAGCCCAAGCATAACAAGGCTATTCATATGAACAAGCCTTGTGCTTTTTGTGGTGTACATGGCCACTATACCCATAAGCGTCCTATTTTACCCCAGATGCGCCAAATGTGGGAAGCTCAAGTAGCTTCTCGAGGTCAACAATCACCTCAGAATCCTGCACCACCTCAACTGGTCGTGCTCACAAGTCCTTTCCCTCAGTAAGAATTTGTTGTTTCTCAACCCTAGCCAGGTCAAGCAGCCCACCTTCCTCAACCTTCTGGTCTTGGTGACTACCGGATCCTGATGATGAACTTTAGTGACGTTAACCCCTCCAATATCAACCTACAAACTCGGTCGCATCAATATGACAAGTCCTCCACTTCGTCAGCTGTCGAGTCCAAAACCAAAGTGTCTGCTAATCCTCTTACGACACCAAATGGTCCTTTACAGATCCCTCAACCCAAAGTTGAGGCCATTCCCAAGATCCCAAAGGGACCATTACGCCGTAATGTGGATTCTAATAGAGCCGCCTATACATAAAGTATAGTAGATGACTTGGTGCAATCACTTGCTGCCATGTCGACACTGGAAGTCCCTCAGTCATGCCCTTCCTAAAATAAGGCTCTACTAATTGCCTTGGGTGCAGTGGATCATTCTAACGATCGCTTGATTGTCTTCCTGGTTGATACATCAGAGCATCCCCCATTACCTTCATCTGTTGCTTTCTAGATACAAGTTAGAGTCTGTAATGCCATCATACCTAGATGCATTATTGACAAAGGTACATCCACCTGTGTGCTTTTAACTTTTGTTTGGAAACAACTCAAGTTACATGAGTTGTCCCCCTTCACCATCACCTTGTGTGCTTGGGATGGAGACTCCTCCCAGCCCCTTGGCATGTATCGCAACTATCCAATGACCCTTGTGGGCAAGACTATCCATGTTGACACCGAATTCATTGATGCCTTGGATTACAGCATCCTCTTACGTCATAGTTACACATATTCTATGCCAGCTGTTGCATCTGCGGTGTTCTGCAAGATGTGTTTCCCCCATGAAGGGAATATCATTACCATTGATCAGTTGACTTACTATGAGCCAACATCCATGACCTCCCCCGAGTCCATCATCTCATCGATGTCCAACAATTAGTCTTCAACTCCTTGCACCAGTGTCTCGCCCGGAGTCTATAAGGATTCCTCATTGTTGGATGCCTTCCCTGGTACTCCCTCTCCCATTTATGAACCTACTTCCATGAGTGTTTGCATGTTACAAGCGTCACGGGCTGTACTTAAGTAGTCCGATACACCTCATTAATAGATAGCTCCTCAGTATCCTAATGTTTCTCTTCCAGTTGAACCCTCTGGACCCACTCCCCCAGGACCTCCTCCATTTGTGGGTGCCTCTCCTATGTTCCCTCCAGGAACTGTTCCTCCAGGTCTTAACTATCTAGGAGCTATTCTGCCGAGACATTATCCTATCGGCCATATACCTTTCTTATTCCCCCCTCCGAGAGATTTTTCTGTACCTGTCATGGCTTCGTTGGTCCTTCCTAAAATGACTCTAGGGATACCAGTATGTTACATCGACCCCCCTGCAAACATTCCGCCTGATAAGCCGAGACCATATCATGCTTTGACCCTAGTTCAATTGGTCCCCATAACCCTTGTCATTGCTTCAGTGCCATTACAACCTCAACAGGAACCAACTCCTGTTGTGAAAGCATCTGGCCAGGGGGAAAAGCCAAAAGGAAAGATTCAGTGGACAAGGCTCCCAAACCTCCTCCAGCCCTAAGACCCCAAAGATGACACCCCTGTGTGCTTTGTATGGTGTCATTCGGCACACCACCAACAATTGTCCTAAAATTCCTCAACTTAAACCGTTGGTTCATGAAGCATTCCCTAAGTCAAATATTCCAGAAGTTCATGTTAACATATAGGTCCCACCTAAGAAACTCAAAATGCTTCACACAAACCACCCTTGTGCCTTTTGTGATCTTCATGGTCACTATTCGCATTGTTGTGCTTGTCTCGATGAATTTCACGATTGCCTTGGGGCAATTCGTAAATACGAAGCCACTCATAGTAGAGCTTATAATCATCTACTTGTGTATTTTGGTACCACTAGTCAACCAAAACAGGGAAACTCTAGCCCTCCTATTGTGATCCATCCCCTCAATGTCGAGATGACGAAAACCACATGCCCCATTCTTTACCTATCATCATCCTTGAGTTCCTCGCCGAAAAACTTTCCTGAGGTTGCTGTGCGCATTTCTATCGAACCTTCTTCAACAGAATCTGAGGTCTCCACATCAGGTCTACATCTACTAGTCCATCGTCTACCATTCAAGATGATGTGTATGTAAACCTTATTCCTCAGGTTGATGCACCTGATAATGACCTCACATCATGTAGTCAGTCTTAATCCCATCTGCCCATCACCCAACCTGATGAGGACACCATGGAAGCTATGTCTACCCCAAATTACTTGTACACTTGAGTAAGGGGGCATTCCTTCAAGAGGATTTCAAAGGCCATCTCCTTCCTAATTCTCCCAATGCGCTCTACCTCCAGAAATGTTGTTCACCACACATCCCTTTGATTTACGTGTCTTTATTTCTACCATAAAGTTATGTATATTGCATCATCTCATCCTTTTTCTTTTACACCTTTCAGATGGATCCATCATCCACACAGTATATTGGTCATGTCGACGGTGCAAGTTGCTTCTCCTAGAATCTAGCCTCGGCAGCTTGGGCCATTTTTACCCCCTTGCATACCTTAGTCCTTTCAAATGGCGTGTGCATTGGATCTATCACCAATAACCAAGCCGAATATGATTGATTTATAGGCTTGTTAGTCGATTCCTTTGCTCATCGCATCCTTCATCTTCATGTTCGTTTAGATTCCTTGCTACTTGTCATGTATTTGAATGGTGTGTATCATGTGCATAACCAAGTCCTATTTAGAAAGTATCTATGAGTGAAGCTATTGGTGCATGAATTTGAAACCATTACTTTCAATCATGTGTGTAGAGCCCAAAATCACTATGTATATACCATTGCAAACAACATTCTAGATTGGAATTTATCACATGTATACCATAAAACACAACCATAAATAAAACAAATAGTGAACCATCATCGTCATATAAAATGCATAATCATATTATGTATCATAAAAGTGTTTGGGGACATAGATCTAAATACATCTGACATTCCCATACCATGTTACAAAAATCACAATCAAAGGGATCCACATGTCCCTGCATCTAGTCACTGCCCGCAGATCTCGCGCCAAAGGCTCTGCTCCACCTGCAAGTAGATCACATATTGCCTGACTTTCCATCGCCACACGTCGCACGATACCTCGCCACTCTGAGGGAAGACCGATACACTCATCTCTGTATCGATCCTCTAAGTCGTTCCACCCAAGCTCTGAAACCCCGGTCAGGAGTACATCAAACCTATGATACAAATCAGCAAGTAGTGTAGTATCCTTTGGACCATGTTATGACGATGATGTCCCCCAGCCTACAGCCCTAGGCACTACGGCTCAGCCTGCATATCCTATCGGCTTCACCATTTCTACGTCTGCATACAACATATTTCACACTTAGTACCATATACATGTGATTGAAATATAAAATGCACCATAAAACATAGAAACTTAACACTTACCGTCTGGTCCCCATGCTCGCCTAGGCAGAAGTGGCAAGTTAGGATCCCCTTGGTAGTTCATCCCGCTATAAGGGTAGTCATCATTGTAAATGGGTATCTAGTCCCAGTGTGTGAAAAACTTAGGTCAGAGCACCCGTATGACTCCCCCTCCTCGTCCTCTTTGTAGTAGCTACCCCAGTGGCACATCCTGGGCTCCTGTGGAGCTCCATCTTAGATCTATTCATGAGGATGAATACTGGGTATCTTCGCAAAGAAGAATGCACATAGTACTATACCAAAAGAATAGTCACGATTCACCTACCTCCTACAAAGACTCAACTATCGTTTCACCGACGATAGCATCATCTGGGCCCACCCATAGTAGGTCCCAACCAAAACACTCTCAACTAACATCATCTGCCCTCCAGTGATGTGGTGGAACACCTAGCTTCCCAAGACTTGTAGCACAACTACAACAACATCCTGTGTCTCTAGCCTCTCTAGATCAACAAGTGGGATAGTCATGCCCTTGACATGAATACCCCGTCGACAATGGCGCTCCATGAACTCAGTAATGTTCCTCCCACGAGGTAACACTGGATGAATATCCCCCACCACTCCGAGGGGAGGAAGTCCAATCAAGAAGTAAATATCCTGTAATGTGAGCTCGATATTGTGCCCCTACATGACAAAGACCTCCTGGTCTAGATCCCAGTAGCTCACAATTCTCGATAGCCAGCACTCACCTGCCCTCATTAGTGAGTTCTCTTCCAACTTGAGAACCCCATAACGAGCCAATGCCCCTCGAACCACCTGATCCCATTGGATCTCAGATTGAAGAGTATCCAAGTCTTGTTCACGCCAATTGATTTTCAGCTCTGCCATATCTGCAAAACACCACATGTCTTTTCAGCTCAAAAAATAAAACAATAGGCTACATTGATCAACTTGCAGCCCCCACCAGGCAAGCAAACCAACCCTTCCTTCAGCCACAAATCGTAGATTTTAGCCCAGAAAGGCAAGCTCGTAGGTTTCTAGCTATTTCCTACGAGCTAGATCGCATTTCTAGACCCAGAAAGTGTGATTCGACCGTGAGCAAGGGCAAGGGTATCTCAGGGAGCTGCTAGGTGCTCGAAATCGGGAAATAAACCATTGAAATTGAAGAGATGAGTAAGGCCACCTACCGGAAAGTCACAGATCCTGATTTTGATGGTTAGTTTGTATGATACGATCTCCACAAGATTTAGGGCCTTTTCCTCCTCTCCACATTCACCACAACTCACTTAGAAAATGAATCCAAATTAGAGGGAAAACACCCTTTCATAGAAAAATCCACAAAATTTTTTGTTGCCCATCGCGACTAGAATGTAGCTCAGTCTGAAAAACCGTCAGCACCATTGGAAAGGTCTCTAGTGTTCTAAAATGGGTCTTCTTCAATTTTATATTATTTGACACTTCATCGGGAAACCATTTTCCCAAGAAGGTCAATTCGTCGTCTCTGAAAATCGAATTTCATCATAAAGTGACACTTGTACTTTGAGGTACACCTCCTCTTCATACTTTTTTACCATATGTCAATTTTTGTCATGAGTAACCATCATTTAATCATGTTTTTATTGTTAGGATATTCCGACAGATAGGATATAGTTAAGTTCAACTTGGTCTAGTGTAGAGTTAGGTATAGAGTTAGGTAAAGTGTGTTTCTTTACTGTTGTACATTTTGTAACTTACAATCCGACGGTCATGATATGTAGTGATCCGACGGTTCATTCTCTCCTCGGTATTGCTGACACTTGATCCGTGGCTTGACACCCGATTGGTCCATGAATTCTATTTAAAGCACATGGAGGGTCATTTGTAGGGTAATCCGTGCATGAGAGAAGCTTATGTAAATTTTCATTCTTTGATTAATAAATTGCCTGAAGTGGCCGCGTTGGCTCAAGCTGTGGACTGTTTCCCTATTTGAGGGTTTTAACCACGTCAAAAATACTGGTGTATTGATCTGTGATCTGGTTGTGAGCGGTGTCCTTTTGGTGTTCTTTTTGAGGAACTTACCCTGTAAATTCCTACATGGTATCGGAGCTATTTGAGGGCCGCGTCCGTTGGTGATCCAAATCTGAAGCCAATAGCACTGCATCCAACTGCCGTTTCCTAGATCTGTTGTTTCTGACTGCTTTCGGGCCGAGAGGACTGCTTTTTTGTGTTCGGAGCATTTGTTCCAGTGAGGAACCCCTTCCGTTTCACGCGAAAAGGTTTCTGGTAGCCCTAGCTACGTCATTTTTAAGATCTGGAGGTATACAGTGTATTTGCAATTTACTGTTATTTTCTCTCTGCTTATTTCGGTTTCGGTTTATTTAGCTTTTTTTTAACCGGATCTATACCTTTCATTTCTGTGTATGCTCTTTGCCCTGCGACTCTGTGCGATCTGGGCAATTCAGAAACAGAAAGGAAGGATTTTTCTCATGTGTATGCTCTTTTCCCTGCACCTTAGTGTGATCTCAGAAAATCAGAAACATTGAGAAAAATATTTAGTTTTTCGGCTAAAGCTAACTTTGAGCCGCAAGGTTCAATTTTTGAAAATATTTAGTTTTTTGGGTAAATCTAACTTCGAGCCGCAAGGTTCATTTTCTTTGCATGTCCGTGTTGGGTTTTGTGTTTTTTGTTTTGTAGGGAAAAGGAGCTTTCTCAAAGCAAGCACGCAACCCAAAGCCCCCCCCCCCCTCTCTCTCTCTCTCTCTCTCTCTCTCTCTCAATTTTTTTGTATAGATCAATTGGTTCAAAGCTATTTTAAGAGAGTAGAGGTCTTGGGTTCAACTCTCCATTTTGTGGGGGCGGACTTTTTCATTCCTGCACATTCCCGCACTTCGTCGGCAACTTCAACAACTTTTTTTCAAAAAGCCATAACTTCTTCATCTGGAAGCCTTTTTCAGAGCCATTTTTTTAAACCAGCCTAATTTTTCGAGATCTATCCATTGGAACACTTACTTTCAGCATCTTCAGCTTCATTTTCTGTTGAAATGGAAAGTCAATACCAAGTTACCCTTGACAGCACGAACTACTTCCGATGGTTGTCCTACATGGAGGATTTACTTAGAAGTAAAGGTCTCTACCGAATAGCCACAGGCCAAGAAAAGAAACCGAAAGATGAAGACAAGGCTGCTAAATGGGAAAATAGACAAGATCAAGCACATGGTTTGATAGGGATGTCTATTTCTCCAGATCTTAGATTCCATATTGCAGAACTTGAAACTCCTCATGAAGCAATGGAACAAATCAATAAATTTTTTGGGATTAAAAATGAAATTAGAGCCCATCAACTTGAAAATGAGTTGCTTACATTGGACCCTAATAATTTTTCTTGCATTGAAGATTTCTTGTCGAAGTTCAAGACCCTTAGATATCTTTTGGAAGGTGTTAAGGTTAAGAAAGAAGATAGTAACCTTATTTATTCCATCCTTACTAAGTTGGGACCAGCCTACTCTGTATTTGTTTCCACCTTCCATTCCACAAGAGAAGCCTTCATTTCTCAAGGAAAAGACTACAAGCCCCCTTCCTTTGACTCTTTTTGTGATTCTTTAATAAGAGAACAAGAAAAACTCTTACACCTTGGTCTTCTTAATCTTGGAAACTCTTCCAAGAAAGCGTTAGCCGCCCAGCAGCAAGCAAATTCAAAGAATCCTAAAAAGTCATATCCTTGAAAAGAATGGTCCTAAACCAAACAAGGGTCCTAAGCAATTTCAGCCCCAAAATGAAAAATCATTTCAACAAAATGATAAGACAAATAAAAACAAAGGGAAGAAGACTGATAGACATTGCAATTTTTGTAATCGAGATGGGCACTTAGAATCAAAATGCTTTAAGAAGATGGAAGCCTTGGAAGCAGCAATGAAGAAGCATAACATCCATTTGGGGCAATCTTCAACTTCATCTTCAGGAATGGCACTTTCTGCATGTGGTTTTCAAGCATCTCGGTCTGGCTATCCATTAAATGTATCTTCTTCTTCTCATTCTCATGAGTGGCTCATTGATTCTGGAGCTTCTTATCACATGGCCAAAAATAAAGCCATGTTTTCTTCTTTAAATGATTGTAACACCAAAAATATATATGTTGGTGATGATAGATCGCTTAATGTTGTAGGGACTGGAACTGTTCATCTAGACAATGGTTAGTTTAATGATGTATTATGTGTTCCAACCTTATCCTGCAACCTTCTATCTGTATATCAGATAACTCATTCAGGTGAAGGTAAAATCGTTGAATTTTCACCTCATGATGTTGTAATCAAGGACTTAAAAGATCCTACACAGATTTTGGCTACTGGCATTGCTGATGATTCTACAAGGTTGTATAAGTTTCACAACTTTGGGTCATCAAATCTTCCCTCAGTATTTGTTGCTCATAATGATGAAGTGAGCAAACTTTGGCATGAGCGATTTGGTCACTTAAACTATCGCTCCCTTCAGCATCTATGTAAAGAAAATATGGTGACAGGTCTTCCTATGGTATCTTGCAGAGATGGTGTTTGTTCCGGATGTGTACTCGGAAAACATCATCGGGACAGTTTTGAAAAACGTGCCTCTTGGCACGCCTCAGCCCCTTTACACCTTGTGCATAGTGATTTATGTGGTCCACTTCCAGTTGTGTCATTCTCTGGTTGCAAGTATTTCTTAACTTACATTGATGATTTCTCCAGATGCACTTGGGTATACTTCTTAAAACTCAAGAGTGAAGTATTTAACACTTTTTGGCCTTCAAGGCCTTTGTTGAAAAACAATCTGGACATCAAATTCTTAAGTTAAGATCTGATAATGGCGGAGAATATGTTAAAAACACATTCATCAACTATTTCACTGAGAATGGAATTCAAATGCAACATATTGTTCCATATACTCCACAACAAAATGGTGTAGCTGAAAGGAAGAATCGCACCTTAAAGGAAATGGCTAATTGTATGCTACAATCTAAAGGACTTGGTCTTAGTTTTTGGGCAGAAGCAATTAACTGTGCAAATTACATAATAAATCGCACTCCTACTAAGGCTTTAAAGAATATCACTCCAGAAGAAGCATGGAGCTCAATCAAACCAGATGTAAGTCACTTTCGTGTTTTTGGAAGTGAAGCGTGGGCCCATATTCCAGATGAAAAGCATAAAGCTTTAGAACCTAAGAGTGAAAAATGTACTTTTGTTGGATATTCTGAAGATGTCAAAGGCTATAGACTTATTCCATTTAAGTCCAAAAATGTTATCATTAGAAGAGATGTAAAATTTGATGAAAATATATCGGCCTGCGAGCCTAGTCCGGCGGATGTGCCACCTCTCCCTATCTCTTCTACCTTTGAAAACATTTCTTCTTCAGATGATGAAAGTGAGGATGACAATCCTCCCCCACCATCTCAGGATCCTCCTTCAGCTCCTGAGCTTCCAAAATGGGTTCGTGCTACTCGAGATGCAGCAGGTGATCTTGTCGGTGATCCTACAGATCAGCGACGCACACGTTCTCAGTTCGAGAGAGCCTCTTCTTTACTGGCTCAAGCTCCAGTAAATTATGATCCTGACACCTTTGCAGAAGCTTCAGGCCATCCAGATTGGGAAGCAGCTATGAATGAAGAATATCATTCATTATTGGCAAATGATACATGGGATCTTGTTCCTTTATCAAAGGGACGAAAACTTGTTAGATGCAAATGGGTTTACAGAACCAAGTATGGACCAGATGGGAAAGTTGATAAACATAAAGCTCATCTTGTTGCTAAGGGATTTTCACAGGTTGAAGGCATTGACTATACTGAAACCTTCTCCCCTGTTGCCAAAATGAACTCTGTCCGCTTTGTTCTTTCCCTTGCTGCCTCTTTCAAATGGGAAGTCCATCAGATGGATGTTAAATCTGCCTTCTTGCATGGGGACTTGCATGAAGAAATCTATATGGAACAACCCATTGGCTTCATACAAACAGACTCCAGCCTTGTTTGTCGACTTAAGAAATCCCTTTATGGTCTCAAGTAAGCTCCTCGGGCTTGGTATGCCAAAATGGATAGCTTTCTTTTAGAATCTGGCTTTTCTAGGTGTCATTCTGACAATACTGTCTACACCAAGAAAGTGGGCAACTCTCTTATCATCCTTGTTCTTTATGTTGATGATCTTATCCTTACTGGTAGTGATCCCAACCTTATAAACCATGTGAAGTCTAGCCTCAAAAGGAAATTTGAAATGACAGACTTAGGACACTTACACTATTTTCTCAGTCTTCAAGTCCTGCAATCCAAGGAGGGTATTTCCCTTTCCCAGTCCAAGTATGCTTGTGATATTCTACGTCATTTTCACATGGAAGACTGTAAGCCAGCCCCTTCTCCCTTTTAGTCTGGATTCAAACTCTCAGTCACTTGTACTTCTCCTGAAGTTGATGCTACCTTATACCGTCAACTTGTAGGAAAACTTTTGTATCTAACCCATACTCGTCCTGACCTTTCCTTTGCTGTTGGCCTTGTTGCTCGGTTCATGCAAAACCCCCGTGAAAGTCATTGGAAAGCAGCTAAAAGAATACTTCGTTATGTTCGAGGTACAGTTCAGTTTGGCATTCATTACAGTGCCAAAGCATCTCCTCTATTGGTTGGTTTCACTGATTCCGATTGGGCTGGTGACCCTGATGATCGGAAGTCTACTGCTGGTTATTTGTTCACTCTTGGTTCAGGACCTATTACATGGGCTTGCAAAAAACAGGGTGCCATTTCTCTTTCATCAGCAGAAGCAGAGTATCGTGGTGCCATAGAAGCTAGTAAGGAAGCCTTGTGGCTTCGTCAGATCCTGTTAGAGTTTGGCTTTGAGCAGCAGCATCCGACTACACTTTGGTGTGATAATCAAAGTGCCATTCAGCTATGCAAAGATCCAGTCCAACATCAGCGCAGCAAACACATTGAACTACACATGCACTTCATCAGAAAGCTCATTCACGACCATGTTCTTGAAGTGAAATATTGTTCAACAGATGATCAAGTTGCAGACATCTTCACAAAGGCTCTCACAGAGGCGAAGTTCACTAAACTTCGATTTATGGTTGGAGTTCAAGAAGTTGTCACTAAGGGGGGATAGGCTCTAGTGCCTCCTTCCTTCTCCTATTGCGTCATATTTGTAAATCCTTCAATCCTATCCCAAGTTGTTCTTAAGGGGGGATGTTAGGATATTCCGACACATAGGATATAGTTAAGTTCAACTTGGTCTAGTGTAGAGTTAGGTGTAGAGTTAGGTAAAGTGTGTTTCTTTACCGTTGTACATTTTGTAACTTACAATCCGACGGTCACGATATGTAGTGATCTGACGGTTCATTCTCTCCTCGGTATTGCTGACACTTGATCCGTGGCTTGACACCCAATTGGTCCATGAATTCTATTTAAAGCGCATGGAGGGTCATTTGTAGGGTAATCCGTGCATGAGAGAAGCTTATGTAAATTTTCATTCTTTGATTAATAAATTGCCTGAAGTGGCCGCGTTGGCTCAGGCCGTGGACTGTTTCCCTCTTTGAGGGTTTTAACCACGTCAAAAATACTGGTGTATTGATCTGTGATCTGGTTATGAGCGGTGTCCTTTTGGTGTTATTTCTGAGGAACTTACCTTCTAAATTCCTACATTTATGGTCCCCACTTGACCTAGTCTATATGGCAACGTCATCGAGTTACCCTTGTTCAGAGCATCCATGATGAGTCACCCTTGCATTCTTGGAGTCTATTTCATGTCCCATCATCTCATGTCACAATATTCCATCCATATTTGCATACCGTTCATCCTGTGTTGCCCATTTTGGCCTCCAGTCATACTGTCCCCATCCCCTTCAGAGTTGAGTTAGTTGCTTCCAGGTCAACCATGCACTTTATGCTCTGAAAAGGGTAGTTGTCTGTTTGTCCCTCAGTCCCACTTTTCCCATTATCCCTGGTGTCAGTCCATCAGTCACATTACTATTTTCCCTCGTGCTTTAGTTGAGGTTCCTCATTGCCTCATCTATTGCAGGCCCTATTATGTTGACATAAGATCATTTATTCTAGAATCGAGCAACGGGTCTCATTATTTCCCTTTGACTTGGTCGTTTCATGTTCGTGATCCATACACTTGATGGTCCAGTGATGCAGCAGATTGTACCAGTGATTCCCAGATGTGTGTGAGATGTTTTCAGATCTCATGATGGGTGGTCCCTTTAGGTATCCCCCCACATGCCCGAATTCATACCTACTATGCTACAACCTCATATGAAATTCCATACAGTTGATGGGTTCGGTTCCTACCGATCGCAGTGTTCATAGCATCCACATCTGCTTCAGATGATCCATTCATTTTTGCAGAACCCTTCCTTATTTAGCAAGGCTTCTCCAGTTGTTCTACCATCCCTCCCACCCATTTTTTGAGGGAACGGGCTTTGTATCTCATGTACTCAGATATTATTGTATTCAGTCTTGGCTCATGTTTTACCAAGTGCATTATGTATATGGGACACATTGTATTATTTTATGGCTTTGTTATGCCAACATGTCATGTACCATTCAACATGTACTTAATTTCTTAGTTTCATATGTCTGGGTGAGCCATTATTTTTGTATTAGTTATCTTGGCAGGTATGGATATGCCTCCCCTGCCTCATTGAGGTCTGGTACCACAACATTAAAGGAGACTTGCAATCGTCTCGCCCCCTTTGACACTATCCTCTCTCAACTTCAGCTTCATTGGTTTCTCTCTCTCTCTCTCTCTCCCCTTGACTCTCATGTGTTGTCTAAGTGATTGTGTCTTTACAACATACTTCAATCATACATTTTGCTTCTAACACTCATACATTGGGGGGCAATATGTTATCACCAAAAAAATGGTCATCTAGCCTAATTTACTAGATGGATCAAACTATACCATGTAAAGCCAATTTTACCCTAATAAAATTTCTTTCACTGTGAGAAATTACCTAATAAACCACGTTTATTAAGTAATTTATTTGATTTTCTTCTAGGAATAATTAATTAAACCATTGTTTTATTATCATTCCTTGTTAAATTTGACCCAATCATGAAAAATAAACAGATAAATCATTATTTATGTTATTTTTCTCTAAGAATAACTAATTAATTACTATTCTTTATTAAATTTGACTAAATCTCGTAGGAATAATGAAATAAATCATTATTTTTTTATTATTCCTTAGCTAATTCATTGAGATAATAAATAAATCATTTATTTATTTATTATTTCTAAATAAAAGTTTAGATACTTTTTCCCTCCTAAACAAATATAATAAAATATTCCAAGTGGTAATTCCAAGAATGGGATCAATAAAATTTTATTATTGCTAACTATTCGAGGATAACTCAATATTTTTTTATAAATAGAATGGTTTTCCATTCATTATTCACTTTTGATCATTTTGATTGTTACACTCACTATTGTAACTCTGGTTATGTTCATTGTCGCACAGCATATTTTTGCTGGGTTTAAGCATTATAGAGGAGAGAGACTCTACAGAAGCTGAAGACGCTTGAGGATAGCCAAGAGCCCATCCCGCAGAGGGGGACGAGTAACATTTATCTGTTCTCTTCATAGGTGTTATTATAAAATTATTCTTTACATATCTAGTTTCCATTGGATGTTTTGGGGTTATCGCTCTTTCTTTCACTGTATAACTATGATTGTAGCATAGACGAGAATTTTGGCAGGTTTTGTTTCTATCAATAGCTTCAGATCTACAATGTTTAGCAGTCATTTCTATTGTTGAGATTGTTTTTCATCCACAATCTTAAGTGGGTTGTTTTTGTACATCATTGAGAAGAAAACACTACAACAACAAGTGAACATGAGAGCTTGGTACGGTGACTACAGGTTCCAAAAGGTAAATTTATGAGCCATAGCTACCACTTGTTAGAGTTGCGTCAGGTGGTAGCCACTTCCGATGGATCTGGGGAGTCATGTCTGTCCACCCATGAGCAGCTAGATCCGGGGAAAATAATATGATGATGATGATGATCATCATCATCATCATCATTATGATTCTGATGATTATTATGATCATCATAATTCTTGTAACATGATCATCATCTATAATTAAAACAAGTGAGTCAAATATATATATAATTTAAGTGAATTTGATAACATCCATCATAAGTAGTAAATCAGAACCATCATACGTAATAAATATGCATCGAAATCATTAACCACTTTCAATAAATAAAAATTAATGAGTCAATATTGATAAGATCATCATCATATATATAAAAAACAAGTGAGATTCACATATATTAGTAGAACAATAACATGTGAAATTGATACATGTCCAACAATCAACATAAGTCAAAATGATACATCATGTACAAATGATATAAATAAAAACGATAAATTATGTAAGACAAAATGATACAAATCAATATGATACATCATGTCCAAATGATATAAGTGAAAATGATACATGTCAAAAAGATATAACTCAATAATATGGTACTGGATGCTGTGAAAATGATACATATGATAGTAACCATGAAAATCAACATCATAACAATATATCAAAATTGATCAATGATGCAATCTATATAATCATGAATTCCACTAGTTTCTACCAACAACTACCTCCAAATCATCATCGCCATTGTGATCATGATCAACATGATAATCATGATCAACATCTATATGGGCAACAACCTCGTTGTCATCTATGTCTGTGTCATAATGAGCATCATTTTCCATCTTAGCATCAGACCCAACGTGGTCTATATCTATGTGATGAGGATCATTCAGATCTTATGGAAGATTCTTGTTCTGCAAAAAAAAATAGAATGAAAATTTATTAGTTATTTCATGTAATAATTAATTTCTCTGTTATATATCTAATATTACAACTTATGAAATGAAATGATAATCATATTACAACATATCAAAGTGCACATACGATAATAAAATTTCAAATAAGTTACAAATAAGATTTCAATCCAATGATGTAAAACATTCAACAATTCTAATAAACATCAATAAAGATCATAATTTTTTTTTATACAATTTAACTATCAGTTGTAATTTCTATTACATAAGATTATGCACAAACCCTCTCCATTTTGTGTATATATACACTACATTTCCACACTCAATTGAAGTGATGATTAATGTTTCCTTTCAATGTTGAGTATATAGATGTAGTAAAGGTGTTGAAGATGAAATGGTTATGAGGCTTGTTTCCACAAAAAATGTGGTGAGCAAGAAGGGACGATGTTGAGCAACACTGGTTCATGTAGCATCCCCTCAGAGGTCTACCCAAAGTAACCATGCCAATTGTGGTAAACATGAGGAGAGATGCTTCTACAATCAGATTCAACCTCCTATGTCACCTTAAGGAAGTGAAATCGACGGAACATCACATACAGTCATCCAACATCATCAACAACACTGTTAGGAAACAAGTCAGCCACTCAGATAGCTTGTTCCTGGGTCCCACTATTATTATGAAGTTATTAGGCCATATTCACTCTAATTCTACAGGAAAGGGAGTGGCTAGAAACCCAAATTCTCTCTCACAGGCTTGCCTGCTTGTGACTGTGGACCAAAATTGTTAGTTTTGTGCCAGCGACCCCAGGATTTAAGCCACTTTTCTAGCCAAGAATCCTGGCCTCTACCCAAAACTTGTTGTAAGTTCCAGAAGTCATTAAAAACATAATAACAATGTTGATCAAATAAAAATCACCCTCAGGAGTAGGCCTGAGCACCCTCAACCAGGACTGACATTCTGTCAAACACTTGGCATCAATGCAACCTACAGGTATAAGATACAAGACATAGCATAAATGATTGAAGCAACTTATGAAACATAACTAGAAGGATCACCTCCTTCTCAATTGAATTACTATATCATTAATTAGGTCTTACATCCATCCATTTAATAGTTACAAGTAAATATATGAAGTAACCATGACATGAACTAGTCATTCAACCATGCTTATAACTAGCATAAAACCATGTAAATATTAGAGATATGACAACCATTAAATCCACATATAAATCAATGCAAAATTAAGAGAACTTATCTTTTATTAATCATAGGAAAATCTAGGTTCGGAACTTCCACGTACCAGCCAACCATAGACATGGCTGAACCAAATCTCTCTTTCAGCCAGTCACCCCCGTGCCATATTCCAAGCATGAATATGGGATCTCATAGAACAACCAATCCAAGGGAATCTAAAGGTTAAACCACCTCCACCCTCACCAAAATGTGATCACACCAAAACCGGTGTTCTGATCACAACCAAACAGAACTTGGAATGCCATCAAGAATCAATAACTATCCTTGAGGAATTATACATCTCCTTGTCTCTTAGGATTTACCAGAATCGAAAGCCAGATCACTAGGCCCTAAATTGAGACTGCTCCCTCAAGCTTTAACGTCTATTTCGCCAAAACTAGTCAAGGTATTCGTAGGCCTTTGGGAATGAACCTTGAGACCACCTCCGTCCCGGATTCTGAAATCCATCCAGCAATTCCAAAGCTCAAAAACATAAATAAACATCCCAACATACCATGACATCCAAGAAAAGGCTAGGCTAGGCTGAAATCCACTGTCATAACTCAGCAAGACCATGCCAACAATAATAAAAGAACCATAAACCAACATGCAAAGCCATGCATGTCCAAACCAACTAGGAAATCACACACACAAAAGGTTACCTGCAAGTATTCCTGCTGAAGCTTATTGATCCTACTTTCCTTTTCTTAATCCTTTCTTTGATCCAAACTAGAGTGCTCCAAGAAAACTCTAAGTGAGTGACCAAGAGAGTGAGAGAGAGAGAGAATAATGAGGGAGATCCAAACTTGAACTTGATAAAAATCATGAATTGATCCTCAAAATCCTTTTTATGCATGAGGCCTCTAATTTCTTCATTTTCCATTATTTTCCTTCAATTTCCTCCTCACATGCCACCTGTGACCATTCACCTTACTTTTCTCCTAATTTCCTTTATTTTCATAAATAAATGTTTGAAAAATTCATTTTTTCCTTTTAATGCCTTTTCCTTAGCCTTTGTCAACTTTCCTTAGCCGAAACGTACATCCAATGATGCCCACTAGGATATATTTTCCCAACATTCAACTTGGAATAAGTGTCCCTTAACCACGGTCTTATTGTGCCTTTATTAAGTTTTATTACATGAACATTTCACCGGGGATGTTACAGAACCCTCCACACCAAGACCTCAGCAAAACCGCTGAAAAGAAAACATACTGCCTATGGAGATTTATAACTTAGCTCGTTGCAATATTTATAATGAATAACTTGCTCAAAGGAAAAACATCATGACAACTTGATAAGATATTAACCATATCGTCAAACGGAGCTTTATAACTTAGCTCATGGCGGTATTTACATCCATATACATATACATATACAATTATCAAAACATATGCCAAACGTAAACCAATATCAAACCAAAACTACTTTGCCTCAACCAAAAACAATGAAGGATATAGGGCTTGCATCTGATTCGCCATTTCCCATGTAGCTTCTTCAGGCCCAAAGTGCTTCCAATGCACTTTAACTTTCTCTATGGTTCTATTCCTGAGCATGAGATGTTTCCACTGCAATATGCACTAAGGATTCATTTGGAACTCTCCTTTTTTCTCCACATGTAATATAGACCAATCAATAACATGATCAACATCCTTTATATACTTATTAAGTAATGAAATGTGGAAAACATCATGGAATTTTAGTGTTGGAGGCAATGCGAGTTGATATGCCATTGGTCCAATTCTCTGAAGTATCTCAAAAGGCCCGCAATATCATTGTGTGAACTTGGAACAAGAACCAATCCTCAAAGAGCTTTTCTTGGGCTTGATGCAAAAATAAACATGCTCCCCAACCTACAAATATTTGAACACCATTTGCTGATCTACATAAGTCTTCTATCTATCCTGTATTACCTTGAGATTCTTCTTTATAACCTGCATTTCCTTCTACATGTTCCCCAACATGTCTAGTCTAATAAGTACCATGTTCACTGGATCACTCCATCTAATCAGAGTATTACAAATCCGCCCATACAATGCCTCAAAAGGACTCATCCTCAAGGACTCCTGATAACCATTATTGTATGAAAAATCCACTAATGGAAGATACTCCTCCCATTTCCTCTATTGGTGCATCACATATATCCTCAACATATCCTCCAAGATCTTGTTGACCCTCTCTGTCTAACCATCTATATTTGGATGACAAGTTGTATTTGGAAGTGAACTTTGCATCCCATCCCAAATGATCTTCTTTGTAACACCATGTAGTCTCACTATCTCTTGGATGAACACATGTGCTACCTCACTAGATGAATATGTATTCTTCACCATAATGAAGTGAACTACCTTGCTCAACTTGTCAACCATGAACATAATAGAATCATGTTGCCTCACTATCCTCAAAATACCTACGATGAAATCCATATAAATGACCTCCCATTTCCATTCTGGAATTGCAATAGGCTTTAGTAAACCACCTGGATGCTTGCATTCCACCTTTACCTACTGATAGTCTAAACATCTAGCCATGAACTCAGCCACTTCCTTCTATAGATTCAGCCAATAGCCAAATTTATTCACTGTCGTCAATGTCTTATAATATCCTGGATGACCCGAATATGGTTTCACATGAAACTCCCTCAAGATAATCTTCTTGAGCTCACTGCAATTAGGCACATAGATCTTGTCTCGAAACATCACCAAGCCATATGCTGTGAGATGATATTCTACATCCTTATCCCCAGTACCTATACCTGCACTTGTACCTGTACCTATACTCTACTATAACATGTTCATGATCTCCATGTATTTTTCATCCTGCTGTCCTGCCTGCAAGATCCTATCCTGTAACTCTGTCCCATAAGAGCTCATAGCTCCTATATGATTCACGTATACCTTCTTGCTAAGAGCATCTGTAAACCAGTTCTCCTTCCCTTTGATGTATCTGATCTCGAAGTCAAACCCACTAAGGGTAGCCAACCATCTAGCTTGCCTCACATTTAGATTCGGTTGGTCAAACAAATAACTCAACCCACTATGATCACTCATCAATGTAAGCCACCAGCCTAGAATATAATGTCTCCACATCTTCAATGCATGTATAATCGCTGCTACCTCTGTACACACTACAAATTCCTTGTCCAGATCCACAATCTTTAGAATTGGTGCATGTGTCAACAACTGCTTAATCTTCTCAAAACTATCTTCACATTTTGTTGTCCATTCAAACTTCTTACCTTTCCACTGCAATGATGTAATAGGATATGCAATGCATGAGAAGTTCCTGATGAACCTCCTGTAGTAACCTACCAATCCCATGAATGATCTCACCTCATCTACATTCTTAGGAGCTATCCATTCCATGATGGCCCTTATCTTTTTTTGGATCTACTGTTATGCCTTCCTTGGAGACAACATGTCCCAAATAGTGAAACTCAATCTAAAAGAAGCTGCACTTGAAAATCTTAGCATATAATTGATTCTCTCTTACCAATCTCAACACTACTGCTAAATTTTTGACATGTTCTTCCTCATTCTTAGAATATACCAGTATGTCATCAATGAATACAATAAAAAACTTGTCCAAATAAGGACGCAACACACTATTCATCAAACACATAAATGTAGCTGGATCATTATTCAAATTGAATGGAACAACAACAAATTCATAATGCCCATACCTTGTCCTAAATGCAGTCTTGAAGATATCCTCTTCCTTGACGTGTACCTGATGGTATCCCGATCTCAAGTCGATCTTAGAGAACATTTCTACTCCCTTAGCTGATCAAACAAATAATCGATCCTTGGAAAAGTGTATATGTTCTTGAACGTTACTTTGTTCAGCTGCCTATAGTCAATACACAATCTAAGAGTACCATCTTTCTTCTTTACGAACAACATTGATTCACCCCAAGGTGATGCACTAGGTCTGATGTATCCTTTTTCCAACATTTCCTTTATTTGGAACTTTAATTCTATCAACTCACATGTGCTCATCCTGTAAGGTGCTTTCAATGTTGGAGCTGCTCCTTGCACTAAGTAAATAGAAAATTCTACTTCTCTATGAAGTGGTAACTCTATAATATTCTTAGGAAATACATCCTAAAATTGCTGCAAAACTATGTAGCTGATCAACACATTAGCATCCTCAACCTCCTTACCCTTGTCATTGGAAATGTGTATTGTAACCATCACACAACCTTTTCTGTAACTACGTTTAGCATGCATAGTGGTAACCATCCTCACTGATGTAGGCTTCTTTTTTCCCTACAAGATCCTCTTTTCTCCAATATCATCAACACACTCAATGGCCTTGTCGAAACAATCAACTTTGGTTCTATGAAGGTATAACCAATCGATACCCAAGGGCATACTATACAAACCCAATGGAAATACATTCAAATGTGTTGTTGTAGGCATACCGTTTAACTAAAATGCACAATCTCTTACCCAATGGTGAACTCACTTATTGTACCTGTAGCCAACTATACCAACCAAGATTATGCATGCACTTCTTTTCTCAAACCACAATTATCCACTAGGTTAGGATTAATATAACTATAGTTAGATCCAGGATCAATCAAAATAGAAATAACTTCATCACAAAGCTTACCATCCATCTCAATGATCGATGCCTATTAATCTGCCTACCTGTCATCCATAGCTACATAAATTTGAGGAATGCTATGACCAATATCACCAACTGTATGCCCCTCCTGAGCACTGTAGATCTGTGGTCTACCACCACCCTGATACTACAGACAATCCCTCTTATGATGATCCTTACCACATATCCAACACTGTAATGGTTCCCTACCATTGCCTCTATCTTACTGCTGTCCATGTCCCTTCTCAGCTGTATTGAATCTCTTGTAAGGAACTGCATTATATTTCTCACTTGCATCTTGAGGTCTTCCTTGCTTTGGTGGCCATTTTCCTTTAGCTTTGTTGTTTCTCTTCAAGTCATGCTTCGACTCAACTTTGCACTTCAATTGCTCATAACAATGCTTAAACTTTCAGATGGCCTCCTCCAATGATCTAGGCTCATCAAACTAAATTTGGTCTCTGTAGGAATCTGGAAATCCACTCATGAACCTTTGAACCTTGGCCTTCTCCTCTTTGAGGTAAGGCACATATTTCAACAGCTCCAAATATCTATAAGTATACTCCGCATCTATCATACAACCCATTTGCAACTCATAAAATGCCTTAGCTCTATCATCAAAATACCTCGCAGAGAAGTACTTCTCAAAGAGCCTTTCAATTGCATGCCAGGTCAAATCATTTTCATGTATGTCCTTGACATTTTTCATGGCTTCCCACCAAATATTCGCTTTACCTTTGAGACTTAAAATGGCTATCCTTACTTTCATGTTTTTTGAGTAATCACACAATCTAAATAATTTCCTCATGCCAAGCAACCAAGCCTCTGCATCTTGCGATTTCTTCATCTCTCCATCAAAGGATGTGGCTTGCCTTCTTGAACTCATCTAGAAAGTATTCGCTACCATTACTCCTGTACGGATGATAATGATGACGATCATGATGTCTATCAGTAATACGTGTCTCTGTCACCCCTCCCATCCGGAGTGTCCAACATCTTGCCATCTATGATAGTGTCAAATATATCTACTATGAGACCTACAACCATATGCCCCATTAGTTCTATCCTCATGTCCATCTCTGATCCAAAGAGGTTCTTGTCGCTGCAAATCTGACAAACTCTTATGTAATATCACATTCACCTCTGCTTGTTTCTCTTGTGCTTGCATGATTTTCTCATTGTCTACTTTGAAACTCCTTATTTATTTGTTCAAACTTCTCAATGTGTCTGCCAAATCATAAGAGTGTCCCACACCACGCCACCCATCGTATGCATAGGGAGATTCTATGTATTCTACCACCTTGCTAGCCACCTGATCTGTTTCCTACAAGGCATACTATGTCAACTAAATCAAATCACCATAAATCAACGTACCTTCACAAAACTCGGGGAGGATACCTTGTCTACAAGATCACTAAATCAACGTGATGCATGTAGAACATAACCATAATAACATATACACACCTATCAGTAAGTGCATCAACACATAACCATCATACTAACTAGGGTCCAATCATCAATGCAAGGCCATATCAACAATGCATGCTATGACCTCGTGCATGACAACAACCATTACTCTAATATACAGATTGCCTCATGCAACTATCCACCTGCATAAGCAATGCCTAATCAACAACACATACGCATAACCACATGTAGTCGAGCATTAGCGATCAATTCTTGTAATCATCCTACAAGACTGATGCATGTAATCAAATAACCAAGAATGCAACCCAACTTACAAGGATCCAATCAATTTTCATATAATTGTATAACTAGTCATATACTCATGGCGATGCATTCCATAAAATCAACATCAAGTTCCTCATAATAACCCTACTACTACCATGACCAATACGATGCAGTGCAACAAGCACATGGAATGCAAGTGTAAGAGCCACACACGCAACTAACATGCATGCATGACCAACACATTCACCCTTATCTGTAGCACAAGATATGACCCAAAGAGAGCGTAACCATACTTTGATACCAATTTGTAACACCCCCTCCCAAGTCTACCCAAAGTAACCATGCCAATCGGGGTAAACATGAGGAGAGATATTACTACAACCATATTTCACCTTCTATGTCACCTTAAGGAAGTGGAATCAATGGAACATCACATACAGTCATCCAACATCATCAACAGAACACTTAGGAGATAAGCCATCCACTAAGACATCCTATTCATGGGTCCCACTGCTATTCTGTAGCTCTTAGTCCATAATTTCTCTCATGCTATGGGTAAGGGAGTGGCTAGAAATGCAAATTCGCTCTCACAGTCATACCTTCCAGTGACTATGGACCAAAAGTGCTAGTTCTGTGCCAACGACCCAGGATTTAAGCCACTTTTATAGCCCAGAATCCTAGTGTCGCCCCATAACTTGTTGTAACTTCTAGAATTAATTAAAAACATAATAACAATGATGATCAATCAAAAATTGCCCTGAGGAATAGGCTTGAGCATCCCCAATCAGGATTGAAATTTTGTCAAACACTTGGCATCAATGCAACCTACAAGTCTAAGATACAAGACAAAGCATAAATGACTGAAACAACTTATGAAACATAACCAGAAGGATCACCTCCTTCTCCATTGAACTACTATATCACCAATTAGGTCTTTCAACTATTCTTATAACCATCATAAAACCATGTAAATATCAGAGATATGACAGCCATTAAATCCACATATAAATCAATGCAAAAGTAAGAGAACATAGATTTTATTATTCATAGGAAAATTAGTTCGAGACTTCCACGTACCACCTGACCATAGACATGGCTGAACGAAATCTCTCTTTCAGCCAGTCACCCCTGTGCCATATTCCAAGCATGAATGTGGGATCTCATAGAACAACCAAGGGTATCCAGAGGTTAAACCACCTCCACCCTCACCAAACTGTGATCACACCAAAACTGGTGTTCTGATCACAACCGAACAGAACTTGGAATGCCATCTAGAATCCATCACTATCCTTGAGGAATTTCCATCTCCTTGTCTCTTAGGTTTTACCACAATCCATGAAACCTAGGTCACTAGGCCCTAAACCAAGACTACTCCCTCAGGTTTTACGTGTATCCCACTAAAACCTGTCAAGGGATTCCTAGGCCTTTTGGAATGCACCTTGAGACTAGCTCTGCCTCGGATTCTAAAATCCATCCAACAGTTCCAAAGCTTAAAAACCGAAATAAACATCCCAACATACCATGGCATCTGGGAAAAGCCTAGGCTAAGTTGAAATACACTGTCATAACTCGACAAGACCATGCCACCGACTGCAAGAGAACCATACACCAACATGCAAAGCCATGCATGTCCAAACCAACTAGGAAATCACACAAGCAAAAGGTTACCTGAAATTATTCCTACTAAAGTTGCTTGATCCTACTTTCCTTTCCTTGATCCTTTCTTGCTTTTCCTTTCTTTCCTCCAAACTAGAGTGCTCCAAGAAAACTCTAAGTGACCAAGAAGTGAGAGAGAGAGAGAATAATGAGAGAGCTCCAAACTTGAACTTTACAAAAACCAGGAACTGATCCTCAACCTTTTTATGCATGAGGCCTCTAATTTCTTCATTTTCCATTATTTTCCTTAAATTTCCTCCTCATATTCAACCTGTGACCTTTCACCTTACTTTTCTCCTAATTTCCTTTATTTTCATAAATAAATGTGCAAAAATGCCTTTTTTCCTTTTAATGCCTTTGCCTTAGCCTTTGCCAATTTTCCTTAGCCAAAACACACATCTAGTGATGCCCACTAGGATATCTTTTCCAAACATTCAGCTTGGAATAAGTGTCCCTTAACCGTGGTCTTATTTTTCCTTTATTAACTTTTATTACATGAACTTTTCACCAGGGTTATTACAGTTCATGTGCAATATGGGTGATGAAGTAAACCCCAGACGACCAGGTTAAGATTCCACAATTTGAAATAAAATTATGAGATTGAGTGTTAACTTGGTATATGAAATACAAAGAAACTACCCCAGTAGGTTAGACTATTAACTTGTCAGAGATAAAGAAGGCCTTGTAATGGAATTTTAGAACCCTAAGGCCGAATCTTAGTGCATTACTAACTTCAAAGAAATTAAACAAGTGCAAGGAGAACCAATCTGGGACTATAACTAGAGGTTCAAGATATTGGTGGACAAGTGAAAATTTCAAATTCCTAAAAAACAACACAAGGAATGGTTTATTGCAGAACTCCTTCCTCATATAAGGATACCTCTCACTCAGCAAAGAGTGACATCATAGTCAGAGGCACTGCAAATAGAAATGAGACTATGGTCAACTCTAGGTGGAGCAGTCCCAGATACAGGTGTTTGAATGTGGTACAGGTACGTGGGTAGCAGAATGGGTGGGCGCGTGGCTCATCTCCACCGCCTCTCAGCCTCTCACAGAACCGGTCTTTATTTCCCCTGAGCTCAAATTTAATGCTGCTTTAATGCAGCCTGTCCCTCCTCTCCGGCCTGTTTATTTCTTAATCATGGCGCCCTCAGCTCGTCTCATTTGTGCTCCTCCTTTGCGCTCAAGTCCCTCCTTTGCAGCTACAGAGATTCATTCTCGAACCATCCCGGGGATACGTTGGGCTCTGGTTCGATGGGTGGATTTCTGGCTGGGGCTTCAGGTTTCTCACTGCCACACCTGCAAATTCGCTAGCTACTTGTCCTCTGCTCTCCCATCCGCCCATCTGGGTGCTGAAGCCAAGCTAGTTCTAATCCTTTTCTACCTCCTTAGTTTAGCAGGTTGCCCGGATCTTCCTGTTCTTCCGGTTATGCCGAAACTTCGCCAGAGGATGAGCTGCAGGAGAGGCAGCTCCCAGGGGCAAACAGGCCGCCAGGCCTCCTCCTCCACGACAGATTCCTCGACTTTTTGTTCGAACTTCCGCATGGACCGGTATCCGGCTACAAGGAGTGGTCGGGGAAGGGGTAGAGGACTGCACAATTTGGCAGCGAGCTCTTTCAATTCTGCTACTAATACCGCTCGGCTACAGTTCCCCTGCACTCATGGCAATTTCTCCTTCATGGCCTCTGTTACCATAGAGCTTAGCGAGATTAATGCTGGTCAGGAAGCTGTTTCCCTTGGGGTGACTAAGGAAATGCTGGCGGAAGACAGATATGGCACCATTCAGATGAACTACGAGCAGAGCAAGGCCTCAGGCTCGGGCAAAGGCATGGCAAAGAGGGCCACCCCTCTGAGGACGAAGATGACTACAAATATGGATGTCGCATCATCGAAGAGCAGCCCTCCACTTCTCATGACGTTTAAACAGGTTTGCGCTCTATGGTTTTTTGGAATTCAGTATGCTCGAGGATATTCACTTATCACCTACTTGACCGTCATGATAAGCGCACCAGCTCTAATCGCCGGTTTCCCCTGCGAGAGGAGCACTCTGCTAGCCTATGGTTTTTGGTCTCGGTTGCAGTCTCAGTTGCTTCTGAAGTTTGTACTCAGTTTTTGTTCCAGGCAGTGCTTCTCAGTTCACTTGCCATGGTCTAATCATCCTATTACGGATGCTGTATGGCCTCTGTTTAAATTTTAGTTCCAAGCACAACAATGGGGGCTTTTTGCTTTTTTGGTAATAGTCATGGTCAGGTTCCTTGCGGTCCTTCAGGGCAATAGTCAGCAGGGTATTTTTTGAGTATTGATCAGCTATGCTATGTAAACATGCCGCATCTTTGGGCTAGCTTTCTCGAGGCCATGGCCTCAGTGTAAAAATATTTTGTATCAATATAGGAGTAGACAAATTCAGAAAAAAAAAAAAAAAAAAAAAAAAAAAAACACTCTAGGTGGAGCAGAAGGATCAACAAGAATGGTACAAGTGAAATTGCAACTGGTAGTGCTAACTCTTTAGTTGCGGGAAGTGGTGAAAGGGAGCATTCCTTTTTCACTGTCACTTCGTGGAGAAATGGTTGCGTTAGAAGCTCACTTGTAGAATACCTAGGAGATAGATGGATTGTTCCACCTTAGGCTTAGGCTTAGAGGTCAAAACAAGTCAACGAATTGTGGCAGGATGAAAGAAATTGAATTTAGTCTAAGAATGAAGGAAAGGAAGGTGACTGAGAGGTGACCTAGGGCTGTCATAAAGGGTTGTTACAGGTTTGTGCTAAAATTTTAAGTTGATTGTTCATTGCAACTTCTACAGGGTAAACAATTTCCATATAGATGATTGTTGCAAATTATTTGTGCTTACCTAACAGTTTGAGAACATATTCAAGGAAGATTTTTCTAGGGCTAGTAATTAGGGGTCAAAGTCAAAATCAAGATAATCTTTGGAATATTCTATGAATTGGCATTGATCACTTCACGGATTGGGAATGATGTACCTATCTTCATTGGTGAAACTATGGATTTTAGATGTTGCAACAATTTTCGACTAAATAAATCAAACTTCCTTATGAAATAGCCTCTTATTAATAAATTAGAATGGTGTTAGAATCCATTTAGAATTAGGCTTGAAACCTAATGCAAACATAGTCAATTATGCCCTTTGTTGATCAAGAGCATTAATCCCAACAAATATTTCTTTTGGTCAATTGTATACAAGTTGAAGGTTGAGAATTGGTTACGTGAATTACAACCATGCATCATGGGTAGGATCCTTTAACTCACATGGATTAACAAAGGATCCTTTACCTTGACTTGACAAAGTTATGGTTTTTTAAATGAATTGCATTAACAACTGATTAATTAGTTGCAGTGGAAACAATCATTGAGTTTTAGAGACATTAATTGTTTTATTTTATATTTATTTTCACAATGATCCATGTGGATGAGATAAACAGGCCATACGCATACATTTTATAGATCATAAGTTATAAAAGAAGCTGAATTTTTTGCCTTGAAGGAGATGGAGCATCTTGAGGAGAAAATTGAGTGGGTAGAAAGCAATTTCATCTTGCTTGTAAAAACATGAAAGTGGGCAACCAATGAGGTTTTTCTTCCACCGAACACTACACCAACACTTTAGGGATCAAGAAAACAAATTAAGAAGCACAAACATAGATAACAACAGATTAAGAAACTCATGATGTAACAACGGATGCTATAACAATAAGCCATTTCATCTTGTTTGTCAAAGCTTGAAATTCAGCATCCAAAGAGGTGTTTCTACCACCCATCACTACACCAGCACTTGGGGGATCAAGGAAACAAATTGATAAGCACAAGCATAGGTAACAACAAATTGAAAATAAGATGTTGTTATAGTGGATTATGTAACAACAGATGCCATAACAACATGTCAATGTTAAATCTGATGAAAATGTCGTAATAGTTGATGTTGTAACACCCATTATTATTAAAAAATGTTCAAATTGTTGTAAAAGTTGATGTTATAACAACTGTTACTATTGAAACCACTGAAACAATGACCATTACGACAGATGATGTAATGGCAGATGTTGTAACAACATATGTTTTAATATTAGATGTTTTAACAATAGAGGGAGTAGAAAGCAATTTCATCTTTATTTTCAAAGCTTGAAAGTGGGCAGCCAAAGAGGTGTTTCTGCCATCCAACACTACACCAGACCCTGGGGGATCAAGAAAACAAATTGAGAAGTACAAACATAGGTAACAACTGATTAAGAAGCAAATGTTGTAACAATGGATGTTGTTACAACTTGTAACAATAGATGTTGTAACAACAGATTCCATAATAGATGTTGTAACATCATATCATTTCATCTTGCTTGTCAAAGCTTAAAAGTGGGAAGCCAAAGAGGTTTTTAGGCCACCCAACACTACACCAACACTTGGGGGATCAAGGAAACAAATTGAGAATCACAAAAATAGGTAATAGCAGATTGAGAAGAAGATGGTGTAACAATAGATGCCATAACAACATGTCAATGTTAAATCTAATGAAAATTTTGTAACAATTGATGTTGTTTTTGTAACATTTTCTTGTTACGATGAAATTTCGACCTAAAATATAATTATTTTATGCACTTTGTAATCAAATTATGCACAATGATATAATGTGACATATTATTTTTCTTATTTGATTTTATTTGTAAATAAATTGGCATAATCACGCACCCATTAAATATTGCAAATCTCTCCTTGGTCGTGATTAACTCTTGGTGATCAATGGTTCCCATGTTTGCTTGAGATTTAATGGGGGGAGTGCAAAAAGTTGTTTAAAAAAAAAATTGCAACGTGGAAATTTCACATGAATTGTGCACCCCCCCACCTATTACCACATACTGCCTACAAGCAAAAAAACATTCTCAGTTTTCGGTAATAAACATTTATCACCATCATTTTATTGACTGTTTTCCATTTAATTCTACATATGTGCATTATCCAAACATCCATTTCATTGTGCTTTCACTCCTGATCATAATTTACTTTCTCCTGCCATTTCTTGTTACTATAACACTTTTGTCTGTCACCAAACATAGAGATTGAAGTGCAGAATTATAGTTAACCCTCAACAACAATTCAAAATACATAAATCTGTTTTACAGGTAATTATGTTCCTTAATGCAAATTGATATTTTGAAATGAGTTCAACTAAATGAAAAGAGTCATAGGTTTAATTTGAAATGCTCCCTTCTTCATCAACACCAAAAATTGATGAATTTCCCTTAGTTGATAGGGAAATCATAATAGAATATACGAAATCAGAGTTTGACCTATATGAATTATAGAATTGGGCTTTCCAAATATTTCAAGATTAGCAATGCGTTTTCTCTGTGGGAGTCATTTTTACCCCAGTTCATATTTCCTCAAACACATCCCTTTCTAGAATTCATGGTATGGTGTGTAGATAGGTGTTGTCTTGAGGGGGCTTGGACCCAGGTTTAGAGTTAGCTGCACTAAGCAAAAAAACCCTACACTACTGGCCCTTTCGGCAATAACCCATGTAGTGTGGGTTGCAGTCTCACCTAAGGCAGTATTTGGGGATGCTAGAACCAAGATTCTACATCAAGAAGGCTACATGATGTGGTTAAGGTGTTTCCTATAGTTTTAGATCCGATCTGACCTTCACGATATGACAAGCAAGATGAAATGACATGATGTTACAAGTCATCTACTATATTGTATGTATGGGCAGCTCACTTAGAAGCTGCATTATGGCATAATGGTCCCTTTGGGATCTTGGGAATGCCCTCAACTTTAGGTTGAGGGATCTATAACGAACTAGTTGGTGTCATAAGAGGCTCGCAGATGCTTTGGTTTTGGACTTAGTGGCAGATGAAGTCGAGGGCTTGTCATATTGACATGACCGAGTTTATAGGTTGATATCAAAGGGATTAACCTCATCAGAGTTCATCATAAGGATCTGGTAGTCACAAGGACTAGAAGGTTAGGGCGGATGGGCTTTTTGACCTAGCTAAGGTTGAGCAGGAACAAATCCTTGCTGAGGGAAAGAATTTGTGAGCATTGTCGGTTGAGATAGCGCATGATTATGAGGCTATTGTTGACCTCTAGAAGCTTCTTAAACTTCCCACATTTTGTGCATCTGGGGTAAGAGAGGACACTCATGTGTTTAATGTCCATGTACACCATAACATGCACAAGGCTTGTTCATATGAATATCCTTTTTCTGCTTGGGCTGGCTGCCCTGTTGCTGGTTGTTGGTGTTAGGTTGGTTCCCCTCAGGTTCACTAGACTGGTTACCTTGATTACCCTGGTTACCCTTCCCCTTATTATTTTTTCTTCGAATTTTAGGGATTGGTCGCACTTTGTTGTGCAAACACCTAGCTCTGAGGGGGCAGTGGCTACTAGAGCTGAGGATGCATTGGAGGTTGTGGCGTTAATGCTTGAGGGGCTGGAGCGCTAGGCTATGCATAAGGAGGAGCAACAGTTTGGTAGACAACTTGGGGTCTTGAAAACATGTTGCTAGCAAGAGGGGCATAAGTGTTAGACGAACTGGTGCCCCCTTGCAAATAGCCATAACTTTTCTGAGTACATGGAAAAGGGTGTGAAAGGGTTCTAGCGATACCATCAATGGCGTGAGATTCCCCCAGTGCAGTGGAACTTCCAGGACGATGGGGGTCTCGAAAGACAGTATAAACATAACCGGATTGCACATAAATCAGGTTATATCTCAAAGTGGTTTGCAGAGCTTCTTCCTCGGTCTAAGGAAAATGGGATGCGGCATATTTTCCAATGGGTGCTAGAAGGATCCTAAGAAACCAATCTAGATAGACACGGTCTTCGAAAGGTGGGGCACGACATGTGCTCCTCCTTCAACGCCACTCTTGAACATGGTCGGATAGGCAAGTGGGGGAGGACTGACGGAATGAGGTCAATAGATCTGTACTAGTGTCGTACTGGAGAGGTAACTGGAAATATGAAAGGAATGCTTTAGCAAGCATCATGAAAATGGAATGATATGCAGAGGGCTGGTCTACATACCATTTTGCAGCGTCTCCATCGAGCATGCATTAGGATGAAGGAGAATGGAGTCATCGGTTATGGAGTTGGACAAACACCACATTTGGAAGGATCAGACATGGTTGGTAGGATCCTCTCCAAAATTATCCTCAAACTTCAAGATGTCTGAGGGAAGCTTAGTTCGCATAGAAGGCCAACCAGCATCATGGTGTATGGGGTCGTTTATCAACTGGATAAAATCTGGTGGAATTAACCTAACCATAAAGGGGAGCATGGGGGTTACCAGAATGGTTCTTGAATTCTACTTGATGTGACCACTGGGATAGAACCGGAGCCAAAACCAGGTTGGGTTCCTGCACCAGTTGTGGGTCCAAACATGGTGATGATATGCAGTGAAGGAGGTTCGGACTCAAACGAAGAATGGGGAGAGCCAGTATAATAGTCTGTTTGCAGACTCGGAGGGCTACGAACTCGAACCCGACGGGAGGAGTAATATACCCAAGTAGAAACTAGAGGTGAAGGCATAATAGTCTCCGCGACAAACGCCTTGGTAGTGCAATGGTGGTAGGACACACATGACACGGAAATGGTGAAGGGAGATCAACAATATGCCTTTGTCTCGATGATGGGAGATAGATTTATTATGTTAAGTCTTGGCTTAGTGGTGTAAACCAAGCGTCCTTCACTTAAGGTGTGCTTGTGTATGAAAGTGTATTAATTGATTAAGGCCAGGTTGTGTTTGTAGAAAAGAAAAAATCTTGCTAAAAATGTACTGAAATTAATAATAGAAAATGAATAGCAAAACAATTAACTAAACTCCACCCAAACTGAGTTTGCAAACATTATGCTGGTTGTTGGTGAAATCGACTGAAAATACACTAGAACGGTTAAGAGATCTAGGTGTCGGTGTGACTGGGATCAAGTGACACTAAGCTACTGGAAAGTGGTGCAGCAACAACAAAAAACCAAAGAGGAAGATCGTTCCAAAAGTATAGGGAGATGGGTAAAAAACCTAAGGAAACCGATGGGACCCAAAGGAAAATGACCCAACAAGTTTAAATTTGAAACTATGGATGGTAACAACCTATCTTAAAAGATTTGAAACAAAAGGGCATAGATCTGGGAAATGTGTCTGAAAGCGTTGTAGAAACTCAAACTACTCACTCAGCTAAACTCCTCCTAAAAAGGTGGAAGCATAATAGAAGCCCTAGGGGAGGATAAATTCGAATTGGTCGAGTAAATCAGAGTGGATCAAGGCCTAATAAGGATGAGACAGAGGTCAGATAACCAAGTAGACAAATCTCTGCAAAACTCAAAAACAGATATGAGAAAAACCCTAAAACCTATAAATCGCAGGTACTAACCTGTTTTCCTGTAGGGATCACACTTTTTGGGCTGATAAGTGTGCTTTGGCCTCCAAATTGCACCTTTTGGGCCCAAAAGTGTGATTTTTTCTCCGTGGATCTCGTTTGGCAACTCTCGGAAAAAAGTGTCGCCTTTGTCACGACTGGTTCCTATGACCTACGGAAATGACCAGAAAGCTTGCCGAAGTAAAAAAATTAACAGATCTAGGGTTAAAAAAACAGGAAACATTAAGAGAATTGAAAACAGGAGAAACCCTAAGCTGAAAATAGAAGGTCACCCAGGTTTTTGGATCTGAGGTATAAAACCCAGCGGAGTCACCAATTTTGTTGTAGTGTTTTCTTGTCAAAGAGATACGAAAAGAACCCACTTAAGATTGTAGATGAAAAACAATCTCAATAATATAAATGGCTGCTAAACATTATAGATCTACAACAAATGATAGAAACAAAACCTGCCAAATTCTGGATCTATGCCACAATCATGGTTAAACAACAAAAATAAAGAGTAAAAACTCCAATCTTCCCATGGAAACCAGATATGTAAAGAATAATTTTATTATAACACCTGTGAAGGGAACAAATAGATGTTACCAGTCCCCCTCTATGGGATGGGTTCTTGGTTATCCTCAAGTGTCTTTAGCTTGTGTAGAGTCTCTCTCCTCTATAATGTATAAACCCAGCAAAAATATGGTGTGCGACAATGAAAATAATCAAAAGTGAATAATGAATGTAAAACCCTTCTATTTATAAAAGAATATTGAGTTATCCTTGAATAATGAGGAATAATAAAATATTATTGATCCCATTTTTGGAATAACCACCTGGGATATTTTATTATATTTGTTTAGGAGGGAAAAAGTATTTAAACTTTTGTTTAGAAATAATAAATAAATAAATGATTTATTTATCATCTCAAGGAATTAGTTAAGGAATAATAAACAAATAATGATTTATTTAATTGTTCCTAAGGGATTTAGTCAAATTTGACAAAGAATAATAATTAATTAGTGATTAATTAATTATTCATAGAGAAAAATAAGATAATTAATGACTTATCTGTTTATTTTTCATGATTGGGTCAAATATGACAAGGAATAATAATTGAACAATGGTTTAATTAATTATTCCTAGAAGAAAATAAAATAAATAGTGATTTATTTAATTATTCTTCATGGGTTTAAATATAAATTACTTAACAAAGTTGGTTTATTAAGTAATTTCTCACAGTGAAAGCAATTTTACTATGGTAAAATTGGCTTTACATGGTGTACTTCGATCCATCTAGTAAATTAGGTTAGATGATCATTTTTTTGCTGATAATACATGCATAAAATAACATAAAGCAGTAGATCTAGATCTTCGCAGAGTACTTAAGATAAAATATAGATAAATGTCATTCAGTTGCGCATAAATATAGAAAATACACAAGTGCATAAAAAAAGACACAAAATTGCTTCAAATATCTTTCATTAATTCAGAATCCTCATTATACAAACCTTCACACAGAGGCAGGGGCTTGTGTACTCAGTTGCGGACTTACTAAGGTCTTCGTGCACTCAGCTACAGGAGCCTTCCTCTTCGCCAGAATATAGAAATATCTACAATTACAGACTCAGAAATATCTCGTCCATCAAGTGATCGATCCCTTAGACTCACTAAGGCACCCTCTTATATCCTTTCCTATTACAATACCATGGCCTGAAAACCATGGGTGAATCTCAAAACAATACAAAAATGTAAGGGGTTTTGACCTTCCTAAAACCCTTTGACTCTTATTTGACCTGTGCTACTCGTGCTTCTCTCCTCAAAATGTAGAGACTTATAATATTTTAACAAAATTGACCCAGGGGACCCCATCCCAAGAACCATTTGTTGGCTTCTGGGGGCTTGGATCCAGGTTCAAAGTTATGCATTAACCAAGAAACCCTACACTACTGACCCTTTCAGCAACAACCCATGTAGTGTAGGGTGCAGTCTCACCCGAGGCAGTATTGGGGGATGCTAGAAGCAGACTTCTGCATCTAGAAGGCTATGTGATGTGGTTAATGTGTTTCATGCAGTTTTATATCTAATCTGACTTTCGCGAACCCTTATTCATGAACTTAACTAATTTACAGTTAAAGAGAGATATAAACTTCGCATAAACATATAATCACACATAAAATAACATATATCATTATATCCAGATCTTCGTATAATACTTAAGATAAAATATAGATAAATGTCATTCGGTTGCGCATAAATACAAAAAATGCACTAGTGCATAAAAACAAACATAGAATTGCTTCAAATATATTTTATTCCTTCACATCTTCCTTATACAATATTTCCATACCTTGCGCACATAGTTGCAGGGGCCTATGCACTCAACTGCGGTCTTACCAAGGTCTCCATGCACTCAGCTGCAGAAGCCTTCCCCTTCACCTAAATACAGAAAGATCTACAATTATAGACTCAAAAATATCTTGTCCATCAAGTGATTAATCCCTTAAACTCTCTAAGACACCTTCTTATACTCTTTCTGAATCTCAAAACAATACCAAAATGTAAGGACTTTTGACCTTCCTAAAGCCCGTTGACTCCTATTTGACCCGCGCTACTCGTGCTCCGCTCCTTAAAATGCAGAGACTTACAATATTTTAACAAAATTGACCCTGGGGACCCCATCCCAACAATAGGTACTTGCTTAGTGAGAAATCTATAATTGCTCAAAATGGTGAGCCTCTATTTTTGGTAACTTCTAAGTCCATTTTAAATGCTCTGTGCATATCTTTTCCCAACTCTTTGCACCCATTCTCTAATGAAATCCCCTTGAAAATATATCAAAATTTGGCTGTTGAAAAAGAGTTGTTCTTTTTGAATTATTCATGCCTAGTAAAGGAGCTGGTATTCCCACTCACAGTCCACCATACCCTTCATTAATGTTTCCAGAATTTTCAATACAAATCATCTCCCTATGAAGTAGTTATAGGTATTTTGTCAACTTTTTGTCCAGATAAGAAACCACAAATTTTATTCAATTTCAGCCAGTTTTTATCTCAGGCCATTCATGATCAGTTCCTCAAATTTGGGGTTGAAAAAGATTTTAAATATTAGTGAGTCTTGGTATAATTTATTTTATATTATGAGTGAGATAGATTCAAAATATAATTGCAGAAGCAGTATCTTCAAGGTAATCAATGATCTATGATTCATTGGACTTCCTTGGTTAGAAGGAATTTTGAGGAATTTTCCTTCACTTATTTTGTGAACAATTTTATTCATATATGTTACAGTCTATTGATGAGTGATAGATGAGTGATAGTCCTCCTAGAATTTCATGATAAATAAAAAGGATTATGTAGTTGAGTGAACAAACAAAGCTTGGTGATTGGTACTTATACCAACATTTTAAAGAAATTTCGGTGTATGGGTGTGAAATTCCACCCTATCAGTTGCCATTTTTTCTTCTTATATGTATTTTTTCTCTTTAATTCATTAGAAGAAGCCTCAATGTAGATTGATTGCATTTTTTACCTAAAGGGAAACAAAAGTTGTTTAAACTAAAGGCATAGATAAGGCCATTTGTGGTGAATCAGAGGTCAACAAACAAAGAGGTGGAACAATGATTGACACGAATGAAGTTTAGATTGTGGGTTATTTGGGCATATGACCCCATTGTGAGAATTTCACCTATTAGATTTCAATATAAATCCACACCTTATTTTCTTGTGCCTAAACCATAGAAAGAGAAGTTTACTAATAAGAACACCTAGGAAGAAAACACTTTACATGAAATGACAAAAGAACAAACAATGGAGCAATCAATGAAACATAAAATTTTGGTTACACCTCAAATAAAAGAAAAATAAATTAAAATGACATCTCAAAGCTTTTCAGAAACATAAATGGAATAATTCAGAGTATACAAGAGAAAAAAGTAAAAAAAATATGGAGGGAACAATATCACAAACTGTCTCATCCGACATTTCTTCATCATATACCATGCTTCTTTCAAGCGAGCATTTTTTCATAATGCAAGAATTGGATACAGGGACATAAAAATATTTTCCTTCTTCTTATTCTAACCAAAACATATTTTCTGAGTTTTTGGAAATGAAGAAAAATAATGAGGCTTTAAAGGCAGTAATTTATTCCCAGTTCTGGAAGAAAACCTCTTCTACCAAAAATAGGTTTCTCTGAGTTCTTGATATTGAAAATGGTAAATTTAAGTTAGCATTTCTTGAACCTAAAGTTCATGCACCTAAAGTTGATGGAGATCATAAAAAAAATGTTCTTTCTTTCAATACTAAACAAATCAATCCCATAGATCATATTGGATAGCATAGAAAAAATGGTGAGATGATTTATTCTTCTCTCACTAGTTCCGATTCATATGTATCAAAATTGCAAAATTATTTGAATAATTCTCTTGCAGAGCTTAAGATGGAAGAGAATTCTTATCCAGTGAATAATACTAGAATCAAATCATTAGAATATCTTGTAACTAAATTAGGTTTGAATCCTAAAAATGTGGATGCAACTCAAGAGATTATTAAGAAGAAGAATGAAAATATCCAAGCACTTAGAACAAAGATGAAGTTTCCCACTACAAAGCATCCCCAAACACGTGAATTTGGGGAATTAGAGAAGGAGAAGGAAGTTATATTATCCTTTGCAATCGCATAGAACCCGCAAGTTCAAAAAATTCGAGAAAAAATGGAAGAGATGTTAAAAGAGAAATCCCAAATTGACAGTGCAGTAGTTCCAACAATAGAAATAGGTTCCATAGAGGATATTACTACAGTAATACTATCAGGAGAATTATCTTCTCTTAACCTAAAGGATGTTGAAGTTAGCATATTAAGAGAAAAGTTGAACAAAGCTCGACAAAAAAATAAAATTAGACAATGCCTTAGTGGAGGAACTAAATAACACTACAAATTTACATAAGCAATTAGAATAATATTTGAGCAATTCTAATAGTATTCAATATTTATCAAAGGCAAAAGAAAAAAATTGGATGGATATTATGTCATTTGTGTTTGATATTTTGGAGCCTATGGAGATTATTGTAGAACATGAAGAGTTGGCTGAAATGGCCAAAGAATTTATTAAAGACATCAAAACAAAATTGGGAAATAAACCTAAATAAGAAATTCAAATAATAAAAGCTCTAAACACAAAGTCTAGAGAAGAGCTAGAAGAAATAGGAATTCAAGACATAACATAATCATTCATTCAGGCTGGAAGAGTTTTCATGAAGAAAACCTTGATGCTAAA